>JARIHR010000087.1:0-305575 GCA_029281495.1 Mycena filopes | reverse complement strand
TTACAGGAGGATGTGGCCTTAATGTCGTCTGTACCGAGAAGATGATACACTGACCTTTGACGAAATTGTGGCTGGGGCTATGTGCGCCAAGGGCCGAGTCTATCATGCACGAGGGTGGATTCGCGGAGCGCCACTGTTTGCGAGCTTCTAGAGGAAAGTACGCAGCAGAGAAGTCGTCAGATTCACCACGCCACGCAACAGGGAGATACAGCGATATCAACCGACGCACCGAGAGAGACTAAGGCCGCAGATTTACAGGATTCCTCCGTGCGCCTCTTACACAAAGGATACATAGAATAATTGACGTTGTGAACTCATTTCGGACGGAACTCGCTCCCCGGCGGGGAAATAAACAACTGGAGAAAATTCGGTAAGTGTTAGCAGGATCGCGTTGAACCGTGAGAGGTCCAAGAGGTGAAGGTGGCGTTAAGGGCGTTTGACGCTGGTTCACTAGCCTCGTACAAGATCCAAATGCCGGGTAATGGCCAAATGAGACTGTGACGATCGTAGCGAAGGTCGCTCATCGCCCCGACGGCGAGCGAGCTTGAAGCGTTCCCAGAATTGAGTGGGGTTTAGACAGAGGTCGATGAGTGGGTCATGAAGCCACACAGCACGGAAGTATAATCCCAAGCCACTGCGGCACACCTTTCCGCCTCAAACTCTACCGGGGGAAGGCCCAGGAAGGACAAAACTATTGATTGGTTAGGAGAAATACATACATTGCCGCCCGACGCCGCTTTTCAAGTCCATCTGATTCAATTAAGTTCAAACCTACCCAGGCAGGCTCAGTAAGATCCAATTAGACGGGAGCCAGTGATTATTCTAACCTTGGGACCTTCTGTTTGTTTCTGAGTTTAATCTTGGTTCAACCAAGGTTGAACCGTGGGAACTTCCCCCAAGGCCGATCAATAAATCGGTAAACCGGACCAAGAACAGACATTTTCCCCCAACGGTTTCATCTTGTTCGGGGAAGGCGCAGGGATAATTTTAACTCCCGTCGACCGGCCAGTGACATTCGAAGGACATGGTTTGAAACCTTGTTCTGCGACTTGCCTGCGATTCGCCGATTATTGGCAGCGAGATTAAGGAATTCTGAACGTCAAGGAATTCTGGATTGGAGTAGTCTGGCTCATTTGCTCACTTCATATCATTGTGACCAGCCGTCCGATAGACGGAGGCCACGCGTCGATCCACTGAGGGATCTGCATGCGCCGTAGCAACCTATCGCAACCTCGTGTCTCTCAATCGGCCTGCAATTGGCTGGCCTGGCTCCAGCTGTCCGCCAATTGAAATACTAGTACACCACGGCTGCCGCCTGCACCGAAACGGCAAGTTGTAGGAGCCAATGAGCATGGATGCGAGGTAGTCCAGCTGATCTTGCTTAAATGTTTGAATCCCGGGTGTGTCGCGGAACTTGGATGTGTGAAGATAAGCCGATAACTATGTCCCGAGATTCTCAAGCCTGTCAATTTCAAACGTGCAAAATGCTGGTACTCCCTTTCAGAGGGGTTCACTGCTCAGTGCATCTTCTGGGGAAAGTCGGCGAGATACGCACATGCGTGGATATCCAAAGCACTCCATCCGAACGGGGAATCCCTGAGACATCGTGGTATACACTGGTTGGGAGATTCAAGTTTTTCAGCTCGATTTACAGTGAAAAACATTGTTTGTTTTTCAGACGTTTTTCAGCGGAAAACAAGGTGAAAAATTTAAACTTTCTTCACCACTATTTCAAGTGAGAATCATTGTGAAAAACTTGAAACAAAATTCATGAAGATTCTCAGTGTTTCTTCACCACAAAATCCAGGAGTTTTTCAGAGATTTCTCAGCGCAAAAGCAGGTGAAAAATTCAAAACTTCTTCATCACTATTTCAAGTGGAAACCGTTCTGAAAAACTTGAGACCAAACAGATGAAAAATTCAAAACCTTTTTCACACAAGTTTTGACGAAAAGGGAGTGTAAAATGGGTGGAAAACTGGAGTGAAAAAGTGGTGAAAAACTTGAAACCCAGTTTTCAATTATTCAGATATTTTCCAGGTGTTTTTCGCCCGAGAAAATGGGTAAAAACTTGAAACCTGGATAGATAATTTACAAAGGGTGAAAAGGCTTGGAGGCAATGCCCTAGAGCCTAGAGTTCACAGAGGAGTTTGTAAGTTAACAGGTGTTACTGATGACCTAGATTTAAACTTGACAGTAGAGGAAGGTGGCAATTGGAGTACAGATCAGGACAGCACAATTGAAAGCCTTGAATGCATAGCCAATCTAACAATGGCACACAGTTGGTGGGGAGTAAACCAATCAATTCCAACACAGGCATTGGACCCAGTCGACAGATGTGACTCATTTAACAGCCCCCCAGAGAATTTGAACAAGGCTGATTATATTCTATCTGAGCACCGTGAGACATTTCTGGGTTCGCGAGCCATTCCACCTGTCCGCAGGATCCGTCCCGACAAATCCCGGATGTACCAACAAATTCCCGAACCAACTGTTGCCACCGTGGGCGAAGTCTCATTATATTTGCTGGAAAAGCGAATTTAATTCTGGAGTGCTCAGAGCCGATGTTAGGTCCAACCAAGCATGCAGCCTCGTTTGGATCGTCCGTATGAGCAAATCCCGCTGCGCTGACAAATTCGCGGACCAACTGCCACCTACGCGGAAGCGTTTGGAAACCAGTGTTCGTGCATTGTTGTTAGGCTCGGCGCTGGCAAGCCGAGCCCCTGTGCTTGTGAGCCTAGCGTGGATGTGGTTGTAAGGTGGTATGCCTCGTAGGTGCAAATGGGTTAGGCCTTCGAGCCTTCTAACAATATGCTTCAGACGTAATTCTGCACGGCTGTTAAATGAGTCATGTGTGTTGACTGGGTCGATGCCGGTGTTGGAATTGATTGGTTTACTCCGCAACAACCGTGTGCCATTGTTAGATTGGCTATGCATTCAAGCTTTCAATGTGCTGTCCTGATCTGTGCTCTAATTGCCACTCCTCTACTGTGAAGTTTAATCTAGGTCATCAGCACACCTGTTAATTACAAACTCCTCTGTGAACTCTACGGCTCTAGGCATTGCCTCCGAGCCTTTTCACCTTTTGTGAATTATCTTATCCAGGTTTCAAGTTTTTCACCATTTTCTCGGGCGAAAAACACCTGGAAAATGTCTGAATAATTGAAAACCGGGTTTCAAGTTTTTCACCACTTTTTTCACTCCAGTTTTCCACCCATTTTACACTCCCTTTTCGGTCAAAACTTGTGTGAAAAAGGTTTTGAATTTTCATCTGTTTGGTCTCAAGTTTTTCAGAACGGTTTCCACTTGAAATAGCGGTGAAGAAGTTTTGAATTTTTCACCTGCTTTTGCGCTGAGAAATCTCTGAAAAACTCCTGGATTTTGTGGTGAAAAACACTGAGAATCGTCATGAATTTTGTTTCAAGTTTTTCACAATGATTCTCACTTGAAATAGTGGTGATGAAAGTTTAAATTTTTCACCTTGTTTTCTGCTGAAAAACGTCTGAAAACAAACGATGTTTTTCACTGTAAATCGAGCTGAAAAACTTGAATCTCCCAACCAGTGATATAACAGGGTAAACCGGGAAGCGAAAGGCGTGCTTCAGCGCCTAAATGTAAATATGCAATATGATTTTCCTCCAGCCGCTATAGCCTCCGCGGAAGCAAATTTGGTGCTTGGCATGCGCGCTGATCTTTTGATCTTTTGGGACACTCGAAATAGTGCTCCCTAAGGATTGGTCGAAAGATATATACGTACCGCTGGTTTGGGCATGCAGATCTTTCTCCGTCTGCTCAACGCGTAGTTGATGGTCAGGTCAATTCATCGCGGGTCCAGCTCCACTGGCATTTCCAGCGGGCAGCCGAGTTGGTGGTTGGAACACATGCCAGGAGATGCGCGTACGACCGATTGGCTGGGGCTGCGATTTCGCATTGCAGACCATTATCCGGACGTTAAGCAGGTGAGGATTTAAAATGAAGGTCCCGAGAGGTCCCGAGCGTGGTTTGGGTACAGTGTCAGGCACGAGCGGTCCCAGGCCGGATTGATTCAGAAGCGAGAACACCCAGGGATGGTGAGAAATCCGCCGGGCTCCCGCGCGCGACCACCTGCGCCCACACAAGCATCCAAGATGACGCTGTATACTGAATCATCCAGGAAAGATGCCCGACCCTGAATGCGTCAACTTTCTTTCTTGTCGCTTGGAAAGAAAATTGAATTCAGTCAGCCAGTAGCGATCTGGTAAGCGATGCCATGACGGCCCCAACCTGCCGTCCGTCGTCAGTGTTATTCCGGAGTGCGAGCCGTCGCACCAAAAACCGCGGGCTTTCCCAACGAGAGCACGAACGCCAGCGATTGGCCAACCCAAAATCTTGCCGGCGTCACTGTGGTGCACGAGCAATACATTCTGTTGCAGGGCAGTTCCGAGTGGCACGTACTTACATATGATTAGCAGGCAGGAAGTCTGCCTCAGACCTACTCACTTGAAAATCATCATTGGTAGCGACGCGAAGTTACCCGATACCGTACGACCAGCCCAAACGGGGCACTTTGCTGGATGGAGACTGGTTAGTGCCTATCTGAGCCGGACGAGCACGCGATCTGGTGATATGGTGTCATTTCTGGGGTGAAAAAAACGAGGCGGGAATATTTGCTCACGCGTGTAAGTATCATCCAGCTGGCGGCCAAGAATAAGGGTTTCTGTTTTTGTGGGATAACCGCGAGGGACGCAGGAAGACCGGGTGGATTACAATATACAGCTTGATTGGTACACTACACACATAGTCTGTAGGAATATGAATACAACGATACAAAAACGAGCAGACAAACAAGATGGTATGATACAGATGCCTTCCTTCCTTCCAAAATGAGTTCTTCTAAATCATGACTTTCCAAGGCCGGCTGGATCGCCTTAACGCATCGGGCGCCGCCGTTTTCTGCACCTTTCGGGGTCGCGAGGGCCCCACCGCAGGTTTCGGCTTCGGTTTCGGTTTGGCTTGACAGCGCCCTTCGCCTTTGCCTTGCCCTTGCCCTTCTTCTTCATCGGCGGAGGGGAAGGCGAGGGCGCGGGCGTGGACGCAAGACTACTGAGCGGGCTGCTCCCATCCGTGTGCATCTCCGCAAACGTTCGTTTAGGCGCCCCGCCGGCGGCGCCCGCATGGGAAGGTCCGGCAGCGGTCACGGTGGTAGGGCCGTACAACCTCTCATCTTCGCTGTCGGGCATATACGCCGCGACGGTTTGGGGCCGAGGACGCTGCGGGGTACTGCCTTGGCCAACGTGTCCCCGCGGCTGCGCTATGGCTGGAGGAGCCCACGACCCCGCGTCCCTGAGTCCCGTACCCGTATTGCGCTCCACGGGGTGCGCATCCTGCAAGCATTGGGCGGAGGCGGAGGCGCCGGCATCGGTGGAAAGTCCGCGTACGGATCTTCCGTTCACTGCCCGCGCCAGCGGGGCGCGGTTAGACCGCTCCGGGTAGGTATCAACACCCGCCACGCTATTGAGCGAGGGTGTGCGCGTTACTGACTGCGCCCCGAGGCCAGTTCGTCTGGGTACTGGACGTCGTAGGTGGGGTCGGTATTCCGCGAGCCATGGGTGCGCATCGACGGCGCTGATTGCCATGCGCCCCTCTGGTTCGAAGACGAGCAGTTGCCGAACGAAATCTTGACCTGTGAGTGGTCGGGTTGAATGTGGAACGAAGGCGAAGGACAGATCTACATACCGTTCATACTAATATCGGTTCGTTTGTCCAGATGTTCCCAGTTGATGAGCTGATTTAATATGAGGTCCTTGATTTGTAAAGGGGGATAGTTCGAAGGGAATGGAGTGTCCCGGTGAACCTGGGCGCCGTTGAGCTTGGGCCGGAATATATAGGAAATACTCACATTAGAAACAATATCACACCCATGCTCCAGCTATCGACCAGATTTGTGTAAGGGCTGTCCGTACTCTGTCGAGTCACGATCTCGGGAGCCATGAAGACCTTGGTGCCGACGATAGTCTGTTAAAACATATAAATGGTATGCGGAAGGCCAGTCTAGTGAACAAGTACCCGGAGGGCGGTCGCGTCATCGACGAGCTTTGCCAGACCGAAATCGGCGATTTTAACAGTCGGCGGATTGTCTGGAGTAAGAAGGATATTCTAACGAGGAATTACACATAGAATCGACCAGAATTGTGGTACATACTTCTGGTTTCAGATCGCGGTGGGTAATGTTTTGTTTGTGGATAAAGGCCACGCCTTTGCACAGTTGATACACAACGTGGCACGACATGGGGTCACCTAATACAGCGTGAGAGTGTATTGTGAGGGAAAATGAAGCGACTATACAAGCCCTTGACCACCGTTGGTACGTCTGATGAAGGAGTCGAGATGGCCCCCATCCATATATTCCAGGACGATATCTAACGCGTGTGCGTTAAAACGACACTGAGTGCGTTCAGCAACGAGTAATGCCTACCGATACTTTTGTCGGGGTTCTCATAATAATCGATAAATTCGCATATGTTTGGATGGCGCAAGCTACGCATTATCGAGATTTCGCGGATGGCCGCGGCTTCCCCCGCAGCGGACATGTTGAAGCGCATGGTCTTGGTATGTTGATTAAGTACGGATCTTGTGGAAAGGCGTCGATACACACCTGGGCGATAACCTTGACCGCTACCCATTTACTCGTCCCCTTCTCAAGGGCTTTGTAAACTCGGGCATACGTTCCCTGACCAAGCTCAGTGGCAAAGTCGTACTTTTTATGCACATCTCTCCGCTGAGAGACAAGGTCGCGGAACGTGTATCCTGTGCAAAAAGTAGGCGTTCAAAGCCATCTTGACTGAGAGAAAATGATACGCACGGTATTCCGGCCTGCTCAACTCTCTTTCCCCATATTGTCTTGGAGGTCCAAAGGAGATCTCATCTCCCTGGGTTAATATCCGGGAGGAGCCTCTACCAATTTTCTCCTATTCAACTAAGGACCGGAGTGAGTGATCGTCATTACTTGACGCGTAAATTGCACTCACGTAGGTACCGTTGGACGACTTGTCCGTGATCTTCACGACGGACTGGCTACCAAGCTCTCCATTCCATTCGATCACAGCATGGGATAAACCTGGCCGGAATATTAGAGCTCGAGCCCCAGGCGACTGACCGGATTGAAAGTGCACTCACTGAGACATTTCCAGGGCAGGCAGACATGGTTATCCGCGTCGCGACCAATCTTAATCTCCCTATTGGTTTTCCGGAATCGCTGGCGTTCGATGCCAGGCGTGCATGGGAGAAGTAGACCCCAGGACTGAGCGTCGAGATCTTCTTCGTGGTTGACCTGGTCGATGGTCGACTTTGACTGAGTGGCTGGGTGCTCTCTTGACTGTTGTCGGTCATCGACACGTCCATCGACACTTCCATGGTGCTGGCACGAAGGAGAGAGTCACCTCAAAAGGCCAACCGTTGAAGTCTCCATTTGGGAATTTACGCTCATGTGAGTTCGCTTATGTTATCATCCGCGTATACTTAAGTTTTCGCGTCCAAGCAGGAAAATTCACCGATTCGATGCCCATGGTGGTGAATGTCTCCAGACAAGGAGGGTCTCCGTGATCAGACCCGATTTTTTCAGTCCACGTTCATGTGAGGTTTTCGCCGGTCGATGGCGGGATTGGATTCTCGTTGTTCTAGTTTGGAAAGTGTGAACAGCGAGTCGATTCGTAGCGAATTGGGCCGGGGGGCCGAGCGGTTAGGCGCAATGGCGAGTCGTGTCTCTGCAACTTGAGCGGTCGTTCTACTATACTGTCGATAGATGCTGAAGCGGATTCTTGACTCGTCAAGGTTGAGGCAAGTGTTCGAGATGTACCGAGGCCGCTCATCACCTACTTAGCGTCAAGGCAATAATCGAGTTATCTCGATGCGGAGGGAAGTACAGGATACATGCTCCGGTGGGTCCAGTCGAAGACTCGAAAAACGAAAGAGAAAAGCGTCAACGTTCTTGTCCAACTCCAGCCGCGAGGAAGCACGTACATGAGAGTAAGAAGTACGCATACTGAGAGGATCAGAAGAGTGGTGGGCTCCCGTGGACCTCCTGAGCGACTCTTGATATCTCGAGGACTGGAACCACTGAGAGCGGGTGACATTACCGGCGGCGGAGACCTAGAGAGCGGACGTCGAGTGAAAGGTTGTGTCGCACGGCAGGGTAACGGTGTGCCTTCCTGGAAGTTCTCGACATGACTGTGCGGAAGAAAAGGGGTAGTGGCGGTGTCGGACAAAGCTGCGACAACCGCTCCCGAGTAAAATTCTGCAGATCCAGGGAGACGGACCAGGAACGGAAAAAGGCCCACAAAGGGCTGAAATTTATAAGAAATCCCGGATATACACGTACAATATGCTCAATATTCAAAACCCTTCCCGCTTCACCCGCGGTTTCGGGCACTCCAGCCTTTCCAGGGCCGCGAGTGCCGCCTTCTCAAAGTCCGGCGACCCGCACATATACACTTGCCTCTCCTCCAACTCAGCGGGATGGAAAAACTCCAGCGGCATCCGCCCAACGTGCCGCCGCAACACAAGGTCAATCCCCGGATCCACATCTGGGACATTCTTTCCCTTGGAGAACACCTCCAGCGCAGCCCGGCGGGGCGCGAACCACCCGCAGCGAGCGCCTCAGCAACAAGCGGAACGAGGACCTCCGGCTCGCGCGTCGCGAGCAGGAACCGGATGTCCCACTGCGTGGTGTTGCCGAGCGCCTTCAGCATGCTGAGGAAGGGCGTGACGCCGATGCCGCCTGCGATCCAGAGCATCTTCTTTGCGCTGGGCGGAGCCGCCAAAGGCGTCATCAATCCGAGCTCGTCGTCGCTGATGGACGATGGGGTCGGGTCTGGGGGCAGCACGAAGTCGCCGGTAACGCCGACGATCTTCACCCGCAAGGCGAGCGGACGCGAGTCCGCCATCGCCTGGGGCATGAGCGCGTCCAATTGCGGGCGATTGCCAGTAGAGGGCCCGTGACTGCACCGCCCTCTTTCTCGCGCATCGTGAGCGAGAAGGAACGCGTGCCGGACGGAGGATGCGACGAGGAGACGGTCCATGTGCGGATGCTGTCGTCGTTGACGGAGGTAGGCTTGTTGGGCGCCATATGCCGATAGGCGGGCACGCCGACGAGCGGCGACATGTCCAGTATAATCGCCTGGCCGGGCTTTATCTGTAAATCGACCGAGGAATCCCAGGTGAAGGTCGCGATGGAGGGATTATGCAGGTCGACTTTGGATAGCAGGGCCGTCGGTTCTTCTGCTTGTTTGAAAAGGGTGACTGGTGGCGCCCTCTTCAGCCAGAAGGCGGATGGGAGGGCTGTATTGACTGAATATTCATTAGTCGCGGTGCGAAACAATGGCACGCGGGCCGTACCTCTTCTGGACTTGACGTTCCATTCCGTTGACGAACAGGGAGCGCGTCCCGGACAAGTGTATACCCCGTCACATAAACGTGGTGAGCGTCTTTTGGAAGGGCATAAGCTTCAGGGCATCCGCGCCCACCAGATTCTGCGCGTCGCCAGTGAGGTACAAAATGTCGCCCGAAACAAAGTCGATGAAGGTGAGGGAGGCCAGGGGTGTCGCCTCGATGTTCCCAAGCGAAGTCATAAATCGATTTCCTGAACACGATAAGGCCGCGTTCCGCCAACCCAATCGAAGCCACGTACCTGAGAAATCCGGTAAAACGACTGTCCGCCCATCGGAGACCACACGAATGAACCAGGGCGGCCACCACGCTGGTTCATGCCGAGATGAGACGGGAAAACGTATGGCGTCTTGAACGTATGCCTGGTATGACGTCCCGAGGAAGACGGTATCGGACGCGGTAATGAACGCAACGGCCTCGTCCGGTAATCGGTCCTTCGAGGAGAGTTGAGGTTGCTGGTATGCAACCCGCGGTGCGGTGTTTGGATGCGGGACTAAGTCCCGGACGTTGATATACTTCGGACAGTTCCTATAAGCAAGGTTAACCCTGGGTGAGCCACAGGACTGAAGCAACGTACCCAATCGCTTGGTTCACAACCAAGTCGAGCCGCGTCTTGCCATCCGCCTGCTCCAAATTTGAGACAAATCCAGCTAATTTATTCCGCCGGCGTGTTGCAAACTCGATGCCAATGCCAGCAATGAGCATTGACTCGTCCTGCTTGAATAGCTTAGAGTTCAGGAGCAGCGGCTCTCCGTCCCACAGCTTCGCCTGCACCCTCAACGTGCTATACCTCGGGTTCGATATGAAGCCTGGCCGCCCGTCTTCCGCAGCAAGGATCGAGCTCCAAGGCCTGCCACTGTCGTCCAAGGTAGTAACGGGGAGGAAGAGCAAGCGGGTAGAGTGGAACTGGGCATGGTCTGGGGGCAAGTCGCCGTCGATAACCATATAGAGGCTGGAGACAGCATAGTCGTCGAACGTGCCGAGCTTTCGGTGGATTTCGTTTTCACCGCGATGCCAGCCGCTAAGAGCCATGGAGAGGGTAGTATTGAGGGAGAGCACGGCCCACAGGAGCCATTTAACAGAGGTTGTTCGTTGCGTCAGGGTTCGGGCTTATTCAGAAGTTGATTCAGCGACGGATAACACGGGCGTCGAGGTCACAGGGTCGGGCAACGTCGGGCCTTGGCGACATTTGTTGAGAACCCGCAGCGAGAGAAGCGGAGAGAGATGTATAAGGAGCGTGGTAGGTACTACAGTTGGATGGCAATGGTACGATGCAAAAAGGGAGTGTTTGTGTCATGAGTGATTTAGAATAAATAATGCAAGTGGGATTTCAGCGCTCCTCGAGAACCATGTTACTGGTCTCTGCGCGACGTCGTGGCGCAAAGCGCCGGACAGGCTCGGGGCCACCAGCTCTGGGACGAGGGCGAGGACGAGGCGCCTTATAATTCTGTAAACGAAGGCGCTCAAGGTATCCCGGCCTCGCCCGGGGTCGTCGTTCGCGCGTCTTGCCTTTATCCGCGCGCCTGCGGGCGGGGACGGGCTTGACCGCATCCACGTCTTCTTCCATATCAGAGTCCGAGTCGTCGTCAGTCACGGCAATATCTGGCGAGGGTAGGTCCAAGACAGCTGCGAAGGAAACCTGGTAGGGCTTGTAGTCTTGGAACCACGGTTGCTCCAAAGCGGCTGTAGCGGTGATACGATGCTTGGGCTTCGCAACGAGGAGTTTCTTGACCAAATCCTGGGCTTTGGAGACATGATTATCGCCGGAATATCTAAAGCAGACGAGAGGCATACCTTCATTGCTGTTCGTGCTCAATAGCTCCCAAGAAATCACATCGCAAGCAGGGTTGAAAGCCCCGGCTTGAGGAAATGGGTGTGTCGAAGAGAGCCTAAGGCCGTCAGTCAACGGGTAAGAAAACTTGGAGACCTTCACACACAGATTGAAGATGAGACAGCCAAGTCCCCAGTCGTCGAACTGACGACACTGTGAATGCGTTGCTTCTTTCTTCAAGTTCAAGGCTTTCGCTTCGGGGGCCGTGTAGGGGCAGTCCGTCACAGCCTGAACAATACAACTGAGTACTCCAGGTCGGCGGTGAAATGTAAGAAACAATTCACCACTTTCATATTGAACGTCCCCGTTATTTGGGCGAGTCCAAAATCAATGAGCTTGATCTTCGGGCGGTCCTCGCGAGTTAACAAAACGTTCTAAGCACACAAAATTGAGCATCGGAGGGAAACATAAAGATGGGAACCAACATTTCCTTTCAAGTCCCCATGCGATATATTTCGATCGTGCATGAATGAAACAGCGGTGCAGAGCTGATAAGCAAGTTCTTTCGCGTATACCTCATCTGATAGCTGTTAGTTGACGATCGAATGCCGACGTGGCTGGACGAACCCAACGGAGTCCGCAAAACGTCCTCCAGCGTGACGCCGTCCACATATTCTAGCACCATGTCTACGGACTCCAACGTCAGTATTTGAATAGGTCAAGAGCCACACCAGACTCACCGACCATCTCCCCGTCCATGCGGAAGAATACTTCATGGAGCCTGGCTATATTGATGTGCTCCAGGCTCATGAGGGCCATAACCTTCGCACAAGGCGTCAGTTGAAATATAGTGCTCGGTTATAATGAACCCCTACCTCCTGGCCAGCGCACAATATTACTTCTACGTTGGTATCCTCGTGCTGGAGAGAACGGTAAGGCGAGCACGGAAGAAAGAGCACGCATGGATTCACCTCCCAGGACGTCTTGAGCGCGAACATCTTCCCCGTCTTCTTCTCCAGCACACGGAAAACCGAGCCGTGGGCCCCGCCGCCGATCTGGTCGCCGACAACGTAGTGGTTGAAGATGGATTCATCCTTAGAGCGACCAAAAGCATGGTGGAATGTGAAACCTGGAAGAGCGAGTAAGCGACACTGTCCAATCAGGAGAGACGACACGAACGATAATCGGGTTCCTCGGTCACCACAGGGACCTTACAACCGAAGAAAACTGTACAACCGTCAAAGAGTCGGTGCACGTTGATGCCCTCGACTTTAACCCCGTCGACCTATGGAGCATTTTTCAGAACCAAGACACAACGCAAGGGGGGAGAACATACAAAGGTCCCGTTCAGCGTATTGTGGTCCGTGATCGTAACGGCAGACATCGCGTCCGTCCTCCCATTCCACTCGATGGTGGCATGCGAGTTGCCTGCATGCACCTCGTCAGCGACCCGGTCACTCCACCCCCCACGTGAGACAGTACTCACTAACTGCCGCGCCCACAAACTTCAAGTAGTTGTTATCGGACCTGCCGATCGGAATCCTAAGCTCTGTGAGATTTAACCGATGCATAACGGCGCTGGGGACGAGCGGCTCCAGGTACCCCCACGGAAGTGGGATTGTTGGCGCTGGCGTTGGAGCCAGTCCGGGGTTTGAACCGCCTGGGACGGTTGACTGCATGTGGGTAATTGGGGAGAATCTTGTGGGTGTAGCGCTGTTCTTGACGGGAGTTCGGTTGAAGATTCTTTGTCTTGAACACGCCTCTTATATCAAAAGCGCTTTGACCCTCGCCCTTCGAGGGCACTAGCTTGGAATGCTTTGACCATGCGAGGACAATGCCAACTGCGAAAACAATAGAAATTTGACGCGCTTTGACATGTCGAGGGCCACAGCGAAGTTCGGTAGCTGTATCGCGTCAACGTTCCGTGGGGCCTTTCGCGCGCGCCGTGCTAGCTAATTTGCCACGCTGGAGAGCTACATTCAATTGCAGCCAAGGGAAGAACTACGCTGTAGTGCACCAAGGTTGCGAGCAAGTTTGAGCGAGTTTGTTTGTGGCACCGACCTTTCGACCTTCAAACCAAACACTCGCTTTGACCGCACGCACCACAGAATTGACCAACGCCATTACTGTGCTTTACAGATACATTACAACAGTTAAACATTACACGCTGCCTCTCGATTCAGCCGCCCTTCTTAGAATTTCGCCTTGGGCACCGGCTGCAGGCTCTCATTCAAAAACCCAGCAAAATAATCTGCACACAAAAAATGTCGTTAGCCTAATCCGTTCACCCTGAAAAAAAGGCAGGGGGACGACGAACCATTCAGCCCCAGCCACCCGTCCTGGTTCAGCTCCACTACCGCGCCGACATACCCGTCCGGCCTCACAACCACAACCGCGCCCCTCTGCATATCAATTCCAAACTTGCGGTGCAGCGGCGCGTTCGTCCCCGCCTCGGGCACGCGCCGGTCAAACAGCGCGTCGCCGTACACTTGCGCCCGATACAGCCGCAGCGGACTCGGCAGGTCGTTGATCTCCCACTCGTACCAGTGCGTGCCGACGATGGTGAGGAAGGTGAAGAATCTGCGAGTAATTAATTGGGCTTTAGCCCTCAGGGCGAAAGAACGAAGAAGACGAACGGGTTGAGGGTATGTAGACTCCGCGCGTCGTCGTCGTCGTTCATGACAGCTGCAGGGCAGTCGACGATGGAGGAGCGCACACCAGCACCCGACCGATGCCGATTGTAGAATGACGCCGGCGAGTTGATGAAGGCGGCAAATCCTTCCAACGCGGGCTTGGTCGCGCGCAGATCGCCAGCAAATACGTGGATACGGAATGCGCCGTTCATTTTCACCCTATTCATTCATTCAAAGTCAGCTGAAGCGAAGAGCGAGAAAGCTAGAGGTAACGCACTCCTGCTGCAGTCTCACAGTATTCCCATCCGCCACTCGTGTCACCCGCCCGGGCGTCAGTCTTTGTCCCGCCAGCAGCTTCACCCCTGGCGGATTAAACGCTCGCGCATACCGACCCCCCACAACACTCGCCCCAGGCAGCGCATTCAGCTCGTTCGCCGTGTAAATCGCCCCGCACCCCGACGTGAAGAACGCGTTCTGCTTGAACATCGCGATGAACTTGTCCTTGTCGACGCCGCCGGGGAGCTGCGCAGCGTCGGGCCCGCGGCCGGAGAACAGGCGCGAGTACGCGCCGTCGAACTTGAGCAGCTCCTCGGCGATGCCACGCCGCTCGTGCTCGTACGACGGGAGCAGCACCTCGGGCTTTCCGAGGCCTTTCATCACGAGGTTTAGTCTGAAGGCCAGTAAGCATTCGGACATGGGCGTGGAAACGGGCGCGACGTACTTCCAAGCAAGAGAGTACATGTCGAGCATGGAGATGTTCATGCCCTGCCCTGCCTGCGGCGAGTGCGTGTGCGTCTGTATTTTTTAATCAGCGATAGAAACGGGGGTAGGGACGCTGACATACAGCGTCTCCACCCAGTATTATTCTGTGGTCAAGCGTGTACCGAGACGCGATACGCTGCCCAATTTGATACACCGAGAACCAATCAACGTAGCCAAACTCGAGCTCGAACGGCTCAAATATCTTCTTGGCGCGCGCGATGCAGATATCCTGCGTCGCCTTGTCACGCGCGATAGAGACCACCTTCCCGCCCTCGGTTGTCTGCAGCTGAACGTAGAACCGCACAAGGTTGGCCTCGCGCGGGATAATCATTATGCTGCCCTCGGACTTTGAGTGAATGAGACACTTGTACTTGATGTCCGCTACCACATGCAATTAGATTCACGTCGAGCGCATCATCAAATTAACTCACGGAAATTGGTCTTGACCCGCGCGTCGAGGACGCCCCAAATGATGTCCGTCGCCTCGCCCTGCATTGTAATCAAACCCTGCCACTCGCCATCGCCGGGCTGGCCACCCGCGATGCACCGGCGCACATGGCTTTTCGCGCCGTCGCAGCCAAGGAGGTAGCGCGAGCGGATGGTGTGCTTGACCTTTGAATCGCCGTGCTCGATGACGCTTTCCACAGGGTGTGTGCTGCTCAGCACGTCGGACGCGTCGGGGGGCAGTGTGCGGCAATTTCGCAGTAAATACGGGCGGAAGAGACCACTCGGGGGCGTCGGGAACGCGTCGGGCAGCACGGTGCGACGCTGTTAAGAAACGATAAGGACAGGAGCAGCCGAATAAAATAGCAACGCACCGCTGCGATTTCGTCCAGGAACGCGTGCTCGATTAGGCCCTGGTGCAGCAGCAGCGTATAATTATCCACCACGTCGATGAACTCTGGGCACGAAGGCGCGCGCGAGGTGCGGGCGAGTTTCTGAGTCGAGGTGGGGTCCCAAAACGCGACCTCATATACGCGCACACCCTGGCTAATCATCTTCTTCGCGACGCCTCCGCCAGCAATAGGCGACTGCCCTACGATAGGACCACCGGGAACCGGGGCGGTGGAGACTCCGCCAATGTTACGCAAGACCTGCGGAAGTTGGGTTAAATGCGAACGCGCAGATAAGGGAGGGAACGCGCCTCGATGGTCCGCGGCTGGATTCCATCTGCTCGCCCAGCTGTAGTCGGGTGCGCGCGTTCGTCGATATGAAGGATGTTGAAGCCGAACGTTGTGAGACACAGTGACGCCATTAACCCCGCTGGACCTCCGCTGCATGTCGCGATGTCAGGAAGGCGGCGCGGCGGTTGCTGCGAACATACCCGACAACGACAACATCGTAGACTTTCTGTGGTTGAATGTCCGACATGGTAGGTGAAGAGAGAGAAAACCGCTCTTGTGTCTGCGATCGGTTAGGCTCCGGAAATGATCGACCTAAGAAAAGTCTCACCTCGAGGGAACAAGGGAGGATGGCGCGTTTGGTGCGAGTCTACGCCAACCCGCACGCGTTATATATTGCGAACAGGCTAAACAAGTACCCTGCCCGCTGGCGTCGGACACCTTCGAATCACTTGCTCACACTTTCGGAACGGATCATGGCGGGCGGGCGGTTGCGCAGGGACATAGGAGCGTCATCGCGTGGAAAGGCGGTTCGTGGTGGCACTTAAACCCCGTTCGCCATGCTGTTCGCGCCGGTGAGAGAAAAGTCGGTGTGAGAGGATGTGAGAGAATGTACGGGATTGGAAGATCCCTAATAGAGCCGTTCACGTTGAAGAGGCAGCCGGTCATTGGTAGAGTACCAGGACTAACGTACGGAGGAAATTCTCCGATTCCTTGCGCGTTAAAGCGGCCTATTGGAATGGTATCACCATACCAGGAAAGCGATAGATATGGTGCATTAGAACTGGTTTAGGTACCATGCCGCTCTGGGGAAGCGCTGGCCGGGTGAACATTGGAGCGTCGAAGGCGTCCGATGGCAATGGGCGTATATGTGGTGGTGAGAGCTGGTGGGAGGAAGAAGTAAAGATTGGGATCGATCACGGGCACGCGTTTGACAGCCGGGCGCGGCGCAATCGCGACGCGTTCCTTGCGACGCGTTCAGGGAGGCTGATCTCATCGACCGGCCTGTATTTCTCACTGCACTGCGCTGCAGGTAATATCCTTTGGTGCGAGTATTTTTTCCACTGTGAGCCACATCACACCGACGCCAACACCCGCACATTAATATTAAACAAATGATATTGGGCGCAAAGCTCTCGAGTCGATCGGGAGGATCAGACTCAAGCCAAGCTACGAGCGACGTGTAATAGGTACGAGTAGGTAAATCTAAGTAGAGTGGAATAGAGGACCGCGGGTGGGAGTCAAAACATCGTACGCGACGACAAGTGATCTAAATAACTGCGAGCACAGTGTGAGGCGGAGTGAAGCAGAGAAAGGAACCGAGACTTACCTGCGAGCGCAGTGTGAGAGGCGGATGAGCTCTCACTGCGAACTGTTTGAGGGCAAAGCGGAATGAGCGGGGTAGATATGAAGAGAGTCGAGGGAAGGAAGTGGAACGCAAGAGAGACGTGTCAAAAGCGAGACGTACGATTGGGGCCGCCTGTTTGCTAACGATGCACAATCCACCACCACCACATTGCTCTCCCATTAAGCCGTCGGAGCTTTGGCATTGGATGTGGCCTCGCGGGAAGATGTCTCCTCCTTCGCCCGGATTCGCTCCTTCTCCACCTCCGCCATCCGTATGCGCCGTGCCCGACACCGGGGCCCGATCCGAACTACGACATACACCAGCGGACTCACTAACGCGACGAGCCCGCCTAGCAGAACGTACGCGTACCCGGCCCCAAGCGCGTCGAGCAACGGCTGAATAGCAGAGACGAGCCCCGCGCCGAGGCTGCACCGGACGAGGTTGTTCTGCTCGCGACATCGTTGTTAGCGCCGAGTGAAAAAAATGCAGCAAGCAACCTACGCAGGCGGTAATCGAGGAGCCGTGCGTGGGCATTAAATCGAGCATGAGCGTCTGGATGGAGTTCATGACCGCGGTCACGACGAGGCCGACTGGTGGTGGTGAGAGTCATCAGCGTCGGGATTGTAATCGTAAAGCAAGCAGCGCACCTCCGATGAGCAAGATGAGCGGCCCAGCGATGCTCGTCCGTTTTTCGACGCACCAGCCGTAGGCTACGCAGATGGCGACGAACACCGCAAGGAAGACAGGCATGAGCCGCATGCGCGCCTGGGGATCTGGTAAGTATTAGCATGCCGGTGTGGAAAGGGCACGCACCTTTTCGATGGGAAACGAATCGTCCGGCAGGCCCTTCTTCTCACCGACGAGCGCAGGTGTGAGCCCCTGCGCTGCCAGGCTGCGCCGCACCCGCTGATAGTCCCAATCGAGCAACTTGCCGCAGAACAGGGAGCCTAGAATCATTCCGCCTCCCACGGCTAGGTGCGCTCGTCAGAGCAGCAGACGCGATGATAAGGCAGCGCACGCACTGAGGAAACACAGCCCGAGCTTTGTCTCGCTCAGCCAGGGATATGTGTCGTGGAAGAGCGACGAGATGCTCGCAGTGACGCCATAGAACACGGCGTACACCACTGCGTTGATAAGAAGGAGGAGCGCGATGTCAGCGTGCAGCAGTAAGAGCAGCGGGTTTTGGAATTTCTTCCGCGGGGCGTTGGGAGGGTCCGATGTAGGCGCGTTTGCTTGCTTAGGGCGGCGCCCAAGAATCGGGATGACGGCTCGGTATATTGGGGGCACGGGAATACTGCCGTTGCCAACGACTGCAGGTAGAGTTTCAGGGAGAAAGAAAACCATTACGACCGCGCAGACACCGGATGCGATGCAGAGGAACCAGAATATTGCCCTGCGTAGATTTAGTTGCAGGACTTCGTCGGCTGCAGTGGTGCTCACCTCCATCCCAGCTTATCGGCAAGGACACCTCCGAGAACAGGGCCGATCGCGGGGCCGACCTGGACATTTGATTAGACGGTATGATGAGATAGATTGAGCCTTACGCACCATCGCCCCGACACTTGCCAATCCGACGAATCCTCCCCTCTCCGCGCGGCTGGCAATATCGCCAATGACCCCGATCAAAAACGCGACGGTGCTGGCTGAGCCGGCGGCCTGGAAGCACCGCAGGAGCAGCAGGAGCCAGTAGTCCTTCGTCGGTGTCAATGCGAGCCCGACGCAGGACAGTGAGAGTAGTATAAGACACATGATAAATGCGTGTCGGCGACCATACGAGTCGGAGAGCGGGCCCCAGAGCATCGGGGCTGGATAGATTAGAACGAGGTCGAGCAGAAGATAGCGGGCAATACGCACAGATCCCCTGGAAGACCATATTCAGTGTGACCTACCAGGCACTGTGTGAGACTTGACTCGAGATTCCAGCAGTGCACAATGCGGAAGCGTACCGTCAAGTTGATGAGCTCAATAGACTTGCCAAACGCGACTGCGATGGTGGGGATTGCGGGGAAATATATGTTGGCAGACAAGGGACTGTGCCGCTGCGGGTGAGCACAAATAAAGTACAGAATAGATGCACATACCTAAAGAGCCCGCCGAAGGATATTAGGGACACGATAAACCATTTCTCTTTAGTCGTGAACATGCTATAAGATTCCTCTGCGACGACAGGAGGAGTACTAGTTCCATCGCTCTGGTTGGCGCTCGCAGCCGACATTATTTTCCGAAGTAGAAATCAGTTGTAGGGGGCGCTGGGTTGTCGGAAGCCATCGTTGCTTTTATAGCCCAGAGACGCCCATCGGACAGTCCGCCGACTCTCGGGGGGCAGCGAGGACAAGTCATTTTGGCGGTAAAGTTGTGACCAGCGGAATCGTCCCGGGATCGCAGACCAGTCTTGTCATGTCGCTTACCAAAACGGCGGTCATTCAAGGTCATTCACGTCGCTATTCGGTTACTATCCCCTTGCAATATGCCCGTCTTGCAAGGGTCCACAAGACTTGGTACACCCTCAGGAGAGCCCACAACGCACGATATGAGAAAGCCAAGTCAGCGCGAGGGTACACAATTTTCACCTGCGTTTACAGCCTTGCAGACCGGCATTTAATATTGTCGCCCAGGTCCTTCGCTCGATTTTTCATACAGCTCCGAGTCGGAGCAGGTTCAAATAGTCATAGAGCAGATTCATTGATGACTGGGATAGTTACACAGATGTGTAACATCAACCATTTGGGTGTTGGAACCGCCTGAACAGTGTCCGAAGGGTCCGAACTCTCGATGAAGAGAAAATTACCGCGCATTAGGAAGGAACTCCATTAGAAATCTTCGCCTCCGGGGAGTAAACGTGTTTACACAGTTCAAGTACGAGGTCTCGGCGCCTGGACGCGAAGGAGTCCTGGAGAATTCTCGTCACGGAAACGCTGAGACGCATAAATTCAGTGATGAGGGAGGTCCAAGGTAGAAGATAGGCCCTATGAGCAATGAAGTGGTGTATGCCATTTGAGAGGCGGCGGCGTTTTGGGGGATACGCAGTCTGTTGCCCCCCTTGCAATTGTCGGTCGACGGTGGCAAAGTTTCGTTGTTCGGGAGGCAGTGCCTCTAGAGCGAGCGTAGAGTGTGGATATTTCAGGTGCTGTGGGGAATCGGTTCGGAGGGAGCAGGAAGCGGAGTAGCGAGGGAGATGGAAGGAGCTTGGAGAGGGCAGACGCGAAGTGTCACGCGTGACTGATCCCGTCTTTGTTTGGGCTTGTCAGGATCGGGAGTCTCTGCTCTCCGCTTCAACCATCTCGTACGGAGGACTCTGCCTTCTGGATGGCCCCAAAAGCTTACCGAAGTAAATGCCAAGTCTGCAGCGTCAATGAATCAAAATACACTTGCTCTGGATGTGCGACTCTCTAGTCCGTTGGCTCAGTAAATTCTCCTCCAGGAGTTTCTCAACAAAACGATCCAGCTGCTCCGTTCCTTGCTACAAGAAGCACAAAGGTTTGATTTTCCCCCGACCAAGAAAAGACCAGGGTTGACATCGATGCAGAGGTGCCATGTACTCCCGAGAAGCGTGAAGCGCCAGGGGAGGTGGACGGTAATTATTTTCTTGATATGTTTGGTTTAAACTTAAAATCTATGAAGCCTCTCATTCAACCCAACCCGTCCAATCCGCCAATGACACCGCCGCTCCGTCTGAGCCTCCACTCTTGGACGAGAGTCCTCCGCTCCGGCCTCTTACTTCGTTGAAGTGGCCCTACGTCCCCGACGAATCTGCCTACCCCGACCCCCTCAAACGGGACGACCCAAAGCCGCTCCAGACGCACCAATACGAGGCAATAGGTCTGATCGCCGACCTCTCCGCATCGTTCAACTAATGACTTATGTCCAGCCACTTCTCCCGCAATTCGTCAAGCCCTTGCGACCCATCCAAACCTCCCCGCGCTCCTCACCGCCATCGACAAACTGCGCGGCCCGGATCGCGAGCACGCCCTGCAGCGCGCGCTGGGAGTCACAGCACCAGAGATCACGCCGACGAATACTGGCGCCGAGTTGAGCGAGGATGTCCTGGCGCTGAGGGCGCTGGCGGAGGCGGTGGAAGCTGCGGTGCGCGGCGGGCGAAGTGGAACATTGGGTTTGGATTGGGGAGAATGAAAGAATGAAGATCCCGTTGGTATTTTTCCTCCTCTCTAATGGAGCTTATACATACCTTGCGTGTACTGTCTAGGTCCTTCGTGTTGCCGTGCGGCGACTCGGAGCACACCAACAAAGTATGAACAAGCACGGTGAGGTGGCGTCTAAATTTGTCGTTTGCTATATTAATACACTCCATTATCAAGAATTGCTTCGGTTGAGCGGTCGAACGGCCGACCCGACTGAGGTTTCATTCACTAGCAATGGCCCACCGCGGACCTCTTTTGAAGAATGAGCACTGGTGAACGCAATTTTTGCGCTGAACAGCATAAACAAAATTCCCGAGTCATGAACGCAGACCTTATCGTCCTTCCTCCTCGTCAGAATCATCTTCCTTGGTTTTCTACGGTCTTCTGCGGCGCGTTGAGTCAGCGCTAGCGGTTCAAAGCCACTCCGGATACGGTTATGTCGTAGTAACCGGGTATGGTGTTGAGTATAAAGCATCTCGAGTTCTTTCTATTCACCAGCAACAAGAAACCTCTTTCGACATGCCTGCTATTCTCTTTGTTCTGACCTCCGTCTCGAAGACCTTAACCGGCGCCGCAACTGTACGTTTTTTCACGTCCTCTGACGGAATATCAATGACTTCATGTGCAGGGATGGTAACTTGTCTGTCTCGATAAATCCCTGTATCTGACGCGTCCAGGTACCTCCCCGAGGCCGCCCACCCGTACTACATCCTCGCCCCGCACGCGAAGATCGACTTTGCCAGCCCCTTGGGCGCCAACCCGCCGCTTGACCCAGACAGTGCCAAGGTTTCTTATGTTATTTCAGTATCCAGACACATGATTTAATGGTAGCAGAATTTCGCGGCCGACGAAGAATGCAACAAGTTCCTCGCGGACGAGACAGTCAAGAGTAAACTGGCGGCGACCAAGAAACTGTCGGAAATCAACTCCAAGGACTATGACGCGATTTTCTATGTCGGGGGGCATGGGTTAGCAGACAACATCCCTCTCATAACTGGCTCACCAACACCCTATTAGCCCCGTCATCGATCTTCCCGTCGACCCAATCAACATCAAGCTCGCATCCGAAGTAAGTTTGGTTGGAATTCGCTCAAAGCCGCGTTTTGACGGCGTCGCCTGTCGCAGTTCTTCCAGGCGGGCAAAATCACTAGCGCCGTTTGCCACGGCTCCGCGTCAGTTTGAACGAGTGATTGGGTGGGTGATAATCAGCTCACATCTTTACACTCCTACAGCGCGCTCGTCAACGTCACCGACGCCAACGGAAAACCGATCTTCGCTGGACGGGCCGCGACGGGCTTTAGCAACGCGGAGGAAATCCAGATAAACAAAGTCAAGGTTGGTGAATGGAGCCACCTTCAAGTTTATTGAACCGACTCAATTGAGTAGGAGGTGCCCTTCCTCACCGAAGACAAGATCATCAGCGTCGGGGGGAAATACGAGAAGGCCGATGCGCTCTGGGCTGTAGGTTCATCCTGGTTTGTAAATGCGCAGCGCTGACCGAATTCGGATTGAATTCAGCCCCACGTCGTCGTGGACGGGAACCTGTACACCGGGCAGAACCCCGCGTCTGCGGGCCCTATCGGCCACGCCATCCTCAAGGCGCTGAAGTTGTAGTCGTCGTCCCGTCGCAGAATGTTCGGTATATGTTATGAATATTGCTTTGTGTTAGTTCACAGACCTTTGACGTTGCATTGCGCTTTGGTTGAAATTGTGACGAACTCGCGATGAGACTGCCAACGAACCCTCGAACTCATATACTACTCAGCCTAAGATGAGGCCCACAACATGTGGTTCAATTCGAGCCCTCATTCAAGTTCGTACAAGAGACAACCGGCAAACTAATTATCGCGGGTCGCGACAGCCGGAAGGTAATTATGTTCTTGTATATTTGATCTAGACTCGGAATCTACGAAGCCTCTCATTCAGCGCAACCCGCGCAACCCGCCAATGACACCGCCCCTCTGTCCGAATCTCCATTCTCGGACGAGAGTCCTCCACGGATTGGGGAGAATGAACGAACAAAGATCCTGGTTGTAAGTCTTTCTCCTCCGAAATGCGCTTGTGCATACCATTCAGGTTTCATCGCGGCTTAGCGTCTACGGTTGATACGCGCGGGCACCTGCATGAACAAAGGATGAACAAGCACGGATGAACAACCACGTTGGAACTGCTTGTTCATGATCATCCTTAGTAATTGCCTTATTATAAAGAACTTGCTTCGGTTGAGCGGTTGGGGTCGCACCTTTCTTCGGTTGAGCGGCTCAGCGGCTCAGCCAACCGACCTGATTCATTCCCTTGCAATTGTCCAGAGGGCCTCGCTGAATGCTTGTCTTGAGAACGCAAAAGGATTTAATTCGAACTTTAACCAAGTTCAACATAAGTGGAAAAACAACAATTCGTGGGTCTTGTCGTCTGGGTCATTATCCCCTCGCCCCTCGTCGAGAACTATATTGCCATTCATGAGCCATCTTCCACGGTTTTCTACGGTCTTCTGCAGTTGAGTCAGCCACGCCACGGTTCAACAAAAACGCCCAGCCACGACCGGATACGGCTATGTCGTAGTAGCCGGATGATGATGTCGAGTATAAAGCATCTCGAGTTCTTCCCATCCACCACCAAGAAACCTCTTTCGACATGCCTGCTATCCTCTTTGTCCTGACTTCCGCCTCAAAAACCTTGACCGGCGCCGAAACCGTACGTCTTCGCGTCCTTTGATTCAACGGATTCACTTATCGATCACTTCGTGCAGGGATGGTACTTGGTCCCTTTGTGGATAAAATTCTGTATCTGACGCGTCCAGGTACCTCCCCGAGGCGGCCCACCCGTACTACGTCCTCGCCCCGCACGCAACCATCGACTTTGCTAGCCCTTTAGGCGCCAACCCGCCCCTTGATCCCGCCAGCGTCGAGGTCTTTCTTTTTCCCCATTTCCTCAGGCAGAACCAGGATTGAATGATAGCAGCTCTTCAAAGCCGACGAGGAATGCACAAAGTTTCTTGCGGACGAGACTGTGAAGAGCAAACTGGCGGCGACCAAGAAACTGTCGGAAATTAACTCGAAGGACTATGACGCGATTTTCTACGTCGGAGGCCATGGGTCAGTGTGCAACAACCCTTCCATGATCTACTCACCAACTTCAATAGCCCGGTCATCGATCTCCCCACCGACCCAATCAATATCAAGCTCGCATCCGAGGTAAGTTTGGTTGCAATTCACTTGGGGCCGCGTTTTAACGGTGTCGCAGTTCTTCCAAGCTGGCAAAATCACCAGCGCAGTTTGCCATGGCTCCGCGTCAGTTTGAACGAAGAATCCGGTGAATAATAACCAGCTAACAATCTTGTTCTACTACAGCGCGCTTGTCAACGTCACTGACGCCGACGGGAAACCGATCTTCGCTGGCCGGGCCGCGACGGGCTTTAGCAACGCGGAGGAAAACCAGATAAACAAAGTCAAGGTCGGTGAATGTCGCTAACTTCAAGTTTATCGAACTGAGTCGATTGATTAGGACATCCCCTTCCTCCTCGAAGACAAGATCGTCAGCATCGGGGGGAAATTTGAGAAGGCCGATGCCGCATGGGCTGTGGGTTCATCCTGTCTTTTTTGATGCATGGCGCTGACTGCTGAATTGATCTCAGTCCCACGTTGTCGTGGACGGAAACTTGTTGACTGGCCAGAACCCTGCTTCTGCGGGCCCTATCGGCCACGCCATTCTCAAGGCGCTGAAGTTGTAGTCGTCAGTGTCTACAGAATATCCAATGTATGTTCAATATGAACATCGTATTGTGCATCGTGCTGGTTCGTAAAGTCCCATGTCCCACACACGCAGACTGGGAGGAGGTCCACATTTCGAGATGTGGTTCAAGTTGAACTCTCACATGATATAGTGCCGTGACTTCGACGATGCAGGTTCCAGTAAAGCTATGGAGCCATCATTTGGGTTATTCGACAGGCCTCATTCTGTAGACGAACCGTACAATCGTTGGAATCTTGGCTGCCTTGGCAGTTATTTATATTCGACACCAGAATGTGCCAGGAAGGAAGGAAGTGTTTTTGACCGCAGCGGTCCCGTTTGCCAGTGTATTATCAACCATGGTTCAACTTCTGGCCAGTTGAACCAAGTCCACCCGTTTATTCGGTCAGAGCCTCGGACACAAAATTAACGGATAAGCGGGTCCTCTGGAGCATGTCGAAACCCACTGAGCGGTCTGTCAAGCCACAGAGGAGTCCAGGCTTGATTGATTCTCTACTAGTAAGTAATTACTCTTCTCACGGTGTTGCGGCAAGAAGCGTCCGATAAAGCCGCGACGGTTTTCGGCTCCGTTACGTTTCTCTTGCGCTCTGTCATCTAGCCACTTCGAAAGTACTTTCCACCGCTTGGAAAGCATCCAAGGCTTTTCTCCGACCAATCCTATTCGAATCACGCTCAAATGTTCGTCAATTTTCACCTTTTCGTCTGGACCGGAACCGACGTTGCGAAGTAGAGCGTACCACAGTCAGACGTCCTCTGTAAACTCGATTCAAGTCCTCGTTCTCCGTCCTGTACCTTCTTGCTAGAGCTCCCAATTCTCTCGAACCTTCCCGAGGTGCGTCTCGTTATTTTGTCTTAACTTCAAACTTATTGACCGACTTCAGCCACTAGTCTCTTCTAAACAGACGCTACAACAGTAATCTCGTACCTCGTTTGTTGTATTCAGCCACTGTTCTCGACCACGATCGTTTTGCAAAACACTCCTGGCCCCCACTTGCAACCAGGATGGCCCCTTCCATCCCACCGGAGATCTACGAAACCATATGTACGGACGTGGAGCCAGCCGATCTCGCCATGCTTTGCAGAACTTCTCGTCCTTTCCAAAACCAAGCGCAGCGCATACTGTATCACACAATCGATCTTGGGTATTGTCGGAAATCCCGTTCCCGCAAATCTTGGTGCTGGGCCGTTGCTCATAACTCTCATCTCGCCGAACGCGTCCACACACTCGTGCTCCGCCTCCCCTTGCCACATGAACTGAGACCCACGGACGTGACGACCATTCGCCGTGCTCTCCAAGCGTGTGTCAATCTCAAGGACCTCACGATTTTCCCCGATAAAGTCCGTTTAGACACGCCTCCAGAAAGTGTTGACGCGTATATGATGGACGAGTTACCCTTCCGCCTCACCAAGTTCACCAACTCCTACTTTATGTTTGCAGTTCTCGACAGGTTTTTCACCACGCAGACCGATATTCAGATAGTCTCGATGCCCTACTTTGGACATGCTCGCGACCGCGAATTCCACCTACCACGTCTCGTTGCTTTGGGATTTTGCCCATTCCACCTTCTCCCTCCCCAGAGCCCATTGCAAAGACTTTGGACGAACATTCAGCCGGATATGTCTCCTCTCCGTAACTATTCCGCCAGCTTAACGAGCTTGCATATCAATATCTGGATTCGGTGGCAAGATCCAACAATATCGCACGTAATTCTGACCATTGTCGAGCTATTACCCGGATTGATGCATCTTGCTATGCCAATGAATCAGGTATATGTCCTCGCACCGCGTTACTTCCATTTCCTTCAACTGAATGGACAATCTAGCGCATTTATTTGCACTCCCAACTCCCTCCGGTCGCGTCGCTCCATCGGTTCTCTCGACTCGAATCGTTCATTCTTGTCAGTCGATCCCCGCCCCGGGCTGGCTTCCGCTTCTTCCACCACACGCACATGACGGATGAACATGCAAAGGCTTTTGGGTCTGCTCTCATGACGGCGTGCCCAACGCTCCGTCGAACCGTCGTCGGTGGGCCAACAAACCAGTTCCACACGTTCACAAGGGCACCGCTCGACGGCAGTATTCATTCGGAGTCTGGCCTTGAATTCGAATTTGGCGACGCCCATATGACCTGGCAGTCTTGAGTAAGCTGCTTCCCATCTCAATATCGGCGGTACTGAATCGAACTCAGTGGGAATCAGTTCCGCTGGCACCCGAGCACCGTTTATTTCTTGCACGCATGGACCACCAGTCATATTACATCGCCAGAACCTTCTTCGTGTAATGCCCTCTACATTCACGCTACTCGCGGACTCTGCCCTCTTTCGTGCGTGTTGCTCAAATTGCCGAGCTTCTGACAGGATCCTCAAAAGAGTTCTGACTGTAGGTTCAAACCGTGCTCGACCTGACTCCCCGTCTCCGGGGGACCTATCGGTCACGTCCTCCTCAAGGCGTTGAAGTTGCAGTAGTCGTCCGTGTCTACAGAATATTCAATGTATGTTCAATACGAACGTTTTCATTGTGGCGTTGTATTCACTCTCTCTACGATTTTTGACGCTGTATTGCGCATTCGTTGGAAAATGCGAGGATACCAATTGAGTTCATCTCAACAACTCAAACTCCTGCCGTCCCACACGTTTCAACATGTGGTTCAAGTTGAAATCTCCCATAATATACCGCGCTGTGACTTCGACGATGCAGGTTCACGCTCCCCCCCGTGCAAGGCCGACGAACAGGGATGTTGCTGAGACGCATACCGGGGTCTTTGCAGACGTATGAGTGACTCGGGCGTATGCGTTGTTGTGGCACTCGAATGACTTAAAATGACCATGAGGCCGTGTGGAATCTCCGCGCACCAGTCATCGTGATCCGTCGCCCAAAGGTATTTGAAGCCACGCCGCACCCACAGTGGAACCCATGCTCCTCATAAGTTTAGCGATCGCCCCAAGCCTCCCGGATCTCGCAATCGCTCGCGATGATAACCACTATTATCTAGTGCATTCAAGAGGATTCCTTGGTCGTTCTCCCAACAGATTGGCGTTCCGCATGAATCCCACCACAGGAGGCGAGCCAGCGAAGGCTCTCCCGAATGGGTTTCCATACATCTGGCTCGAAGCAGGTCAACTGGCCACGTGGCCATGGCTCAGAGATTTATTGACGACGCCAGGGCCGATCTTCAGGCCGACGGGAAGGAAAAGGGAAATTCCTGGGGTAGACGGGGGGACACAAGAGGCGATCGAGATTGTGATCATGGTCGGCGAAAGCGAGCTGGTGTATTGCTGCTACTACTGCGCGCAACCCGAGGAACATTGGAGAGGTCATGGGGAGAGCAAATACAAGAAGATCGGCGGGGAGGGTCTTTCCTCGACGTATGTATGCTACGGCGTAAGTGTTTTGAGACCTGGAGGACCGGTACATGGCTGACTTGTCGTAGTGTCCGGGAGATTGGTTCTTCACCCGAGCACGCTCAAGATCCAGGAGAGACGTGTCGGACTGGTAGAATTTTGTCGACGGAGAACAGTGTACGATTAGCGAGCTGGCTGGCGTATTGCTGCCAACTATTATTGCGTTGGACGGACCTGGGGAAATCCTTGGACGGTGGACGATGTTCAGGAAGATGATAGATCGGAGGTGAGGGGAATTGAACCCTTCGACGTACAGATAGATGCGGCGAGGTATGGAGCGGAAGGAAGGTAGTTAACCTTTCGGTAGTGTTCAGAGAGAGGATGGTTTTTCACCCGAGTACGCTCAAGATCCAGGAGGGACGCTACGCAGTGGTAGAACGAAAGTAGTATTTGATGGTGCGGTGCAGTCAGGTAGGGTGCAGTAGAAAAAGCAGAATAAATAGTGAACCGGCAAAAAATCGGGGACCCTGGGATCCTTTATGAGTTGAGATTATTGCGCCGTCCGCTGGGCAGTACTTGGCGACAATCATCATCCGAGTAGAGGACGATTCAAACTGGATGGATGCTGATGGAATCAATCAACCCAATAAAGCGACGGGACGGGACGCTGAGAAGAGAAGCAAGCCGCCAAGGTATGTGTGTACTTAGCGTCTTGGAGTTGTCTGTCGTTCCAAGGAATATTAGCTCTGCAGAGCATTGGACGAAGGACTGATCCGTGCTGCGCAGCACACGAAGCGGCCGGTCTGTCCAAAAATGGTTGCGGATTGTATACAGGCTTACAGCCCCGCCCGCTAGCGGATTCTTCGCCACGGCACGGTGAGACGACGGTGACTTGCTGTCGCCTCGGTGTGTAAGACACTAGGAAATGAACCGGGAGGCCGTCAACGAAAGTTGTTGAATGCCAAGTATATCAGCTCGGTGCTTTCTTGGAAACTTTGGTGGAGCAAAGCTGTGGAATTGGAGGCGTTTTCTTGGTTGTCGGACGCTCCTTTTGGGTGGACCGAGCGCATTAAGTATCGGATTTAGGACAGCGCGTGTTGTGTTGTCCGTGAGTGGCCGTTGTTGCCGTGCACAGGAAGCGACCGCTGTCACCGAAGGTGTTGAGCGGCACAGCGGCCGAGTACAGCTCGCCAAGTGGCTTGTTCCTCTTAAGATTAAAGGCCTTGGATGCGTGCTGCGCATGTCGAGATGCTAAGGGCCTTGGAGCAGATATTCCTGATATTTTTTGGACAGTTGTAGGGAAGACTTGAACCACGGCTGTTCCATGGCCTGAGTATTGGTCTGTCAGAATTGAGGCTCGATTTTGGAGGATTTTCCCTGGTTTTCCGTGGAATACTTTGCTGGTCGGAGACAACCCTACTTGGCACCCAAAACAGCGGGTCAGTTTGTGTGATGTGACCGAATTGCACATAAGATCCTCCGTCAGCAGAACCGGCTGGGTACGGTTAATTCGCAGGCACCGGCTTGGCCTCACCTTTCTCTTCTTACCACCATGGTTTCACTACCATTGGCCCTCTTGCTCATTCTCCCCGCCTTCTCAGCAGCGGACCCAATACACATTCCACTCACCCGCAGAGCTGGCAACTGGGCGACCCACATCGATCATCTGGCTGCGGGGGATTTCGCCCGCGCACGATATGGCTACGGCAGTGCCGCGCCCTCGACAAAGAAGCGCATGCAACGGAGGGGCAGCGAAGAGAGCTTAAATTTCGTGAACCAGGTTCGTGTGGCCAACAAACCGCGGCGGACAAGTCAATTCTTATTTTTTATGGTCGATTTATAGCAAGGAGATTCGAGCTACTTTGGAACTGTGAACATCGGGACACCGTTAGTGTCTCCTCGCCGTTCTGCGCTCTGAAATTTCGACTGTATGAATTCTGGCGGTGGTGGCTACTGCGGCTATTTCCGTCGCTTGCGACGCGGGTTGCTCTCCCTGGTGCTCCGGTCCTTGTCTACATATCCGGACGGATTGGACTTCCTGCCCTAGCGGCTATGGCCTTGCCACATCCCCCATTCGTCATCGTGGGGCTAGGAGGTCGTGATTGCGAAAGCTGACGCCTCCGACGCCTCACTTTCGTGCGCGGCATGACGCTTCACTTTCGTGTGCCGCATCCCTCGGTCTTTTCCTGCCAATGCACATACCCCGACCGCCTTACCTCTCCGAGGGAGGGCAGCGGCGGCGTCGTCGTCGACGTTTCTATTTTTACGGAGGGGCCATCTGCACCCGGTTGGCAATTGTATGGATGCTCTTTGGGCGGTGGTAGTGACCACCGTCAGCCAGCGACGACCAGAGATGCATTTCCATGAGCCACTTGATTATCACTCTTTTTTTATTCTCCACTCTCAATTCACTCTTTCCGACGCTGACTACATCCTTGCCAGACCGCAATCATTTAATGTTATTCTAGATACTGGGTCCTCTGACCTTTGGGTCGCAGACTCGTCATGTCGCAACTGCGACCCGACAACACCAGTCTTCAAACCCGACTCGTCATCCTCCTTCTCGCAGAAGTCTACCCAGGCAACACAAATCAGTTACGGTTCCGGCGCGGTCGCTGGCTTCATATCCTCAGAGAGCGTCAGCATGGGCAATTTCTCATTGAAAAGCCAGGGCTTCTGTACGTCCTCTCCATCCACCCATCATGAGTTTTGATTATGAATGTTAATCTGCCACACACACGCAGTGTCTGTCGAACAGACAACATCCAATCTCCTCAGCGGCTCCGTGTCAGGCATCATGGGCCTCGCGTTCGCGGGCATCTCCTCCACGCAGACGCAGCCATTCTGGCAAGGGCTCATCCAAGGCTCGCAGCTCGACGAGCCCCTAATGGCCTTCTGGCTCACGCGCTTCCGCGGCGCGGACAACGTCAAGGAGGAGGAGCCCGGCGGCTCGTTCACCCTCGGCGGCACCAACTCGTCGCTGTACCAGGGCGACATCGAGTTCATCAACATGTCCGGCCCTTCGTCGACGTTCTGGCTCCTGTCCGTGTCCGGCGTGACCGTGCAGGGGCAGAACATTCCCGTCGCGACGGGGGATGCGGCGCTCGCGGCTATCGACACCGGGACCACGCTCATTGGGGGCCCGACCGAGGACGTCAACGCCATCTGGGCCGCTGTCCCCGGCGCGACCAAGATCGGGCCTACCATGCCCGGGTACTTCCAGTTCCGTGCGTAGCCCTCCTTCCTTTAACCCTTCCCTTCCCTTCCCGCCTCTCCGCTATTCCGTGCTGGCTTGGCTCACACTCACGCGCGTTATACATGTAGCGTGCACGACCACGATCAAGATCAGCATCGCGTTCGGGGGGAAGCTCTGGCCCATCGACCCGTCGGACATGAACCTCGGCCCCGGGCAGGGCACGGCGCGCTCGCAGTGCCTCGGCGGGATATTCGACCTAACGCTCGGGAGCAGCATTGAGGCCAACTCGGGGAATCCGACTTGGGTCGTTGGGTGTGTTTACTCTCAGTAAATGACAAAAAGAATAGGACTGACCGAGCGACGACTTATTTTTCAGGGACACCTTCCTCAAGAACGTCTACTCGGTCTACCGCCAAAACCCCCCGTCGGTTGGGTTCGCGCAGCTCTCGGATCTCGCGGGAGGATCGGGTGCACCAGGAGCAGGGCCGAGCGTCCCCAGTGGCGCAGCACCGACGGCTTCAGGGTCAGGATCAAGTACGTCGTTTAGCTCCTACTGCCCGCCCGCAACCCGTCTCAACGCCATCCTCCCCCTTTCTTTCTCTTCCTTCTTCCTTCCTTCTCTCCCTTGTCTCTTCTTTTCGTTTCACTCGACGAAGCCTTGGTCCCGCTGCTCGTCGCAGCGCTGAGCGCGACCCTGGCGCAGCAGCTCTTCTTCTGACCGTGGACTATCCTACTATATACTAACGTACGTCTCTTCGTAGTAGTGCCGTCGGGCGCCGCACGCATGATTTCCCCCCTCCCCCTCCTCTTCGCTGCTACCGCCGCCGCTTTCCTATTGCTCGTCTAGCCGTCGTAGTCGTAACGCGTACTCCCTCCCCCGATCCCGATGTATCAGTATCATCATACTTCATACCTCCCGCGCATCATCATCATTGGCATCTATCGTATCTATTACTTATGCTTGCGATTGCGAGCAAGCCACGCCACGTCCATCCGCACACTCGTTCTGTTAGGTTAGGTTATATACGTACATATTTGCATGGACATGACTGGACTTTGGATGGATATAAGAAGGCAGTTTCGAGTTGAGTGGGATGCGGTGCGACTGACTGACTAAACACGCAATTGCGCAAGATGTACCATGAACGAACGAGGCGCGAGGAATCGAATCGAAAAACAACACAAGAAGGTACGACTTGAAATGTATAAGTACCATATATTCCGGCCAAATCTGTGTGCGAGGTTCGAAGAACAACACAAGAAGGTACGACTTGCCATTGACACACACAAAGGCCCATGTATTGCGAGAGGTAGGACGTCCTTCTAACAGTACTGATCTGACAATTCCCGTCTGTGGCGGACCTCCATCGAGGAACGCCAACATAGAAGCAAGAATGATGCAGCGGAAGTAAAACTAGGCCAAAATAGGGGAAATCCGTCTCCGCTAGCGGGCGACGAGAGATGAGGGGGGAATGAGGTGACATGAATGAATGAATGATGGAGATGTGGTATGATGTTGGTGGGTGGGTTGGGAAGAAACCTGCGGAGGTGGGGTCAGCGGCGGGCGGGCGAGGGATAGGGAGGGACCTACGAGTGAGGGAGTGATTGCAACGCACGCGCAACGCACATGAACCGGACCGGCTGACAGCGCTGCTCTACCTACCACCCTTCGCAGAGGGCGGGGTTGAGGCCCTTCTTCTTCTCCTCCTCCTTCTTCTTCTGCTCCTTCTTCTTGTCTTTCTTCGTCGACGGGGGTGGCGCGATGGGCGGGGCGCCGCGCTTAGGGCGCGGGAGGAGGTCGTGCGAGCCGAGCGAGGGCGTCTCCATCGACAGCGAAGTCGGCGAGACGGGCGAGGGCAAGGGGGTCGAGACGCTGCTCGATTGACTAGAGGTCATGATGTGTGCGGTGTGAGGTGTGTGCAATGCGTTTATGGGAGCACGCTGCTGGGGATGGCTGCGCAGAGGATGGAGGTTAAGGAAGGTGGGGGGCGGTGGCAGAAGAGGGAGCGCCGACTGATTAGCCCTGACGAAGGGTGATCAAGGGGGTTAGGGGCGGTAAATGCCCCGACATAGGAGCGCCTTTGAATTTATACGTAGGAGTCCGCCACTGTTGAGCCGGGATAGTCGCTGTAGAGTTTAACTGGATGGAGTACAAAGTCGGAACGCCCCCAGTAGTCAGAACGCCAGAAAACAAGCAAGCGGAATGAAGGTGGACGTTCATCTTGACTGAACAATATCAAGTTCTAAATTTGCGACTCGTCATTTCATCGATTCACTGAGGGCTTGACTTCAGGTTTTCATTCAGGTAGTCGACCAGCAAGATTAAAGGTAGTCGAGGTGATTCGTCCAAGTTCTGATAGACGGCAGTATCAAATATTTCGCGATAGTTCCAGCTTGCACTGTGCACGGAGACTAATGAGTGAACCGAACTCGTAAATGAAGGAACGAAGCGCCGGTGGGATTTGTCGGCCATTGTGAGATAGACTTGACAACCTACGGAGCCTATGAACTACGCGTACGCATTCGACGAGGGGGACGCAGTTGACGGGGTAATTGCGTCAGATGCGTGCAGCAGCCTGAGGCAGGATCGAGGGCAGGCGATCGAAGATACGCGCGAGTACTTGGAGGATATTGCGAACAGTGAAGCCTGTAAGCGACAGGACAATCGCCATAGCGCGATAACCAGGTCTCAAAGACCTCCGAGTCGACCTGGTCGTCTCTGGAATGAGAGCAGGCAAGTTTGTTCCAAACGGTCATTCCCCGGCGTGGATTTTTCAAGGTCCACTTTGCGTTCCGGGACACAGGCGGTTCGCGGGGGAAATTTTAACGTCGGGGTGGCGGACAGAGAGAATTTGATGGCACCCACGCTGCCTCTTTCTTCCAACTCTGGAGTCTGTGTCAAGGACTCAAGCTCAAGCTCAAGGCTGACGCTGGACAGGACACCATCCTCCGAGAAAAGCTCCAATTCGCCGCCAGTGGGCTATCTCATAAAGGAGCTCAAGCACATTCCGGTCGCGGCCGTTCTACTGCATTTCGCTAATCGTACACTGCTCTCCGTCGACAAATTCTACCAGTCCGACACGGCTCTCCTGGATCTTGAGCGTGCTCGGGTGAAGAACCAATCTCTCGAGCACTGCGACAAGTCAGCCATGTACCGGTCCTCCGAGTCCAGGTCTCAAACCGCTTACGTCGTAGCATATATACGTCGAGGAATTACCCTCCCCGCCAATCTTCTTGTGTTCGCTCTCCCCATGGCCACTCCAATGCTCCTCGGGTTGCGCGCAGTAGTAGCAGCAATGCGCCAGCTCGCTTTCGCCGGCCATGATCACAATTTCGACTGCCTCTCGTGTTTCCCCGTCTGTCACAGGAATCTGCCTTTTCCTTCCGGTGGGCCTGAAGATTGGTCCTGGCGTCGTCAATAACTCTTTGAGCCAGCCGCTGCCCGCTGGCCGAAAATCTGCTTCGAGCCAGATGTATGGATACCCATTCGGGAGAGCCTTGGCTGGCTCGCCCCCGGTGGTAGGATTCATACGGGTCACCAATCTGTTGGGAGAACGACCCAGGAAGCCTCTTGAAAACACTAGATAATAGTAGTTATCGTCGCGAGCGATTACCAGACCTGGGAGGCTTGGGGCGATTGTCGCGGGATTTATGAGGAGCATGAGTTCCACTGTGTGGCGTGGCTTCAAAAATCTTGGGCGACGGATCACGGCGACTCAAATCCTCGTTACTCAAACACGATAACTCGACGACAGTTGTTTCCCAGTGCAAACAACGTGTTACCACCCGATCCTTCATCCGCGGTTCACTCGGTGAATGGTCTGGCAAAGCAAGTCTGAATCGGCGTCTTTTGTGTGAAACCTCAAAGCCCCTTTGCAAAACCTTTCTGTTTACGGCCGTTCGTTCGACAACTTCGACGAGAGTCGGCTTCAGTTTTCCGGTATGTATGTTTTCCGGACAGCCCCAGACCGGGCCTTTCTGGCATTCAACAGCCTTAGATGGCAGATATCGGACAGATGGCTGTTAACAATGCCGCTGCTGTTCTGATGTGGAAATGCTATTTCTGAATCTCTGAAGGGCTCAAAAGCTGTTCCTCCCCGCTCTTCCTGCCCCCACAACCTCGTCTCACTCTCTACTTTTCCTGGATTATGGAACCAGTGTCGTGCATCATAACCCTCGCTACCTTTGTCAAGGACCTCATCGAGCTGAGTCTGAAGATATACCGCTCGATAGAGAAGGTACAAACCAGAACATCCTTGCTATTCCAAGATGATCCTATGCAAACTTTCAGGTCAAGGAGAACCGACGCAAGATCCGCGAGCTCACCGACGATGTCACCTCCATCCTCAACAACCTCGCCAATCTGATTCACGGGCGAGAGGTTGCGTTCCAAGTGCCTCAGCTATTGGGTGCTTTAGCGAATCTCAGGGCGTGAGTCCTTGGCAGCATGGCTTTTCATTTCTCTCACTTGCACAAACTAGAGAACTGGTCCACGTCTCCGAAACCTGCTCCAGAATTTCACCTGTGGAGCCCCCTGGTATCCCGAAACTACGGCGGGTTCGGACGCAAATAAGGATTTGGGCGAAGCGTGATGATTTGGAGAGTAAAATAGGTCTTTTGAAGGAACACGTGTATAAATGCTTCCTTCTGTTCACGGTGAGTCAAACTTATGGCCTATCATAGTCGGAACTTACTGTCGATGCCAGGCATTCGCAGCTGCTCGGATTGAGCACAGTACTGCTCGGATCGAGAGTACTGCTCTCCGGATTGCAAACTCCGGGGTGGAGAACCAAGTTCAAACTCGGCGCCTTGAAGGAATGATGGCCCAAATGCTACTCGGGGGGCATTTTGGACAAAATGTGTTGAAAGAAACCACGGAAGCTATTTTGTCTGTAAGGATATTGAATACTGCTGTGGTGTTGATCTCATTGTTTTGTGACCAGGACCCCGACCACCAAACTCTTGAATCCCGTTACCTCTGTGCACAAACAATGAGGCTCATTGATTCCATTCAAAAATTAGCGGTGGCAGGGAATTTAAATTTCCAACTTTGTTCAGCTTGGGATTCGGAACCACTGCCAAGAGCACCAGTGTCATTTGCAGAAGACACATCCCCCTCAAGGCTACTTCACCAGGTTCTAGGAGTGGTCCTAGATATCAACAGTGGACACCCTGTCCACCGGCATGATATACGGACGTTTGGAGTGCACCTGGGCACTCTGGGACTAAACTCCGCAAGCCTTGCCTGGGAGCTCATGAAGATCAACATCTTCCAGGCCCAAAGTGGCATTGGCAACTCATTGGCAACTCTACCCGATCTCGTATTATCTTTTGGGTCCATCTCAACCATATACCGGAAAATGGGGCATGACAATCGTGCCTTGGAAGCCAGCCAACGAGCTTTTGACCTCTTGCACCATACCCAGGGAGATCCTCAGGATTCCGGGGATCCAGGAATGTTGTTGTGGATACTTGAAGGACATGTGGAGAACCTCCTTCGGACAGGCAAGGCAACCCCGGCATTATCTGTTGCTGAAGAAGCTGCTGCCTTGTCCCGCCTGGTACTGGAACAGATAATCCAGTCCCAATCAGAAATCTTGGACTTGACTGCAAAGGACCACTTCCGGGCAGTATGCTGCTGTGAAATCCTTGCAGTCCTCTCGGGTGCTCTTTCCTCCCTTGACCGCCACCTAGAGGCGTACGAGGTCTGGAGAGAATTCTTCCATGTCTTTGCCCGAATTCCAGCATTGACAAATCACCATCCTCTACTGGGAAACTTCCACCCATTTCTGGACAATGTGTGCACCTTAGCAGAACACGGTCACCTCACGCTCCCCATGCTCGCGGACTGTGTGACCTTGATGGCACCCTTTGATTTCGGGGCATATTGTTGTTCTTCATTCCTTAGCCTCCTCCATGGTTATGTCTACTTTTCTCAGCAAGAGACTCTTCCACCCTCGTTTGCTCAGATCTGCCTCTTTCTGAAGCCAACATCAAACTCCCCACCACCCGCAGTGGATATTACACGACGTGCTGACTTTGATGCACATGACATTGTCGAGAATGCAATCAAGTCATTTTTTGCCCGACCTGTGCCAGATGATCATCCCTTGATTCAGAATCTCCTCGTTACACATTTTCCGCATGCTATTGGGGCTTTCCAAGTTATCCTGGAAGGGGTTTTCGACTGGCGTCTTGGATGGGCCATCAATGCGATCTCAGAGGTCGCTCCATCTCTTAGCGGCCAGGACCGAAGAACTTTGCTCCAGACAGCAGCGAGAATGATCCACACTGGCAAATTCAGCCAAGTTCTCCAAGAGTTGCGGTCAGGGGATGACCAGACTCTACTAACCAAGGGTTTATGGCCATTCTGGTGCAACTTCTGGAGTGGGGGTCTACTCAACGACGCACTGGCAGTGTCCAATCAGGTCATTGATTTCATACCATCTTGTGATGTGGACATTGCTTGGGCAATATTCTGGTGGCAAATGAGCAAGGCAATTCTCCTCTGTGACATGGGGAGGTTTGCAGATGCAGTTGAGGTCATTCAACACATGGAAACTGGCTCAATGAGACCTGAATATTGTGCCGCCTTTTCCATTGTGCGGGCACGAATTCTCCGACGCATCGGGAGGAACCAAGAGGCATTGCGGAATCTCGAGAAGGCGGCCATCAGATTTGACTCCAGCATCTCCAGTCAAGTATTTTTGTTTGGTCTGCTGGTTGCAGAGCTTGCAGCTGTGTGAGAACGAGTAGGGCAAGGGGAACATGCTGTTCAAGATGCTGAACTAGCTGTGGCCAATTGGACACCCTATCCAATGTTTCAAGTCCATTTCCTTACCACACTTGCAGACTGTTTTGCTGCGGTTCGAAGGGATGAGGAGGCCACTGTGGTGGCTGGAAATGCTGTATCAATCTACCTCCGAAGCACATCAGACAACACCGGCATGGACGAGTTTTTTTATAGACTCAGAACACCAGAAGTGGGTGCAAATGCATTTCACTCACTGTCCCTTCGCCTTGCCACTTCTGGGGAAGAACACGAGGCGCTTGTGAACGCAGAGAAGGCTGTCCAGTTATATCGCGAGTTAGTGGCACGGGCACCGGGACACCTCCCCTCCCTGGCAAGTGGTCTCCGAAATCTTTCATCTCTGCTCTATGACGCCGGCCGCGGAGAGGAGTCCATTGTCTTCTGTGACGAAGCCGTTGGCATCATGCGGAACGTCGCAGATAGTGAGCCGTATCTCATTCCAGAGCTGATCAAAGCCTTGGAGCAGCTTGTAGGGTATCTCGAGCAACTGGGTTTCACTTATCGGGCAGCTGCCGTGACAGCTGAGTGTGCGGACACTCGCAGGAAGTTTGCGTGTCTTCCACCACAGCCCGAATTTCTTTTCAAAGAATTGGATATCCAGGAGGAGGACAGCAATGAAACAGATGAGGGCTGGGCAACTGACGGGACAGAGGGGAGTCGGGAAACCGATGGAGCAGAGGATGGTTGGGAAACTGCCTCAGAGTGGGAGGGAAATTTGAAGTTGGCCAACAATGGGGTGGTGATCGCAGAAGGCGCCCTCAGCATCAGTGACTCGCTGCATCTTGGGGTAACAACTGGGATGTCGGAGAGTGCTTCCGCATTGGCAGAATTCCACCCAGATAATGGAACTTCGACGAAAGAGGCTGCCCCAGCCATTGACACAGTAACAGCAGAAGATTATGGAGATTTTGTTGGGGATACACACCATCCCAAACGGATTCCAGATGTCTTTTTCGACCCGCCGGTTGAAGTTCTCGGTATGCGGAACAAGTCATCGGATTTCTTGTTGCGGATTCTGGTGGGGAGCATGGCCGTTCTCATTGGGATACTGAGTGTGGCCGTCATGATGATGTGGAAGCGTATGCAGTAACATCTTAGTGTCGTCAACGAATGATTGTAGTTTCTTCTCCAATAGCAGATCTAGACTGGTAGTAAGTAGGTGCCTGTATTGTGAGCGTTATTGAGTGGCGTGTTGTGTAATACCTCCCCCCGTGGAAATGAAGTCTCCAAGGTCCAGAAATGCAAGGACAAAGTAGGAGTTGATGAACTTGGTGAGGATGGGTGACTTGTCCATCCGAATCCACGTCACTCCAGTGTCCACCGGTCGAGACTCGACAACTTTCTGGAGGCGCCAGAAAACGCTTCGGATAGTCGTCACGTCCGTGGGTCTTGGTTTTTATGGCACAGGGAGGCGAAGCACAAGGATCCGCCCGCTCCGCGCCTGCTCGCGAGCTGGGAACCCGGGTGTAGAGGAGGACTTGGTGGTTTTAGTCAGGGGGTGTTTAGTTAAGTTTGGCAGGAGGTTCCCGGCATAGCCACATCTGTAGCGCTCTCACCAAAGCGTTCGTTCAGCAAGCGCACTTCAGCCGGACCACCCCAATGTACCTCCTCCAAAACGCGCTCGAGTCGATGTTCCTTCCTCACATACTTATTTCAGTGGTCGGGTCGATTTAGATCACAAAGACCGATGAGGGCGATGCACACCGATGTACGCGGGACGTCCGTTCAACTTCAAAGCTCCCGGTTCCCCATTGCGTTCATGGCCCACTTTCTCCGGCTTTGGGCCGGCGGGCCCATTGGCCCCTCTCCTTCCAAAAAAACCGCATATCTCTGCATGAAACCGTATATAAGCAGGACGACTTCGAGCGGCGGTACCAGTGGTGGCCCTCGAAAAATTCACCACAATCATGATACTCCTGCCTCTACTCCTCTCCGCTCTCAGCATATCCTGGGCATCTCAACCTATCGACTTCGACTGCCAGCCCGGGCAGAAGTGCTGGCCTTCTCCCAAGGAATGGCAGCAACTTAACACCACCCTTCATGGCCGGCTATACCTCACCATCCCCCTCGGCGCATCTTGCTACCCAAACTCGACCTACTCCAATGGAGCCACCTGCTCCGCCGTCGAAGCCAACATTACCAACGACCTTATCCGCGTCGGCGACTACGGCCAGACGTACTGGCAGAATTGGGAGGCCTGCGGCGCCTCCGCATGTTCGCTTTCCCCCACAGAGCCAACATTTCCGCTCTACGAAACGTGCTCGCTCGGCCGACTAGCAGCATACTACGTTGACGTACGCTCCCCGTCGCACATCGCCGCGGCCATAGCTTTCGCCAAAAGACACAACATCCGCCTCAGCATCAAAAACACGGGCCATGATTACTTCGGCCGCGCCGCGGTGCCCAACTCGCTCGCACTGTGGACGCACAACCTCGACTCGCTCTCCTTCGACGAGACCTTCACGCTGTCAGGCTGTCCCACCAGTACGCCCAAACTGACGAACATCGGTACGATGGGAGCGGGCGTCATCGCGACGGACGCCTACGTCTTCTTCAACGGCCAGCACAAGATGGACGTCACCGGCGGCTACGAGGAGTCGGTCGGCCTCGCCGGTGGCTTTGGTCAGGGTGGCGGCTTGGGTGATTTCACAGCGTTGTACGGGCTGATGGTGGACAACGCCGTCGAGTTCGAGGTTGTGACGGCAGATGGACAAGTGCGCGTCATCAACGAGTGTGTCGACCCCGATCTGTTCTGGGCCATGCGCGGCGGCGGCGGCGGGACCTTCGCCGTTTTGACCAAGTACCGCTTCCAGCTGCACCCGGCGCTTCCCATCCACACCTACAATCTCCTTGCCGAGTTCAGCGCCGAGAGCAACGGCCTGCGTGAGATCCTCACCGCACACGCGGAGAACCAGCTCGCCTGGTCGCAGGAGCTGGTGACGGGAGGTGCGGACTACCTCGTCAACGCCGTCGAGTTCGGCGCAGTTCTGCCCTTCGCGGACGACGGGTCCAAGCTGGCCGCGCTGATGGCGCCCTTCGTGGATGCGGTGCGCAATCTAACGGACATCAAGATCCTCACGGACAACTTCACCTCATACGACTCGTACTTGGATTACACCGTCTTCTCCAAAGCCGACGCGAAGTCCACGGAACCCCCCGGCATATCGCAGCTGCTCGCCTCCCGCCTCATGCCGCGGTCCCTCTTCAACACCACCGCTTCGATCGCCGCGCTGGTCGACGGTGTGATCCACGGCATCACGACGGCGAGGAGCTTGCTCCCGGCTACGGACGTCACCGCGACACAGGTCGTCTACGAGATGCCCCTCTCGAACCCGGATACGGAGCGCAAAACTTCTGTGAACCCGGCGTGGCGGACGGCGCTGTGGCATGTCATCCATGTCGCCGAGTGGACCGCGCCGCTGGAGGCTGCGGCGCAGAAGAACGTCACGACGGGGTTCCTGGAGATGTTGGCGCCGTTGAAGGCGCTGAGTCCCGGGGGCGGCGCTTATGTGAATGAAGCGTCGTACGAGGAGCCCGAGTGGGAGGAGACGTTTTGGGGCGATAATTATGGGCGGTTGTTGGAGGTGAAGGGCAGGTATGATCCGGAGCACGTATTTGATTGCTGGAAGTGTGTCGGGTGGCGAGGGGAGAATGAGTGAGTGTTTGCCTATTTCTTTCCCTCGTATCTCGAGTTAACGCCCTCTTCTAGCCCATTTTACTCCTGCTACCGGGAATGATGAGTACAGCCATTGTACGATTGAAGGAATCAGACGGGCAAGAAGAATGTCAGGCGGGATGGAGGGTTCTTCAAATAAACCAAATTAGCTAGAGAAGAATTCTGACCGAAATCTGAGACCTTTGCAAAGGATTCCGTTGTGCGCGAACGACTTTCAGAAGCCACGCCGCTTGAAGTTCTCGGCGTAACAAGTCGTCGGATTTCTTGCTGGAAATTATCGTGCTTCACGTGGGTGGATGGGACGAGTTCCGTCATATTCATATTAAGTACGAGTGTCTGACTCCGCGCGAGTGCTAAAGGTGGAGAGCATCCGTCATTATATTGTGGAAGCGTACGCCGCAACATAACAGTGTGCTCAACGAATAACGATATATCTTCTCAATAGCAAAATATAGACTCGTAGTAGGCTCCTGCATCTCCACAAGGACAAAGAATTTGAGAAGGAAGGTATGACTGCGGGTGAGGTGTATGGTCAAGTCGTCGAGACATCGGGAACACGGCGGTGAGTAGAGAAAATGTAAAGGGAAGACACGAAGAAGGTTCTGGTGATGCAGTATAACTGATGACGTGCAAGAAATAGACGGTGCTCGGATGCAAGCGTAGTAACTGATTCCCACTGCATTTGATTCAGTACCACAAGTATGTACCACAAATATTAAGGTGGAAGCGGCGTACTCAAGACTGCCAGGACATATAGACATCACCAAATTCGAATTCAGATCCAGACTCCGAATGAATACTGGCGTCGACCGGTGTCCTTGTGAACGTGTAGAACTGGTGTGTTGGCCCACCGACGACGGCTCGACTGAGCGTCGGACACGCCTTCATTAGAGCCGATCCAAAGTCTTTTGCATCTTCATCCGTCAAGTGCATGTGGTACCAGAAGGGGGAGTCACTCGGCGGCAGGTATCGGCTGACGAGGATGAACGATTTGAGTCCAGAGAACTGACGGAGCGACGCAACCGAAGGGAGTTGAGAGTGGCAATAAATGGGCTGGATGGTCCATTCAGTCGAGGCCAAAGTAGACTGAGGATACATACCCAATTCATCGTTATAGCAAGATGCATCAATCCGGGTAATAGCTCGACGATGGAGAGAATTGTGTGCGAGATCGTTGCCTCGAGCGGGAGATTGACATGTAAACTCGTTAAGCTAATAAATTACCGAGAGGAGAAATATCCGGCTGAATGTTCGTCCAGAGTCGTTGCAATGGGCTCTGGGGAGGGAGGAGGTGGAATGGGCAAAATCCCAAAGCAACGAGACGTGGTAGGTGGAATTCGCGGTCGCGAGCATCTTTAAAGAACGGCATCGAGACCACCTGGATATCGGGCTGCGCGGTGAAAAACTTGTCGAGAAATACAAACACAAAGTAGGAGTTGGTGAACTTGGTGAGGCGGAAGGGTAGCTCGTCCATCATATACGCGTCAATGCTTTCTGGAGGCGTGTCTAGATGGACTTTATCGGGGAAAATAGTGAGGTCCTTGAGGTTGACACACGCCTGGAGAGCGCGGCGAATGGTTGTCACGTCCGTGGGTGTCAGGTCAAGGGGTACGGGGAGGCGAAGCACAAGGGTGTGGACGCGTTCGGCGAGACGAGAGTTATGAGTAACGGCCCAGCACCAAGATTTGAGGGAACGCGATTTCCGGCAGTTCCCAAGATCGACTGTGTGATACAGTATGCGCTGCGCTTGGTCCCGGAAAGGACGAGACGTTTTGCAAAGCGTAAGAAGATCGGCTGGTTCCACGGCCGTACATATCATTTCGTAGATCTCCGGTGGGATGGAAGGGGCTATTCCGGTTGTAATCGGGGTCCAGGAACGTTTTGCGAAGAAATTGTGGTTGGTGGCTGAAGTCGGTCGATAAGCTTGAAGTTAAAGGAAAATTAACGAGACGCAAAGTGCATACCTCGGGAAGATTCAGTAAGATTCGGAGGTCTAGCAGGAACGTATAGGACGGAAGCCGAAGAGCTGGATCGAGTTTACAGGTCGATCGTCTGACTAACGTCGGTTCCTGTTCAGACGAAAAGGTGAAAACCGACGAACATTCGAGTCCGATTCAAAAAGGATTGGCGGAGAATAAGGCCTTGTATGCTTTTCAAGCGGTGGATAGTTCTTTCGAAGTTTGGAGAGTGTCTAGATGACAGAGCAGGAGAAACGTAACAGAGCCGAAAACGCGGCTTTTCGGATTCTCTCCAACCATCACTCACCTGGACGAAGCAGGTTCACGGTGTTCGAGCGCGGTAGACCGCCATCCGACGGAGGATGTGGTATCTCGTGGCCGCGTTAATTAATGAACAGCCTAGAGGAGCTCGCAGTTCGGCAAATGGTATAACTGAACATCGACGCCGAGCGAGTTTTTCTTGCTCTTCCTTGACGATGGCGTTCAAGACGCTGGTCTGGAAATCTGTTGGGACCATATGAGAAGGCCTTGCAAGACGCGATAACTGCGATGAACAACCTCAAGGGCAATTATTAAACGCGCTTTCCCGTCGTTTGTGACTACAATGTCGCGCTAGACGTCCAACCCGAGAGCGCAACGTTGTCGACACAATCGCAGAGCTGAAGACTCAGAGGCTCCTCCGCGGCTCGTCCATGGACGCCCAGCCCGCTTGCGTTGCGAAGTTGGTGCTGCCGGATGTGTTCAATGGACGGGTGTAGAAACGCACGGGCGGAGGAGTTGGTGGCCCCCGAGCCCGAACAAAATCTACATGCTCAGAGGTCCGTTCCTTTCGTTCTCGAGTTCGACATCGACGTTGGTGCTGACCGAATAAACGGCAGAAACGAAGCAACTCTGCCTGGGACCCGGGGTTGATACATACTCTCGGTGTCGACTCAATAACTGCCATGGCAGCCCAGCCTGAAGGGTCCGAGTCGGCGAGTGGTCGACGTCCTCAATCCTCAAATCCTCTCAGGAATGACTCGGAGGCCTGTCGAATATCCATGATAATGGCTTTATATCCCTTGCTATCTGCAGTGTATTCAGCACGAAGAAACGAGCCCAACCCTTGCCAGAGAGAACCCCCTTACCGCTTCACTGAGCCATCTTCGAGATGATTTGGACTCGGCTCCTGTTCGGGCTTGAAGCTTGAAACTTGAAGCTGAGTGGGGCTGGCGGCTCCTGTGGTCGAGTTTCCAGATTCATCCGAGCGTCGGCAACCTTCAGCGCAAGACGAAGAGAATCTCCCGCTGCATGACATCATGTCGGGACGATGTTGGGCAAGCTCGAAAAGTCGGGAGCGTGTGTTCGACTCACACTACCCGCAAGAGTCGTCAAAGACACATGTAAAAAAAAATCATTTGCTACATAGATATGTAGTACCTGTACGTAGCCATAGCTAGAGGATATTCTATACAGACAAAACTTTGTTGTCAAATTCTGGTTTGTTAACTAACCTAAGCGATTCGGAGCGAGCTGAAACAACAAATAAGAGATCATAAGATATCGTGAGTAGAGGGACCATAGTCATTAGAGTAAACGGAGGGGGGAGGTCATGAGATTTTGGGAAATTAAAAATGAGGGAAAAGAGTCCTGGGAAGCATGGAGGATGAGGGAGCATAACACGCACACCCTGGGAAGGAGGAACGTTCGTTCCATCGACGCACCCGCCTATGTCATCCCGAAGCCCTGCAGCGCCTCCAGCCGCTCCTCGAGCCCCTTGCCCAGCCCCTCCCGCTCCCACTCCCCGCCAACATCATCCATCGTCCGGTCCTCATCTCCAATCCCGAACCCGAAATTCCGCAACGACGGCGCGCCGCTCCCACCGTACGCTGAGCCCGCGGTCGTCGTCGTCGACGGATCTGCGCCCGTCGAAATGGCTACACCCGGGATGTGCGCCGGCGACGTCGCGGGCGAGGTCAGCGCGGAGAGCGGCTGCGTCGCCGTCGGCGTGGACGCGATCAGGTCCGCATACGACACGAACGAGAGGCGCTTGTGCGCCTGCGACGGCCCCGCGCGGAACGCATTCTCGCCTGTCGGCGTGACGGGGTCGAACTGGCGCGCGGTCTGCGGTGCGGAGGAGGGAGAGGCGGGAGCGGGCGGGGAGGGGTATTGCACCGGGTTCGGCGTCGCGACGTGCGGCGACTGCTGTGGGCCGAGGATGCCGCCGGGGGGTATGTTGAGGAGGAGGGAGGTGCGGTTGCCCGAGCGGGGACTCGGGCTTGGGCTGCGGGAGCGGAAGCTGCCGATGGGGGAGGCAAAGCCGCTGCTCCGGCTGCGGACCGCGCTCTGGTCGAGCAGCCCAGAGGAGGAGAGCGGGGCGGGGGCAGTAACGGCGATGGAGTCACCGTCTTCCGAGTTCATGGAGGCGAGGATGGAGGCCGCGCTGTCCAGGACAGAGGGCACTGATTGGTCCAGTGTCTCTGTGTTCTTGGAGCGAGCAGTGCGATGCGGGTCTTTCTTCGCATTAGGCGCTGAAGGAGAGACGTGGATGGGCTCGATGTCGCGCTCGAATATTGCGGATGAGGAGGAGTGACTGTCGAATAGAGAGGTAGTTAGCACATGTAGGGAGTACATGGAAGTTGTTACGAAAGAGAGATATTTTCAATTTTAACGGGCCTATTGAGTGCGCGGTGGAATCGGAATGGGAATGGTCGGGCATTACAAGGTCCGCGCAAGAACATGTTCGAGCCTTCCCAACACCGGTGTTGCCCAGTGCCCGCGCCGCCATGCTGGTCCGACGCGCCTACTCGTCGGTTCAACGCCAAAACGGCGTGACCGTTAAGAGATGATGCACAAGGTGAGCAGAACCCATTCAGGACTCCCATGCATGCATGACCGCCGACTCTGCATTTTCCGCCAACGTCGGATGCCGCTTGCATTCCGAGTCCATCTCGTCGGCCACCCAATGTGAGACCCTCGGCGGAAGAACCTCTCTAGATCTTCTTCCGCACTCTCTTCCTCCGCTTGCTCGCCGTGCTCGAAGATACATGTTCCGGCAAGCGCGCCGTGCACCTCGCGCACAAACAACACGACCAATGCTGCGGCTGCTCCCCAGTCCGATCTCCTCGCCGAAACAACGCGGGAAAGGCGTTCAAGAACGAACAGACCCCACACGAGAAAAGAAAAGGTAAGAAACGAAACAGAGACGTACACAGATGTGGGACTTGAAGGAATTGATGACGGTGACTTGGAGCCCTTGCGTATTTGGAGGTGCTGAGACGACCTGCGGTTGCCGTCTACAGTCCCCGACGCCAAGAAGTGGTTTGAGGTCATATGGCGGAGGTCAATGGGAGGTACAGCAGGCGAAGACCTAGTCGTTGACGTCGTCGCTGGAGCGCATGTGAACAAGGGCACTATAACGGAGAAATGGAGGGTAAAGGGTACTCACGGTGTGCTACGTCGACGGACATTGTGGTGGCAGGAGACAAGGTGGAATTTGCAGTGACCTTGGGGGTAACAATTGGAACGGCGCGGAAGAATCGGTCTTTGTTTGGCTGCGACACGATCAACAAACACTTCCGTTCCCTTTCCAACCACTTCCTCGACAGGCCTAATTTCTGGGGTTGCCTACCGTAGCCTCCACGTTGATTCCGAGGTTGGGCCGCCAGAGCAATTAGAACCTCTGGCGACTACAGAAGATGATCATACCGACCTGCCTAGCCCTGCCTTGACCCAGCCATGCGTGCAGAAGTTTTCTTTGCCACTGGCATGGAACCAGAAATAAGTGGAAAGGAAGCACGAGCCCGACACATACTTGGCGCATATAATTCACTGCTTTCATCAGAGTGATACATTATCTTCTAAGAACGGCGGACGATCCCTCAGGCTATGCATACCTCTCACAGGCCGATCTTAACGTGCTGAGCTCTCGGCGCGTCAAAACAGGGTGAATCCTGTGTTCCGGCGTACTTGGTTCTAACCTATGTCGACAGACTTAATCCAGCGCAAGATTAAGACGCGGAACGCCATCCATCTCTTGTGAAGATCACACCAATAACTGCATGAGAAAAATTAAGAGCGGCCAATCTGCGGCACGCACGATACAGCAGTTCAACAGCTTCGCTGTTGCCCAAAACCGGCTCAAGTCAGCGCTTTAAGTATATCAGTGAGTTTCAACTTCAACATGTCGAACGTAAAATCAATCCGACCGGTGTAGAGTCTTCCTGTGTATGAGCCCAGAATCCAGCCGCCCTACGGGTGCGCGTCGACATGAAATTTGGACAAGACGCGCTGAAAGCCAACCCCGAATCGAACGGACCTCATGCTGACACCTCGAATCGAAGGTTTTTGTTGAATTCAATCGATCACCTATGCCTAGCGGACATATCCGTTGACCACAGTCGATGCTACCCCGAACGAGCCTGAGAACACCGCGGCAAGACCAGGAGCAAGTTGCAGCGCGAATTCTGCTGTCCCCCTTCTGCTGCTCTGCTGCTTTCCATGTCTGTGCTATCGAGTCTTGGAATGCTGCCGCCCGAGTACTGCCCTTGCTATCACGGAGTCGAATCACCGGGTATGTAGCCTATTCGAGTTGAGCTTCCTCTTGCTTCGTCGGACTGAATACGACTAGAACGGTTCTTATCGCACTCAACCACACCAATCAAGTCCAACGGACTGGCTCCGGTGGATGCCTTTACTCGAATCTTTAATCTTGATCATTCAGACCGTGCATGAGTTTGTGGACTCGACCTCTACCACATGTGCTGCGACATGGGTGACAAAGACCCACAAGACTTTGGATTCGCTACTAGTACGAGGGTGGCCTGTTCGACTCCGTTGACCCCAAATCTTCCACTCATCTCCAGGCTGGAACCGAATCTATATTTGACACCACATGTCCTAGCAGTCTTGAATTGAGTACATCTTTCCCCGCCTCGACGCGCAAAGCTCCATGGGCGACCTTTAAGCATGCCCGCAACCCTCGGAGGCCCCGCGCAGCGGCGCCGAGTCCCCCGCCATCCTCTGCCGCCTCACGCGGGGACACCACTCGCCGTGAACGTCGAATACTATATGTATCAACGTCCCGCGACCGTGTTTCTGGCACCTACGACCTCGTCGCCACCGAATATTAATAAAGGTGTGGCAGTTGACATTTACGCTTCGCAATTATATTTTGTAGGCGGAAAAATCCGCTGGCTCTTGGAAAGGCGACTGGATTCAGAATGAGCGCTCCGCTACATAGGGAATATTTTTCGACATTTTTTGTTGCCGAACTGCCGTATCGTGATACAAAGTTGAATTGTCAGTTTGTCACGGTGTGACGTGACACTCCTCCCACAAACCTTGATGCCCCTCCTCATTCCGCCCGAAATTTGCGCCACGATATGCTCGGAATTGGATCCTTTGGACCTATCCACCCTCTACGTTCTTTGCAGGACTTGTCGTGTTCTCCAGGATGAGGCGCAGCGCGTCCTATACCGCTCCGTGGATTTGGAGCGAGGCACGATGCGCTCCGTCAAGTCCTGGTGCCTAGCGGTTACCCGGCACTCACACCTCGCCGAGCGCCTCTACTCTCTCTCATTTCGACTTCCCGAAGCTCATAATCTCACGCCAACGAACGCGACGATCTTACAGCGGGCTCTCATGGCCTGTGTGAACCTCAAAGAGCTGAAGTGGCTTCCGCGGGATGCGACACCATGGACGATCCCAATGGGTGGCTCATGCAGAAAGATTTTCCGTTCAGGCTCACCAAATTCACGAACTTGTTCTTCGACTTTTCGTCCCTCCGCGACTTCTGGAAGGCGCAAACCGAGCTGGAGGTCATCTCGATGTCATACGCGCACGCGCACCACACGATTGTGTGGGATGAGCTCCCCAACCAGGTCCCCAAGCCCCGCAATGTGGCCGCTGGAAACACCTTGTCCTACCTCGCGCGACATTGCCAGAGTCTGACAACTCTGAATCTTGTACGAGGGCCATTCATTGACATATGGCCCGGGAGGCACAAGTTTGAAGTTGGAGTGAACGAGACCATCTCACTTGTGGCCAGTTCATTGCAGGCGTTATCACATCTCAGTATCATAGAGCTTGCGCGACGGGTGCGTCAACCATTCCATCTGCAAGCTCTGTATTAAACCCGCACCTTAGGCTGATCATATACGTGATATTGACTACCAAATGCTTCCACTTGAAGAATTCTCTCGGCTGAAGACCTTTGCCCTCCTGCTCCGAGGCTCCGCCCCCACCTTATCGGCCCTAGATCATTGCGCATCCGCGATAGTGGGGAGGTGTGCAACCCTCCATAAGGTCGTGTTCGGCGTGGAGACCTCCGAGCGACGAACTTGCACGCTCTCGAGAGCCGTCGATGGCAGTATTAACTCACAACGTGGGTCTCGCTTCAATCCCGTATGTCTGGAAATCTTTGATCGAGCAGGGGGTGAGTGGCCTCTCTACCGTCCCCACATAACACTCAAGTCAACTGCAGCTTTAAAGGACTTGGAATAAGGTGGCGCCCTTGCTTGCTTATATGTATCTACTGTGATCCTGATTGAATGTTTATTACAGTTTGGGTAAAAACGAGTTGCGGGAATACGCACTTTTAAAACACTTCCTTAGGTTTGTCTGGATAACTGTTTCTTGAGTCGAACCATCAATATAACCAAGACTGAACATCGGAATGAAAACTGAGAGTTTCCACAAAGTCGGTTGCTTATCATACACAATTCGAGATCCCCGTTTCTTTCATCAAGTCGTACGGTCGTTCTGCGGTCAAAGACTTAACCCTGACGCAAGATTTCCTCGACCTGCTTTTCCAAGCCTCCAGCTCCAAATACTTCCGAGGGTGTGGTCTTGGCCTGTGCCGAGACCCAGGCAGTTCGGTCCTCGGTGGAAAGCGCACGCACTCGCTTCACTTCCGAAATTTGCTGAACAACGGCGCGATCGCCGGGCTGGAGGGACAAAGCCTTTGCGCAGTCTTCTTCGGCTTTGGCCAACTCTCCAAGGAAGCACCTCGCTTGCCCGCGACGGAAAAGCGCCTTGGGCCGGTTGAAGTCGCCTTTACCAAGCGCCGCCGAGGTGTCCTCCACAGCCGTCTCGTACATCTTTAATTCTGGGACAGTTAGCCGGCGCCAGGATGGTTCGAAACGCGAGTGGCTCACTCAGCGCCACTGCAGCTCTGTTCAACGGGTAGAGGGGCTCGTGGGGCGAAAGATGCATGCACGCAGTGTAAATGACGAAGGCAGTTTCGTAGTTCCCAGCCTGAAAGGCCTCATTCCCCTTGATTTTGAGCTGTGCGCTCCGCGCGTCTGCGGCAGCCCATTCGAGTTTCTCCCTTCGCATCTGCTGCTCGGCAGTTTCTCCAGTTCTTTCGCGCTCCGCGGCGTCTTCCTTTATCATCTGCAGAAGGCTCTCCATAAGGTCGGCGCTTTGCGCGGGATCGTTGAGTTTCTCCATGAGCTCTGGCGTCATGGGGCTTGTGCCAGCGTTCAAACGCTGTTGAACGCCCTCATTGCCAGGGAGATCCAAGGCGGCTTTCCGCGTCTCAGTGGGAGCATGGCTAATACGACATAGAACACACCGGGGTCGTATGGATTCAATTTATCTCCAGGCTTGAACATGTGTGGGAGGAAGATGGGAGCAGGTGGGAGCAAGATGCAGCGATAACGTGACATCGATAAATTGAGCCAACATTGTTGAAATTGAGGACCCACGCTGGAATCGACTCAGAAAAAAAAGAAAGCTTGGTTGGAAAACATCAGTCTTAGATTTGGCCCGAGGTTCAGTCCCACTTGATTCGCATGATCTTCCGTCCTACTCCTACCTTGCGCTCCCAAACCGACTCGACGGTCCCTGAACACCCTCTATCGACAATGCCTTTCGACCTGAGCACCTCCACAAACTCCGAAACCCCGCCTCCAACGCCAAAGTACAAGATCTTGGCGGCGACCAGACAGAGCGGCTCCTTCGAGTCAGCGCATGCGCGGCGGAGGAGTTGGATCAAGGCGGGAAGGGCCTCGTTACGGTAGATCGTCTCTGAAGTCAAAACGATGTCGTGCGGCGAATTCAAGCGAGGAGTAAGGGACTCCCACGGCCCGGAGGAAAATACGAGAGCGATGCCGAGGTTCGCGAGTGAGGCTGTGAAGGCGCTTTTCAAAGCAGGAGTTATCGGCAGTTCTCCCGGGACGTCTGGATCTGCCGCAGGGCATTCGGCGGGATCAGCAGCGGTCGCGCGATATTCCGCTGAGGAAGGAGACATATCTAGTCAACAGGAACTTCAGACAGTAGATAAATAATTGGGAGAGATTTGAGGCGTACACCATGCGAGGATGACGTTGGGGAACGTAATGAGTTCCAGCACAGAGGCGTTGTAATCCTGAAAGTGCAGACTAGTGTTCGCTTTGGACTCGTTGCAAAATAGGCGGTGGAGGAGATACACCGACGGGATGGCCGTACCGCACCCGACCTGAAATCGCCGTTAATGTCTTGGAACGAGGATTATGAAATACCACATGCTTCTAATATTCGCTTATTTGAGAAAGGCGAGCTGTTTGAATCCGTGAGGGCGTCTAGATAGCCAACGAGATCAAGACTGCATTCCCACGTCTTCAAACCGCCTTCGTAGACGCCTGGGACCAAGTCGGAAGGGGCATCCAGGAAATCCAGAGCAGACGTTGGTGCCGGCGCAGGCGCATCGGAGGAAGGACCGTCGCCCTGGCCCTCTGAAATCAGTTGAAAACGTGCGTCGAACAAATCACGGCGCGCAAGGGTGACAGTTTTCCGGTCAGATGCAAGAGGGATGGACAGAGGCGAGTAAGATATGAGGGGAGGAAGCGCTTCGAGCTGTTCATTTCACAGCGTAAATAAATCGCAGCGAGGCGGAGGACTAGACGAACGAGCTGAGGGAGGGAAACTTCTGCGAAGGGCTCCAGTTGAGTGACCTCGGGAGGAGCAACTGCTGCGTGCGAAGAAGATTCCGGTCCATCCTCTTCGATTCCGAAATCGAAACTGAACATCGGTGAGTGAACGTCAAAGGCAAAAAATCCAAGGCTCTTGACTAACATGCGTCAGCAAACTGCGTCCAAGTGCTCAAAAAGGCAACTTTCCCTACAAGCTGAGTCGCTGACCCGCCGTGCGACGACGCAAGATACGGGAGTTTGAGTCGCCTAAATGCTGAAGGTTTTTTTGTCCCGTTCTTCGGACGCCGCGCAATCTCCATGACAATAATGTACCGCCCTCGCCTGATCCCCGCGCCGCCACAAGCTGACAATCGTGACACTTGACTGGAAGCGTCAGAGATACTCGCGGTTATGTAGGATCTCCGCAGCAGCAGACCCTGTGCTTCTTTCCCAATGGACTGCAAATTTCCGACGTGGCTGGACAGGGTTCATACACTCGTGCCCCCTTTCGCGGAACACCCCTCGGGGCGCGCACATTGATAGATACTCAAAGATAGATGGACGGGATGAGTGTCAGTTCTATTGACCCACATTTTTCAAAGAGTGCGACCGCACTACTGACAAACTTAATCTTGAAGTTTCCCGCGTTCTCAAAACGGACTCGTGAAGGCAAAGGGGTAAAAACCCCATGATAGCACCGTAGTTTCAAAGTTCTACATGGTAGCAGTGCAACTCGACCCGCGCTCGTAACGTACTATGTACGGTATGGTAAAACAGCAAAGCAAGCGAGCCAGCGAGTAAGTAAGTGGTGGTAGACTACGTACATTAAGTAAGTTTTTCGAAGATAATACGTAGAGGATACAGAATGAAGTTGTTGTCCGTGTCAAAGTCCAGTGTCTAGCGATATACAGTAATTGTAATTTTGTCCTTGTTCGAGTCCGATGAATAAAAGTCCGAGATTCGTACGTGCATGAAAAATCGTAAAGGAACGTGGTGCGAAGAAGGTCCAAGCGGGCAGTGAGAGTCCAAACAGCGTCCAGGGTGCCCGGGCCATAACAAAACAACAAAAGAGCGTCACAGCGAATAAGGAGTGTCAAAAAGGAGTGTCAAATGCGAATCGAAAATAAGCAACGTGAATGAAGCAAGCAAAAAAAGGTCCATGATGGCCTGTCCGATATCCAGTAGGTCCGAAGGGTGGCAGCCTCCAAGGCGCGGTGTAAAAAAGGAGGAGAGCCAGTCCGGGGTGAAGTCGAAGGTTGTCCGAAGTATGTCGTGGTCGTCTCCGGGAAGACTTGGATCGTGGCTAGCCTACAGCTCAGTCAATCGTTTCTGGATCTTCGCGGCAGAGATTGCTATGTACGCCTCGTCAGCAAGCATCCACCAAAGGCGGGGGCAAAAAAACTCACCCAGGAGCGGGAATCGCGACGCAAGATTGGTCATGGCGTACAGGATCGTCCCGAGCTCGTTGCGGACCTCCGCGCCGTTGATGGGAGGCCAAGACGCGTTGATCGCGGAAACCTCGCGAATCAGGGTCTCGGCGGCGGTGGTCCAGCAAGGCTACGCAAAAGGAGAGAAGGGAGGTATCGCAGTTAGTCGCTGAGTGGGTAGGGAGGGAAGGAATAGGCAACATACCCCGAGTATGGGATCCAAGAAAGCAAAGTCGGGATCCGTGATGTGCGTTATGACGGTGCCGCACGCCCTGGCGGCGCGCGCACACTTGTCATACGACACAGCGTCGTCAGGCGCGAAGCGCTGGTAGAGGTGGATGATGGCCGTGTGTGCGAGTGTGTACACACCGATGAGGATTGGCTTGTCCTCCGGGTGCGCAGTGCTCAGTTGGTGTAACGGGGGCAGCGTCGAGACGAAGGCGGTGATGGTGAGCTCGAGGGATTGGATCTCTTGGTGGAACGCGTCCGACGGCTTGATGCCTAGGCGCAGGTGGGTTAGCGCGAGATCGGGGAGAAGGCAGTGGATGATCTTACCTGAATCCCAGCTACTCGAGAGGCTGTCGGCGCGCTCGAATAGAGCGGCGGCCTTGGCGCGCAATGCTGAAGTGGAGTAACCATTATCGGTCACGTCTCCCTCGAAGAACGATTTGATCGTCTGAAAGTTAACACCAGAGCTGAGCGCGCCCTGGAGAAAGAGATCAGACGGGGTCGACAGGAGGAAGAACGGGCGACGAACCGCCTCGTAGTCCGCAATATCCATCGGCCATGGGCAGTTAATCGTGCTCCATGCGTGCGGGCCATCCGGGACGATGGTCGGTTTGCGCAAGGCGACGGACCAACACCGATCCAGGTTGTACACCTGCCAGAACGCCAGGATCCGCTCCCCGTGCTGAAGGTCTAGCTTGAAAGGCTTGAGCTCGTCGGCGGGGTTCGTTACCCATGCAGCCGTATCCGGGGAGACGTCCTCGTGGAGGCCGCACTGGACGGCCAATGCGGCGGCGGCGCTGGCGTGGTAGCTACCCTCCAGGAGACGGCCGTTGGCTAAGAAGTACGTCGACAGAAGGCAGGATGCCTGGACGATGTCGATCGTCTTGTCCCCCTCCCGAAGTGCGTCGCGAAGCGCATCCAGAGCTTGATTAAGGTAATGCTCCTCGTGCTGAGACAGTGGCTCCGGCCGCGAGATGAAGCAAGCCCAGAGGAAGATGGCGTTCATGAGGACAGGATGCCGTTGTTCCGCCCGAGGTCGGGTGAGGCTTTCCCGTAACTGGCCCATGTGGATCTCCAGGCCACATTGGTGACGATGAGGCGCAAAAATCTCCAAGCTACAAGGCGAATGTTAGGTGGGGTTTCAATGCAGTCGAATGGGAGCTTACAGCATCACAGCCAGGTCAACTGGAGGGTGAATTGGCTGCGGCTCGGGGAAGAAGAGATCGGTCGGACCAAATAACGGGGGCGACGGTGAAACAGCCTGTAACGGCGGTAAGCACCCTGAGTTCTGCGTGAAGCGAGAATACTGACGTGACTCCATGAGCCCTCGGGGGAGTGTGTCGACTCTGAGCACCAAAACGCGTTAGTCTTGGCCAAAAAAAAGACACAAAAAAGCAACGCACCAGAAGGGAACGGGGAATATCCGCCATGGAACGAGGCATCTCCGGCGGAGTCGTATGAAGAAGAAGGCGGCGACTCTGAGAATCCTCGCAAATGAGGATCATGCAGAGTCACGGCTGGCGAAATGTAGTCGGGATCCTCGAGTTCTCGGACCCGATGCTCGAGACGGACGATGGTCTCGCGAAGTAATTGGGTCCGCGTCTTGCCTTTACCATCGTCGTATTCGCAAGTTTCGCCCTTCTTGGCGCGAGTGCATTGTTGGCATGCGGGCTTGGAACCGTCGCATCTCTAACCAAAGGTTATCAACAATTGCAGTATAGATCAGGACGTTAGGGGCGGCACCATTTTTCGTTTCCTGATCAAACGAAGACATGTAAGACACCATCGCGTCGAAAAAAAAGCGGGCAAGGGAGACCGACCTGCATCTTAAACAAGCTTTGCCTCTTTGTAAGGTACCCGAGGCCCCTTCTGCGGGTGATGTCTTATTGGCCATGGCACCAAATGGGATAGTAAAATACAGATGGACTGTGCAGCGGCAGAAAGAGTGCGCTGTGCGAATTAACGGGGAAAAGAGGCCGAGGACGGGCGGGCAAGCAGGAGGAAGCGGGAAGAAAAGAGGGCCAAGCCAGGGACTAGAGGAACCGGTGGAGAAGGAGGGTGCCGGGACTAGGCATGAAATCGGGAAGAGGAGGAGGGTGTAGGGATTAGAACAAAGGAGTCAAGCATCTGTCCGAGTGCATTATAAACGCAGACATCAATTAGCCACAGCCGAGCCAGCCTTTCGCGTCCACCACGGGGCCGAGTCCATATTGGGTGCGCGTGTCAAGGGACACATCAAGATCGCAGATCGGAGTCGATCCTTGTGTTTTTCCGCGCAACTCTCTGCTTTCCGTGAGTTATTTGTGGGTCTGCCCAGCCTCCGCATCCACCTTGATTCGTCCGTGGAGAACTTGGAAACTCACAGAATTGGATAACAGTGCACCGCCTTTCGCGTCTCTGCATCCCGGAACGGTTATTCCCACCACGGCTATCCGAAGCCGCGACTCACGTTGAACATTCCTCGGACCGAGTCCCTCTATTCATTTATTAACTTTCGGAACGGAATGCGGGTCCGGGCGGTTTGAAATTCCACAAACAAGTTCGAAAGAATCGGAAGGACCCTCGGAAGAGCTGCAACGAGTCGAAAAAGGTCCGGTGTGGCAGTCTAGGCAGTCCTGGCAGCCATTGGCACTTCCAGCGCGCTGAAAATCAGGGCAGCCAATGGTCAGTTGACAGCACAGATAGCGGCCATTTTTCGCCTTGAATTCGACAATCATGCATCAACGTCCACCCAACCAGCCGAGAACCAGCCGAGGACGATAGCCCAGGTCAACCGTTTCAGCTCCTGAGTATTTCCTTCACGACAGACTCTAGTGCAGGGTGGAGCGCAAGGTCGAGTTTTAATTCGAGTGGAAACAAGTTTTGGTCCAAACGCTCGCCGAAACGGCGGGTTATCCTTCTCGCGTGGCTGCTGCATGAAAAGCACCGCGTTCGCTGGTAAGTAGCCCGTATGTAACACTGGCAGTAGCAGTGATTAGCAGATGTTCGGCAGATTTTTAGCAAGGCAACGAAATATTTCCCCTTGGAGGACTTGGTGTTGAATCCAAATCCCTTTACTTGGCGCTCTATTTCTGAACTTGCTGCTGCGGACGGAACCCACGCTGCCTCAAGCATGCACTTCTCAGCATTTCCCTGCACTTCCCTATAATCATTCATTCAGTTTGCGTTTGTAGAGATCAAACCATGCGTGAGCTCACCGTCGGTACCGCGACGGGCAGAAAGTTGAACAACTGTTAAACAGCGAGCGGGATATCCGTGATGTTTCACCGACCCGTTCACGGCCCGCCCGCCCCAGCTTCACCTGGGCCGGGGTAACTGGATCCGCACTCCGCTTGTCGTCGGTGTCGGCATCTATCATCGGGATCCGCACGGCTTTGGTCACCGTTGGCATGAACTTCGCGCCTCCCCATGCGAGTGTCTAGACCAAACGTTTCATAAGCCCAGAAACGCCGAAAGTTGTACTTGGAGGTTGGCAAGGATAGAGGTCGTTTCGTTAAGTAGTCTGTCGTCAGGTTCCTACCCAGCCGCGGTTCCGAGGTTAACAGTCACTGTAGCGGGGTTTTTGAGCGAATTGAGAAAATTCATTTTTTTAATTGATTATATAATTCCAAACTTCAGCGTTACAGCTGTTTTGGAAAATATAGAGGGGTTTCGTAAAAAATCCACATTCGATTTGTGCTTACCTTTGTTGACTGATTGACCTTCGGCCGTTGGCCCCGACACTCCGAATCGCGTCTAAATTGTCGGTTTAAATTGTTCCTCTACACCGCAACAGGTCTACAACACTTCAGTTTTGTCACTATACCCTCCAGAGCAAAGGCCAACTCACTTCAGGACCTGTAGGGCTGCAGCGGGGAAGGGATGACGTCATTGTGGGGCGGTTTCCAGTCAACAAAGGTAAGCACAAATCGAATGTGGATTTTTTACGAAACCCCTCTATATTTTCCAAAACAGCTGTAACCTCTCCACGGCGGCTGGCCGATAACACATACAAATAGCATAGCCACAATTTCGAGAAATCATGGAGAAATTCACTTTTGGAAGCCACCACACCGAGAAAAATGGAGGGTGCACATATTCTGAGCTATTCATGTCTCTAAATGATCTGGCTGAAATTTCAGAGTCATCTGCCTCCCTAGGGAAATGCTCTACACCAAAATACACGAAATATTGACCTTTCGTCCCTCCAGCTATCAAATACGGGTGGAGGCATTTGGGAGCAGTGGGGGTCTGATTGCCATACACCAAAGACACACATTCACCCCCAAATAAAAATATTTCAGAGCCACCGAGCAGCGGGAGTGAATTTCTCCATGATTTCTCGAAATTGTGGCTATGCTGTTTGTATATGTTATCGGCCAGCCGCCGTGGAGAGGTTAACCCTGAAGTTTGGAGTCACATATGTCACACCTCAAAAAAATAATCGAATTTTCTCAATTAGCTCAAAAAACCCACTACAGTGACTGGTAATGTCGGAAAAACCCCATTCAGCTTGCAACGGCATGGTCTGGCATGGGACCATGGAAAGGCTTCGGAGTGGTTCCAAGCCATGGCGGAGGCACTTAGAACCAGTTCCAAGCCGTTCAAAGCCACACTTCCAGTTCCAAGCACTCCCATGCCAACTCAAGCCCTGTATCTCAACAAGGGTCTCGATGAGACGGACAACAAGTTCAATCAATATTATTCACTAGCAGATACTTTTCCTCGTCAATACAATCGATAATATAATGCATTCGTGGAGCGGGAGCGGGTGAAGAACGTGCACCCGGTGTATTGAGACGGCGCCCGTACAATTCTTAAATTTACATAGCGATGTTGTTGTATCAGTAGCTAAACGCTCTGAGGTGACTTGTTTCCCTCATATCGTCTGAATCACCCGGTTTATAGTCGGGCACAGTGAATGAATTAAAGTAGACAATACATTCAACTTAAGAAGTTCAGGCACCCTTCGGCGCAACGGTTTCCTCGTTCCCGTCGAACGCGGTGAAGCAGGGGTGCGAAGGAGGAGTTGGCGCTGGGACTGACGGCGCAACCGCTGGATTTCCTCCGCCACGCAGTTCGCAATATCGTCGCGTTCCGGTGTGGTCGCCATGCGCGAGGTGTGCAGCTTGGCGGCGCCATCGGCAGCGCCACGGGGACGCTTCGGGGGAGGCGTGCGCTGGGGGAATTCAGTACTAGTAGCTCTACTTCGCTCTTGACAGGAAATCAGTGCATCGTTTAAAAAAAGTAGAAACGCACTGCGGCCCGCTAAAACACGGAGATCGTGGTTGAGTTCCCCCATCTCGGCCTCCAGCTTGCAGAGACGTGCTTGGAGTGCACACCTTCGAATCGGCGGGGCAGTGCCTTGTACGGTATTCGAGATGGAAGAGAGTGGGGCGAGTCTGGCGGGGATGAAGTTTGGGCGGTGTTGCGAAGGTGAAGTTCGTGCTCAAACTCGGAATTAGAGACGTGGGTAGTGGTACATAGACGACGTGCGGCGAAGCAGAGGCATTGAGGGCAACCCAGGAGCGCTGGGGTAGGTGGAGTGGGTGTGGAGCAAAGTGATGTCACCGGCGTATATTAACCGGCGGCCAGTGACACCGTGACTCCACCTCTCTTGACTTCCTTCCACCACCATCCCCCTTCCCGCACGCCCTCTCGCCCCTGCTGATGAACCAACCGACGATGATTCGGTATGTCTTGACCTTTTCTTCTACAAGGCCGCTCTAATTTCGTCGTTGGCCATACAGCCGTGGCAGTTTTGCGCGATGGAGCTACATGTGGTGCGTCCTCTACCTAGTACGCCCTCCTGACCCTGCTGATTCTCCTCCGAGTTTTTTGCATCCTACTGCATTCTCACCTGGTACGCCTGCTTCGTCAACCTCCCTCATCCACTCATTGTTGATATCCACCTGCAGCTATCTCTTGCCCACCAACGCGGTGTCTATCTCGTTGTTCGTATCGCGTTGTCCCTATCCTGTACCCCGTATTGCTTCTTGAATATATTCCATTTCACTTCTTTTGTGTGCAATCCCGCAAGTATTGTATAGTATCGAAAATAATCGGAATTTCGGGCGGCGCCGTCGCGCCTTGCTTCGTCGGGTGGGTTTGAGTCCCATAGAACCAGTTGAAAGGTTCCCAAGCCCCGTTGAACCATGTCACCAGTTGGAACTCGCGCCGTGGATTGGAAGCGCATGGAGGATTCTGAACTGTGCGTTGGAACCCAGTCCGAGGCATTGGGCCATCAAACGGCTTGGAACCGGTTCAACGCCGACTAAAGCCGAATAGGATTTTTCCGACAAACCTCGGAACCGCGGCTGGGTAGGAACCTGGTCTGTCGTGTAAAAAGAAAGGTAATACATAATATAAACAGCAGAAGAAGTGGAAAATAAAATACATACAACGAACGAAGCAAGACAAACGAAACGTGAACGGTCCAATCCTACTCTAGAATCCTCCGTTCGACATCGTCATCCGGTCGGCCGAATAAGTACGATTGAACGACGAGCCGCCATACATCGATTGGTGCTGTATCTGCGTATGCGTCTGCGGTTGCGGAGGCAGCGGCGGCGGCGGCGGAGGTGCCTGCAGATACGGCTGCTGCTGCTGCTCGGTCACCCGCTTCTCCCGGGCATGCGCCTGCCGCACATACGCGTACCGCTGGAAGTGATTCAGCGCCTGCAAGAACATCACACCGACCTGCGCGGAGAGATGAATCAGTATCAGCGGGAAGGGGGCGAAAGAAAGGACATACGGGAAACGCGCGAAGCTGGTTAAATAAATCAACTGTCGCATCCCGGACAGACTCCTTCTGGTGGAACAGACTGAAGGCAAGATGGAGCAGCCCACCGCCATGGGGCATCAGGTACGCCAAAAGCTGTACGAGCTGATCAGGGCGGTGTTTCCTTGTGCGATCTACATGATCAACGTACCTCGACGACTTGATCGTAGGTCTTCACATTGTCCGCGAGCGTCCTCATAATCGCGGACACCTCCCCGTCCGACATGGTTTTGGCGTGTCGGAGGCGGAATAGCTGGTGCGTAACGTCGAAGCCCTGGATCGCATCCAAGAGCTGCGCGTTCCGGAAATCCTGCAAATCACACGCATTAGCGCCCCAAGTTTCCAAAGCAAGATGCAAAGGGAACGCACAACACAAATGTACTCATAACTGTTCGTCTTCCGCCACGCCTCAATACGATGGGTGTTCGCCGCAAGCTCCTTCCTGCCGGCGCCATCATCGTTGAAGACAATCCCGCTCCCAAGCCGCGGATTGGGCGCGCGGGTATCGAACGCTAAGCTCGGATAGCCGAATCTCGTCGTCCCAGTCATGTCCTCCTCGAACCGCGACGCAAGCCGCACGAATCGCAGCACGTACTCCGTAAACCGCACGCGTACGAGACTCTCCCCATAATGATACTCGATCGCAGACTTGATCTAATAATGAATTAAGTCAGCACCTCGTCTCGGAGGGACGGAATAACATACGTCTTCGATGAAGAGGTTATCCGCGTTATTGTCGGCCTTTGCCACAAAGTCCGTCTTCCCGTCCTTTGCACTGCTGCCGGCCCGGACCATATCCTCCTCACTCCCGAGCGACGTCTCGGTGCTGAAGGTCGTACTCCGGACTATGCTTGGCACCCCCAAGGGCATACCGGCACTGACGGGGTACGTGCTATGAATGTCCTTGGCCACAGTGACGGATCCTGTCGATATGTCGAGCAGCAAATCCCACGTCGGCGACACCTTGAATATGGGGTTCGTGACGCCTGCGATGTAGGCCGGCCTAGGTGATGGGCGTGAGTATCCAGCATCCAGACTTGAAACAACAGAATAACGCACACCGCCTCCCACTCGTCCCGGTTATTCAAGTTCGCGTACGGAAAGGATCGCTCGATGAAGCCCCGGAGGACCGCACCGCATCCAGACCCAAGTGCACAGGCAGAGAGTACGAAACTCGACACCTCCCCGGCCGGCTTCTTGTGGCCCAAAAATATTATGCGCTTCCCCGTTACGAGCGCATTGAACAAAATAATTATAGGGTGAGTTTGGGGGCCGTTTGTATGTAGATGGGGGTGAGGCGGGCCGGAGACCAGGGTTTGAGAAGAGAACGCTTTGATAAGAGTGATGAGCGAGTACTGGAACGCCCCTGTTAGCTGCCGTCGAACAAGGGGTAACAAGGAACGACATACATCGCCGACCTCCTCGGGAAATGTCCCCAAGGGCATCTTGATTGGCAGCTGGTGGTCTTTGTACGCAACTGTGGTGTGGTAAAAGTGAGTGTCCTTTGCCATCCCAGACCGTAGCTGCGGGTCGTAGTACGACGGGGTGTGAATCATGGAGGGACGAAGCAGGCCGTCCTTCATGTGGGCCTGCGAGGAGCCGGATGAAGCGTCAGTCGAGCGCCGTCGACGAGTCGCACTGGTTACCGTCGTGCCGACGAATGAAAGGATACTGCCGTCTTCTTCGCCTTCCGCGCTCCCGGCCTCTATCCCACTCTCGTCTCCCACCCAGACGGCGCTTCCGCCTAGCGAGAAGGACGCTTCGGATGGAGAGGACTGCCCCGTCGACTGCTGGACTGCGACTACCGGCTCCTCTCGCTCCTTGTCCTTGCGCATGAGAATGCCCTCTTCAAAACTGGAGAACGACTCGGCCGAGTGTGTGGCCCGATGTTGGACGGCAGTCTTGCCGTTGTTCCAGCTCTGATGCTGCGGTGCGAGATGCGTGAACTTTTCCGCGAATATGTCCTTCCGCTCCGACGAACGCATGACCATCTTCTCGTTGCGAGTCAAGACGGGCGCGCCAGAGAGATCCATAGAGTTGACAGCATCAAAGAGCCGCGCAAGACAGTCTTGAGATGGGTCGGAGAAGTAGTCGTCGAGCGCCATGAGTAAAACGGGCTGAGATTGCGATAAATCAGAGCGAAATGGCGAAGTAAATTGGGCGCACCTTGAAAATTTGAATAAATGGATGTCGAGTGCAAATCGCCAGCGCCAGCACCCTGGCCCCTCTACAACGGCTTCAACAACGAGCTCAGATACGTGAGTTGCCACGCGCACCTATCCAAACTCGCGTCGTGTTTCGTTCGCACGAGATTGAGGACACACAGTAGATCGGGTTTATCGTGGGCGGCTGGAGTGGGTTCACCCATGAGCGCGGTAGTCTTGACCTCGGGCGTATCCAGAGCAAGGACGGGAGATATAGTGTTGAAGGGGGTCTGATTGAGGAAAAAAATGGTCCAATCGTCGAGTTGAAACTCTGCGCCATCCGGGAGCATTGACATGGCGAGAACACTGGTTCTGGTCAGAATGGACGTGCTTGAGTGCGTTCGTTTACCTTTCATCGACGCCCAAAGGTTGTGGAAATTGGTACTTCAATTGGGCTCCTGCCAGAATGTCGAATTCGGCCAGGAGGACGAAGGAACAGTGGCCGCCATCGCTTCCCATGGCCAGGCAATATAATGGTGTAGACTAGAGTGAGGTGGGACTTCAGGAGCGCACGGACCAAGGCAACATGGCGGTGAGAGCCAAGTTTGGTTTCAGACAGGCGGTGATCTCGCCTTTCCTCTTACCCTCATGCCAAATTCTTGACTAGGGCATCCAGCTGGAATGGAATCTATTCGGCCTCTGGAATCCTGGAAAGTTACAGCGCACAAGAAAAAAACAGGTGGCAAAGCATCCAAACTGATACGCTACGGGTAATATCCCACAAGTCGACACGGCTCTCCCTGTTCTCGAGCGTACATGGGTGAAGAATGAACTTCTCAGACAGACACTCCCAAGATTCAGTCAGCTACATACAAGTCTTGAAGGACTCAAGCGCAGCTTATCTCTTCGCGTGGAAGAATTACCTTCCCCGCCAATCTTCTTGAACTCGTCCGTCCAAGCCTGAGCTCCCCACGCTTCCTCAGGCCGCTCGCAATGGCAGCAGTACGCCAGCTCGCTTTCACTGAGCATGGTCACAATATTGACGGCCTCTCCATCATCCGCACCAGGAATGTCCCTCCTCCTCTTGGTGGGCCGCACGATCGGCCGTGGCACGCCCACCAACCGCTCGATCCACATGTCCACTGTCTCGTGGGGCAGCGCGTACTTCGCCTGGAACCAGATGTACGGATACCCGTTCGGCAGAGCTCTCGCTGCCTCGCCTGCCGTTTTGGGATTCATATCGAATGTGCTTCGTGTGGGACAAAGGCCGTAAAACCCTCTCGAGAGCAGCACATAACACCGGTTACTGTCGCGGACGATGACAGAATCGAGGTGACTCTGGAAATCCTCGGCGGCTTACCCTGGCTCGATTCCGGTCACCGCCAAACGAATTAATTATATCCTACAAACACATAACACATCCCTCTCTATTCAGCGGGGTCCGATTCCGCTTCTGCCACCGCCGCTCCACACTGCAACGCGACGCATTCCCCCACATCAATCGCCCCAAACCCACCTTCGTTCCGCCAATCCGCAGTCCCGCCCTGCGCCTGCGCGAGCCGCACGACGGGCTCGAGCGCCTCGTCGTCGCTCCCCCGCGAACGTCGCGAAGTGCATCGCGAGCGTGTGCCGCGCGCGCACGTCCGCCGCGAGGCGCACTGCGTCCTCCGGCGTGGCGTGCAGGGTGACAAGGTGCTGGTCGTCGGAGAGCTGCGAAATGCGGAAGATAAGCAGGGACGCGAGGATGGGAGAAATGGAGACGCACCCGATATCCCATCTTGCCGAGTACCGTGAGGGACGCGCCAGACCAGATGGGGACCATGGCGAGGTCGAAGGGGCCTAGTTTCTCGCCAATTTCTGTGAGGCGATAAGTGGCTGGGATCTAACATAGCAAACGAAAAACCTACCCTTGAATACAGGGCACGGACCCTGCGCAGTTTGATACCCCGTGTCTCTGGATAGATGTTATTCAAAGCATCGCAGAACCGACTCGGCATGGACGCACCCCGCGAAATAGACGGACGCAGCGGGCTTGCCATTCTCGGGGATTTGTTGTACGACCCAACTGCACCACAGGGTCCAATTCTGGTCGAGCACTCCTCTGCCTGCGAGCGGGTAAATCCCTTGGCACGACGATGAAATCATTATTCTCGCGTACCGCTGTTGTGCTGCGCCGGCGTGCAGGTGAAGCTATAGTTGCACTTGCGACCACCAGAGGGCGGGAACGAGAGGTTGTCCCACCAGTCGAGGGCATGTATTCGAGCGGACGGGATGCCCACTGATTCGAGATTGGCCTTGACGCCAAGCGGGACGAGGAATTCGACTTTCGGGCATTTTTTCCATAGTGCCTTTAATGCATCGAGGTCGCAGTGGTCGTAGCTGTGTAATTTAATGACTGTTGCATGATAACAAAGAAGGGACGCACTGGTTATGGCTGACGGCCACGAAATCGACATCGGGGAGGTCTTGAATTTTACATGGCGGTGGGAGGCGTCGACGAGGTCCGACCCAGGCGGACGGGTAGGCCCTGTCTGAGAAGATGGGGTCGAAAATAATGCGAATGGGGCGGTGGTCGGGTTCTCCAGGCAATTGGACGAGAAACCCCTGATTTAACAAATTAACGCCATACTCCCGCCATTCGGATCGCGCTCTCGTACAGCATGTCCTAGCCAAGTCGCACAGAGCTTATCAACCGAGTCTAGGACCTCAAAGTTGGGCTTGATTGTCTTTACTGTCTTGACTCCGTGCAGATCCTGCTGAAGAGGCGTTGCGCGGACGAACGGAAGACGCATCAACGCCATTGCGCTGGCGAGCATTGTCAAAACTGGTGGCCATGGGTTTTCAAAGGGGCCTTGTGGGGTTTTGTGGTGGTTCGAGGGTGTAAAGACGGCCATGGTTTGGAACAAGCGGTAAATGATGTCACTGGTAGTGGAGAGGCCGCGCTAGCACCGCCAAACAGATATCTGCCAAATCGGAGTTGTGGATGTGGTCAGATTGTACTACTTCAGAGGAAAGGGAGGGAAAGGGTAAAAATACTTGCGGTTCAGTGTGTTCTACCTCAGGTTTTTCCGCAACGGAAAATTCACCTCGCGATCGGTTTCAAGTTTACGTTCGTTAAAACCACCTTCTTTGCCTGTATAATAGGTTTTCCCCACCAAGCGGAGAGGTAGAGGGATCCTTTCCCCCCGTTAAAACAGAATCCGGTGTGAAAGTGTGGAACACTGGCAGCGAGGCCGCGCCAACTTGAAGTGAAGAGGACATCCGGGTTGCTGGTCAACCAGATATCAGTGTGTTCGGACATTGGCTGAGAAAATTGACCAGGGGTGGAGGTGGAGATGAAATCCGACGTGAAAGCGGGGAACAAGCGATGTAGAGACGCGCAAGGCCTTGTACATTTAAACCATCACGGTACCGCGTCCATCCGCTCGGCATTTTCCGTAAGCCTGAGCTTCTCGCCTTTCTACCACCATGTCCCCATTTGCGTCAAAATTGGGGACCAACTATTGCCCGCAGGACGAGGAGTTGGCGCAAATAAAGGACCTCTTAATTGAACCCTGTCAACGGCTGAAGGAACTGGACGATGAAATAACAGGGTTGCAAAGGAAAATCGACAAACTGAGGGAGGACCGAGACAAGCTTGGTGCCTATGTGGAGGCCCACAGAGCTCTCACTTCACCCCTCCGACGTCTTCCCCTCGATATCATCGAGGAAATCTTCTTGGCTTGTATGCCAACGAGCCGAAACTGCGTCATGAGTGCCCAAGAGGCCCCGGTTCTCCTTGGGAGGATTTGTAGCTCCTGGCGGAGCATATCACGCTCCTCTCCTCGACTCTGGGCTAGCCTTCATATCGTCGAACCCACTCGTCCATACAGCCCGCACCGCTCTCTTCCAAGCTTCTTCGAATTCAAGGTCGAGCAGCGGCTAGAGGTCGCCAAAGCTTGGTTACAGCGATCTGGAAATTGTCCTCTATCTATATCGCTGGAGAGCAATCTGGATCATGGAATGACTCCCCCACTGTCCCCTTCACCGGCTCCCCCAACTACCGACCTCTTTCTGGCTGCGCTTCTTCCTTTCGCCTCCCGATGGCAGAGCATGCGCTTAGTGGTGCCTCCGCTGGCGCTCGATACTCTCTCGAATCTGACAGAGGACGATGTTCCCCTGTTGAAGTATTTGAAAATAGTCCAACGCCCCGAGCGCCCGCACAACACCACCCAGTGGAATTTGGCGAGCGTCCTCCGTGCGCCAAATCTGTCACGGTTTTCCATCTCGGGGAGCAATATGGCTCCTTCGGACCTACCGCTGCGGTGGAATCAGTTGACGTCCCTCTCGATTATGGGGCCGGCGTGGGGCATGGGGAATACACAGACGAGCGAGCTCGCTTTGAACATCCTCTCCAGGTGCCCCGCACTTCGGACGTGCAAAATGCTCGTCCACGATGCTGCGGAGGGACATATGGCCCATGTCGCAGTTCCACCATCCGACGCCATCGTCGAGTGCCGTTTTCTGCACACCCTCGACCTCATGTGCGTCGGTGCACCCCTATACACCTCGGGCGTCTGCTAGGGCGACTCTCTACGCCGGGTCTACGAGACTTTCGATTGCGGGGGCAAGGAGAGCCCCACGGCACCTTCACCGCAGACGCAGTCGTGTCTGCTCTCGCTGCCTCAACCCGCTTGGACAGCGTCAGCATCGACAGCGACACATTCTCCAAGGCGACGTTGACGGTCTTCCTGCGCGGGCTACCGCCCAAAGTCCGGTTCTTGCATGTCACGGACCTCTTCCATTCATGGCATACGGACTTTACCGACGGCGTCTTCGACGACGACGTCCTGGCGGCCTTTAGCCCCTCCCCAGACTCCCCGGTTCCTCTATGCCCCGCGCTGCGGGACCTCACCATCACCCACTGCCACAATCTGACCGACGAGGCGATCTTCCGCTTCATCAGCTCCCGAGTGCCTGCGCTCAGGCGTGTCGACATTAGGTTCGACCGGGACCGGCAGGTCGATATACGTCCCCGGCTACAGCCCTTCGTCGAGGCGGGCTTGCAGGCGACACTCAATTATATCACACTCGCCCCGATGCAATTTTCGCCGTGGCAGGGTTTACCCGACGCGCCGCCTGGCATGAATCCATGGATGACTCCGCAGTTTGTCGTGTAACATCTTCTGAACCGTGTAAACCTATGTACGAATACGATGTATTTTCTTGAGACACGACCTCGCACTGTGACATCCTTTTTCAGGCGCTCGAGCCTCTCGTGCAGCTGACACAGGCGCGCAGGGCGGGTCCGCGGATTGGCGGGCTAAGGGCAGATTTGGGACGATTCGTGCGGGGAAGTCCGTGGCGCTGCGATGTGGAGCGGTGGCAGAAGCGGAATCGGACCCCGCTGAATATATTATCAACGCATTCGGCGTTGACTCGATTCGAGCAGTCAAACGTGTCTTATGAAGGGACACGTCGGAGCTGTGCTCGCTGACTCGAGGACCCGGTATTTCAAGGCGCCCCAACTTGAGTGCACCCCATGTTCCTCATACATTCACCGACGATTGCCCTTGGCGCTCTCGCTTTTGTCGTCGCCCGCGATGGTAACCACTATTACATCTTGTTCTCGCAAGGGTATTACGGCCACTGTCCCACAAGACGCTGGTTCGATATGAATCCCACGACCGCAGGCGAGCCAGCTAAATCGCTGCCGAACGGATATCCGTGCATCTGGTTGGAGGCGAAGGACTCTCGTCCCGATGAGACGGTGGGCATGTGGATCGAGCGGTTGGCGGGGTTGCCACGACCGATTGTACGGCCCACCGGAAGGAGGAGGCAGATTCCTGGTGCGGATGGGGCCCATGTTCGTCCTCAAGGCCTTGGGTGGAGGTTTGAAAACATTCAAGGCCTTGGCCAAGGCCAAGCCCTTGGGTCAAGGGCGCGCTTGAGGCCTTGAGTGAATTTCCCACGTCCTTGAGAGTCAACCGTACACAAGTTTGAGCAAGTTTCGGTGGAGGGTCCAAAATTGAGCAGTGAAGTAAGAGAACTTGCGCGCCGCAATACCACCTCCTTGGAACTCCTCCTCGCGAAAGAAAATGGTCCGCTTGTCGGTTATGGTGCGTGGGTTCTATTGTAGATGAAAAAAATGGCAATAATCCGAACAAGTGATACCCTGCAGGCCGGGGTTGTACTCCAAGTTCTCAACGGAATCTGGACAAGGAACTGTACTACTGATGCCATCATCCAAGGCCTTGACCAAGGGCTGAGTGGCCGGGCAAAATACCCAAGCCCTTGGCCAAGGCCTTGACCCAAGGCCTTGAGTCCCAAGGCCTTGGGCCTTGGGCGAACACTGGATGGGGGAGAGGCGGTCGAGGTTGTGATCATGCTCAGCGAAAGCGAGTTAGCGCACTGCTGCTATTATTGCGCGCGGCCTGAGCAAACGTGGGGAGCGGGAGCTCAGGCTCAGTCGGACGACTTCAAGAAGATTGGCGGAGAGGGTTATTCCTCGACGTATGTATGCTACGACGTGAGTGGATTGCGACCTTTAGGATTCCAGACCGTCGCTGAATTTCTTTAGTGTCCCAGAAATTGGTTCTTCACCCGAGTACGCTCAAGATTAAGGAGAGACATGTCGAATTGGTAGAATTGTTCCGATTACACTGTAGCACATCGTTTGTGCAATAAGTTTGGATGCTCGGGCGGACGTTTTTGTGCACTTTCAATTTCCAGGCTACCAGAAGCGCAAGCGAGCCAGCTTTCGGTGCGCGAGAAATTTGCCATGAAGGGGAGAGAAACGCGACATGTCACACCGTGACATTCTTTTTTTCTCTCTTTCACCAGCATCCGCCATGAACCACGCGTCTGCTCCTGCCCAGAATCTCCCAGTCGAAGTCATCGATGGTATTCTCGACGGGAACCGCGGCGACAGAAAGACCCTCGCGTCGTCGAGCCTGGTCTGCAAAGCCTGGCTGCAGTCCAGTCGATACCATTTATTCGCTGAATTCGACGTTTACGTTGGCCTCAATGTCGGACGAAAGTTTTTGAAACTCCTCCGCAACCCATTATGCACATTCGTGTATTGCATTCGAACCATCACCCTCTACCCCGGCCAACCTGACGCGTCGGGCATCGCGCCTTTAGGCGATGAAACCGTGACTGGTCTCGCAAAGCTGAAGCATGTGTCTTCCCTTCGAATCCTCAACCACAGAGGCCTCATTCAAAAGTCAACCCTGACGCTCCTCGCATCGACCTTCGGCGACGTCGAGACACTCCGCCTGTCAAATTCGTTCCTTGCAGTAGACGACGCGATCGAATTCGTCGTGAGCTTCCCCAAGCTGAAGACGCTGGACTTCTACCCCCACTGCCACCGCAGCACTCCCGCGACTCTGCCCAACACCCCGCCGCCGCCGAAACTCAGCAAGGTGCAGCTTCACAGTCCCTTCTCCCACATCTCCTGGTTTGCAGAACACCCAAATCTTGTTTCGACCTTGACCTTGACCGACGTCAAGACAAGAGATCTTGAACAAGTCGAGGAGATGTTGACCGCGGCCGGGGCCAACCTGCGCGATCTCCGTCTGAGCTTCATGTCGTATGCAGTAGCCACCGCCATAGGCTATACAAGTACGCCCGTTTGCTGCACGTAAAAGTCCTTGCCACTGACAACCGTGCTTCTCAAAGACACGTTCCCGCCGACGCTCACTAACATTACTCTCATCGGCAGCGACTTCGCAACCCCTTCTTCAGAGCTCGAGTCTGCGATCACTCGAACTCGTCGCGCCCAACGCGACGCTTTACAACCTCCTCGACTTTGTGGAGCACATGCGGTTGCCCAGTCTGCGTGCGCTTTTGTGGAAGGCAGGGAATCCGGCGATAAACAGCGATTCGATACCGGCCACTGCAGCCAGGATAGACACGGTTCTGTCAAATCGGGCGAACTTCAGGTCGTTGGAGGAGGTGCACATTGTCGATTTTTACTCCCTCCTGTCCGTTCAATTTCCCAAGGCGGACGCCGTCGGTGTCGCAGTAGCCTATAAAATGTGCTGATTACACTACACTGCCGATCTTTTTCTTGGTCTACCATACATTTATTTAATTGGCTACTATACATTTTCTTGCTCTACTGTATATACAACAACCGCGATTCACACATCCTATGCCGCCCTGGTGATTCGTTGACGCGTCGAGGCTGTTGATTTGCCATGCTACCGGGTTCGATCGACTGTCATCAAATCCACACAGGCGGGCTGCTGGTTCGAGCCTAGCACATTAATTGCCACTCACCCGCTGGCTCCCTCCGTCTTACCTTATCCTCTGGCAAGCTCAAGCCGCTCGTGCCTCGCGTCGCGCTTGCCGCGGAGTTTACCATGGTTTGAAGCGGGCAAGGCCCTCAAATAGCAGCGTAAGCATATGGCGACCTTGAGGGATTATGGGCCTCGGCGAGAGTGAACGCACTTGCACTGAACCCAGTCCTTTTCGCAGTGAATTCAAGTCATTTGCCGAAGTTACCAATACGGCACAATTTTTTGGGTAAAGGGTATCGGGACGTCTACTGCAGCAATTCATCTCCCCCCCGAAATCACAAGAAGAAGAAGAAGAAAAGAAAATTGAATGTTACACAAAACGCTGGACTCGGAGAATGGTTCCACTGTGGTGTTCCGGGTTAGAGTCTGTATTAACAAGAACTAGATAGACGTGCCTTTTCACGGCCCCTCCTCAAAGATGTCCGCGATCCATCGTGCAATGTCGCTGTAAGCCTGGCTACGTTGAGGCTCGAAAAGAGGTAGGGTCAAGAAACTGTGGTTCGCGTCCACGTATTCAAGATAACGGACATCCTTTTCGTTGTTATCGGCAGTGAGACGATCCCGCAGAGTCTTCATCGGATCCAGAGTTTGTTCCGCATCACCAGCAGTGATGCAAGTGGGCGGGAAGCCAGCGAATAAGCCATGAGGATTCGCAAGAGACAGAGAAGCCGGGGAAAGATACATGTTTGTCGCTAGTTCGGTCTCCGGCAAAACACCCAACAGCGCGCGCGCTGTGTAACCATTGCTCAGAATCGGATCGACAATGTCTGCAGAGCGATTGCGAATCATGGAGCAGGAAGGGTGCGTAGCATGGGTTCGCGCCCAATCGACCGTTGGCGACATGAGAAGCAGACCAGCAGGGGGGTGAAGGGAAGGAAGATTCGACTGTAATATGTATCAGGTACAAGACCAAATCGAGGGCAAGGTGTCCTCCCGACGAGACGCCAGCGACAACGATATTCTTCGGCTCGAACCCGACGTCATGGACTAGATATCGGTAGCCAGCGATGACATCGAGCAAGTTCGCAGGGAACGGATTAGATGCTTGGAATGGCGCCGCAGAACAGAGGCGATACTCCACGGCAAACGCCCTGCTGATAAACCCGCCGGCTTTGTCGAGAATCGGCGCCGTCACGGGTGCATTGTCTGATTTGGGGTTGGCGGCCCCAGACTAACATTTATGGGGTCAGGGCTCGGACAGTGCGGGGCGGAATACCACTTACAACATGGCCACCACCTGGCAACAAGCGCATGCCGTGGGTCAGTTCCCAACACCCTGCAGACAATATGAAGACTTGCCGTGCAGTATATAGAGAACTCTTTCACCAGCTGACGCGATTTGCCCGAGACGACCATCTGCACCTGTTTTTCCACTCCAGTATCCGCAAATCGTGGCCGGGGACACGTTGTTGAGCTTGGCGGTAGACGCTAAATCCCCAACCACCATATCTGGATCAATCCCGTTCACCCAAGCGAACCCAGGCTGCGACTCGAACGTCTCTGGGTCCTTGCTCGGAGAAAACCCGATCTTGTACATAGCGTCAACGACGGCCTGGAGTCCATACACCGCGACGGTACGGCCCATAGACCATGCCCTACGTGGCCGGAGTGACGGAAAGGCGGAGATAATGACCCAGAAGGGAAGACGAAGAAACACAATCGAAATCGCCGTGTAGAGCACGTAAAGGCTGGTGAGAGGTTGGTTTCTGAAAGGGAACGCCATTCGAATGGCTCAGGGCGAGAGTACAGACTCCAGAGCAGAGGACGTTAAGAGGTTGGCACAGCCTACCGCCTACCCTGAAGCCTTCTATTCTCGTGTGTGAGTCTCGAAACGACATAAATAGAGTTCCGACCAAGTCAAACCAATCAGACGTGATGTGGACCTACAAGAATTGCATAGCCACTGCGTTTGCTCAAGGCTCTCATGATGCCTGCACAAATTCCTCCCCAGAATTGAGGCCTGCGGTTATAGAGGCGAACCGTCGTCGTACAGGCCCTCTCGTATCCTTTTCCTGGGATGACAAAGCCATTTCAGAAGTCTAGATCTTCACACCTTGATCGCGAATGCTGCGATTTTGCAACGTTCAAATAAACAAGCCTTACAGCCAAAGCATCTATCTACGCGTATATGGCCAGACCACCCACTTTCAGTCCTTCGAACCAACTTGCACAAGGGCGTCCCGCAGGTCCCAAAACTGTAACTCCCTCCGCGCGACACTCTCCCAGTATTCAGTGGGATTCAGTGGGTAATGGTACGATGGGAGGCAAATCAGCCGCGAGTCTTCTATGTCCTCCTGCTTCAATGCACCCAGAAAATACTCATCCCTGGAGACAAGGAGGAGCATCTCAAGCTTCGGAACCTCGGAGGCGAGCGCGGCGCGGACGAAGCCCGTCATGTCCTCCGTGTGCGCCGCCTTGAGGTCACCGAAGGCGACGTGCGTGAGGCGGGGGAGCGCGCCGTCGAGCAGGGGGGTCCAGTCGAACCACGGGAGTGGGTTCACAATCTCGAGGTGTGTGAGACGGGCGAAGAGGGGGAGAGTGAGGGCCGGTCTCATGGCCTCTGTGGTCGTGGGCCAGAGGATGGATGCGTTGATCGACAGGCGGCGGAGGTCTGACGACAAATTCTGGGTAAACTCCTCTCCGCTGTCGAGGGGGTCCGCCCAGCAGGTGAGAGCGGAGAGCTTGCTGCAGGCCGCGGTTATCTCGCGTACCCTGGACGGCAATACAGAGGTGAGATGGAGCGCGCGGACGTTATTGGCGAAAAACTCGGGGGGCCGAGAGGAGAAGGTGCGCCAGAACAATTCCTGGTTACTGCGACTGCGCCCCAGGACGATGGTTCATAGATCACGGCTTCAACCCTGCGGTTAGATGAAGTCAGTTCGGCTTTTCGGAATCGTAGCGGAGGAACAAGACCATCTCTGGACATAGCTGGCGACGAGGGTCAACCGAGGGGCGCATTTGGGATGCGCCCGGGCGGTGAGCTCGAATATGTCTCTTTCGAGTTCGTAAGGGAGGCCAGGGTATCCTCTGCGTGGCAGCATCGTCAAGGTCGTGAAGTAGTGAACGGCGTCCAGGACGAGGTGTGAAACGGGTAAAACGTGAAACCCGAAGGTAATACATTCCGCAATCATCGCGCTAACCTGAATTAAAGCGATGACCACGGCTAGGAGTAAAAATCAGGGCCGATTCAGACTTGGCGACTCTCCTTTAATGTCGGACTGAATACACTCCTCTAGTCGCCCTTCACTGAGCCCTGTGCGCTTTCCTCAACGTCCTGGCATTATTATCCGCCGAAAAAAAGAGGATCCTTTTCAATTTGGTAAACACCGCGATTTTCGTGATCGGCGTCTAAAGCAGCCTTCGAAATTGATTCCAGCGCAAATTAAAAATTTATTGCGTTGACTTTGTGAGTGTTGAAACTTGAAAGTTACGCGTCGACGTTGTAGCATTCGACACTGGAAGGTTCTGCAACCCAAGATCAACATGTCCGGTTCAAGAACATACCGTCCTCGTACGGGCCGTACCTTGCAACTATCCCCGAACCACGAGAAATCGAGTTGCTCAGGTTGCCCGCGCGAGATACGCGAACGCTTCCTCCCTCGACCGAAGTCATAATAGCGCCTGGGCATAGGCGCCTCGCTGGGCAGACCCGGTAGGTCGGATGGCCACAGGGACCCTCGGCCCGCGAAAATGAGTCCCACAACGCTGAGCGTGTTGGGAAGAACGGTCGCGACAAATCCAGCGGGACGAAAAGCGCGGGGTACATAGGCAATAGTTCAGTTCCGCGTCCGACTCATCGGCGAAACAGCCCAGACGGGCCCCGAACCGCTGCGGCAGGCTGCCGCAACGAACGAATGGATGTGCGGAGCGGTTGCACTAGAGCGCGGCCGAGTCCGAAGACTGGCCCAGTCCGGATACTGGCCCATCTGGTCTTCACTGTCGTACAGTCAAAGAGCCCGCACAAAGAGCCCGCAGAGCCTCACATATGCTCCGTGCCGTATCTCGCCAGTTTCACTGCGAAAGTCGTCGAAAATTGGGGGTTTTGGCCCGGTGTCAGCGGAGTGGCCTAAGCGCTCCGATAGGGCGTTGAGATCCGACGAGTAAGACGTCTACGTGGTTTGGTTTAGCTCTATTTAGCTGGACGAAAGCAAGCGACGCCTTCAACGGTTCAGCGCGTGAGGTATCTTGCAATTTTCGAGCGAAGGGATGAGAAGTTGCGAGTTTAGGGTGTTGGGATTTTTTCGATGTGAATGATTTTGAGGCGCTTGAAGACCTTAGAACTGACAATGGAAGGCAGAGCAGGAAGCAACCTTTGGGATGTTTGGAATCAAGGGCGAAGGTGTGAAGACCAAACACAAATTTGTCGACGCGCCTTCATCTCGCCTTATCTCGCCCATATCAAGGGCTTCCCGGGAGACGCGGCTATCTGGACTGGGTGTTCCTCGGACTCAGTATTCGGTACACGAAAATGAAACGGTCTCAGACTGCCTCCCCAGTCGAAGAAAAGAGATCGAATAAAAAGGCCAAAACCTCGTCAGGGTCTGCACAAGCTATGGGCACAGAGGACTCGGAAGGATGGACAAAGGTCGAGAAACGGAAACAGAAGAAGACCCAGAAGCAGGAGGTCAAGACTGACGTGAGTTGGCTGGCCTAGAATTTACGGGCTGGAGGCTAACGTTTTCACCAGTCCACCCAGCCGCGATTTATGTACGCCAGCAGCGAGATTGTGAAGCGAAACCATGCTATAGGTATCGATGTAGGTCGCAAGGACTTAATCATGCTTGCTTCGTGCTTAACTAGTATGCTCTTCAGGACGTTCGAGATCTGGCCTTGCATCTAACAGCGGATGCACCTCCACCGAACTGGCTTCGCATAAATGTGAATAAAGCACACCCTCCTTGTGTTTCCTTCGCTGAACCAATACAGGACTCTTCACTAATTCAGAAGGTGGTCACTCTTTTGATTCCGGGCTTGACCCCAGAGCTCTTGGGTCTCCCCCCTCTTCCCACTTCTGCTACCTCCAACCCCAATCTCCCCCTCGCGATCCCCCTTCCAATCCCAGGATCCTCGTCCGCCCTCCCCTTTATCGCCTCCACCTTCAGCCATGCATGTCCCACCCGCGCACCCGGCGACCAGACGCGCATGCACAGCATCCTCACCGCGTTCTTCCAAGGCCCAATCACGTCGGCCGAGATGAAAAAGCGGGTGACCACCCAGACCGACTGTACGCTCCTGATTTACGCGTCGACTCCCTGCTAACCTGTGACGCAGCACAACGTACGCGCGAAAAAGATCCAGCACAATACCTGCTCACGCTTGAACAGATGGTCGAAAATGAGTACCCCATCCCGGCATATGTCGCCGATGTGTTCCAGAAGCCGGCAGGTTGGATCGAAACGCCGCAAGAGACGAAGCCGTCTCTCCTAGACGGCCCAGTTAAAGCCAAGCGCACGGTGTACTGTATCGATTGCGAGATGGTATGTTTTCAAAGCTTCTCTGGGATATCAAGTCTAACTTTGACTGTCCAGTGTTTGACTGAGGACGGAAAAGAGCTTACACGCGTTTGCCTCATCGATTTCCATTCTGGAGTCGTCGTCTACGATCAGCTGGTTAAACCTTCAAAACCGATCCTTGACTATCTTACCCGGTTCGCAGCTTTTCTTCCTACCTGACTATCTCCGCTGACATCGATACAGGTGGTCGGGAATAACAGCTGAACAGCTGGGTCCTGTCACAACGACGCTAGCCCAAGTCCAAGCACATATTCTGCGCCTCCTGTCCCCGCCCGCCGCCAACCCCTTTGCCTCCACCAGTACCACCTCCTCGCCCGCCCCGTATCTGACGCCCATCCTCGTCGGCCATTCCCTTGAATCCGATCTCAAGGCATTGAAGCTCTCCCACCCGATGTGCATCGACACCGCGGTGCTCTATCACCACCCGCGCGGGCGGCCGCTCAAGCCCGGGCTGGCATGGCTCACGAAAAAATGGTGCGGGCGGGAGATCCAGACGGGCGGCGAGGGCGGACACGACCCCGAGGAGGACGCGCGCGCGTGTCTCGAGCTCCTTCAAAAGAAGATCGAGGCAGGCCCGGGGTTCGGCGAGTTCAAGACGGACTATGAGTCGATCTTTGAGCGTATGGGGCGCTCGACGAAGCGCGGGGTGGAGAAGCATCGCTCGGCCGTGGTGGACATCGGGAACCCGGCGGTGATGCATGGGAGCAAGGCGACGACGGCGGTTGGGTGCAAGAACGACGAGGACGTGCTCAAGGGCTTGTTGGACGCGGTACCCTCGCACCATTTTGTCTTTGGGCGCTTCATGGCGCTCGCGAATGTCTTGGGATGTGAGTATATCCATCTTTGTTATCATTCTTCGTACTGATGCATAAACCAGGGTCGGCACCGAAACCAGAAGCCGGGGCACCCTTGCCTGAGCTAGCGCCGCCTCCAGCCCCCGACGTGCTGGAATCAGTCCTCGCGACGCTCGACCAGCATTTAAAGACGCTCTACGCGAGTCTCCCCCCGCGCACTGCGCTCTTGGTCTTCACGGGGCACTCAGACCCGCGACGCATGGCGCAGCTCAATGCACGCAAGATGGCATTTGAAACGGCGATACGGAGCGGACTGCCCGCCGAAGAGTTGCCCTTGGACACGCGGTGGACGGCGGCTGATGGGCGGGATTTGGAGGAGGCTGTCGCGCTGGCGAAGCGCGGGCTTTTGTTCCTTGGGGTGTTGTGATGACGCTGAAGTTGGGCTTTGTGTAGAATGGATTTTACACCTTTTACTTAGCTACTGTTTGAGTCTCAAAGCCTCCGTGTCGGAGAAGGGATTAAATTCTCTTCCTTACTCCCAATTCCCTACAATTTGTTGAGGCGGACATCGTCGGCTTGCTGATGAGGGTCTGCTTCCGCTACATTAACATTTGACGCGTTTGGCCAGCGCTCAGCTGTAAATCTTTCGCCCCAACTACCATGTCTGCTCATCCTCAGCCGTTGGGGCACATGTCCCTCGGCGTACGCAACTACACCGTCTCAAAAGCCTTTTACACCGCTGTCCTCACCGCAATCGGCCTCCAATTGGTATACGACAGCGAGGCCGACGGCCCCAGCGCCAAGGGTAGCACACGCACGCTGGGGTATGGCCCAGACGCCGACAAGGAGCTCCTGAACATCTTCGAGTTCAAAAAGGCCTCGCCGCCCGGCGCCGGCTTTCACGTCGCCTTCAACGCGCCGACGCGCGAGTCTGTGATCGAGTTTCACGCGAAAGCGCTGGAGTTTGGGGGCAAGACCAACGGTGCGCCTGGGGTGAGGAAGCACTATGGCGACAACTATTTTGCGGCGTTCGTCATTTGTCCCGATGGCTGGAGGTTGGAGGCGGTTTGTAAGACAACGAAGGAAGAAGTGAAGTGAGTAAACGGACGTTTGAACTCATTTCGTACGGGCCAAATGTACAGCAAAAGGGAGTCAGTTAAATTGGGGAGACAAGTTCAAGTCGAAGGTACCCAAGTCGAAGGTACAGGAGAGCACGAAAGTTAAGAAATAATTGAAGCGCTCGGACTCAGGACTCAAAAAGCACACAAGAGATTGTTCGGAAAGCATATTGTTTTCATAGCAGGTATACAAATCTAGTACAGAGCAAGTGTCTAATCGAAAGCAAGGTCGAATGCAATATCATGTGCGGGAACTTTACAGAGCACGAGCGCGGCTGCCCCAGATACGGCTCCCTGCAGCGCGCCTCTTGGGCTTCCCGGTAGGCTCGTCGGTGTGCGCGGTGGAAGAGGAAGTCGTGACGTGCGCCGTGGACGAGGCCGTCGTGGTGTGCGCGGTCGACGACGAAGTGGTGGTGTGTGCCGTGGACGAGGAAGAAGTCGTAGGGTGTGTCGCGGACGAAGTCGCCGCTGTCGTGGTGCTGGACCGCGCCGGCGATGAGGAGGAGGTCGTCGCGTGGGTGCTGCTCGATGAAGAGCTACTCGGGCGAGCCGAGGATGTAGGCACTGTGCTGCTAGAGCGAGCGGCGGAAGAAGAAGTGGCGCTGCTCGAGTGAACGGTCGAGGAGCTAGGGTGGGCAGAGGAGGAGGAGGATGTGGCTGCGCTGCTAGAGTGCACGCCGGAGGAGCTAGAATGAGCGGCGGAGGATGCGACCGCGCTGCTCGAGTGAACGGAGGAGCTGGGGCGAGCCGAAGATGCAGCTGCGCTGCTGGAGTGCACGCTGGAAGAGCTCGAGTGAGCGGAGGAGCTGGGGCGAGCCGAGGATGTGGCCGCACTGCTGGAGTGCACAATGGACGAGCTGGAGCGAGCGGCAGAGGGTGCGACCGTGCTGCTCGAGTGAACGGAGGAGCTGGGGCGAGCCGAGGATGTCGCTGCGCTGCTAGAGTGCATGCTGGAGCTGCTGGGGTGAGCCGAGGACGCCGAGCTGGAGTGGGGCACCGACGAGCTGGAGCGAGCGGCGGACGAAATCACGCTGCTGGAGTGCGCCGATGAGCTCGAGTGAACGGTGGACGAGCTGGGGTGCGCCGAGGAAGCCGAGATGGAGTGAGGGACCGACGAGCTGGAGCGAGCGGCGGAGCTGCTGGAGTGCGCCGACGAGCTGGAGCGAGCGGCAGAAGACGAAGCCACGCTGCTGGAGTGCGCCAATGAGCTCGAGTGAACGGTCGAGGAGCTGGGGTGCGCTGAGGACGCCGAGCTGGAGTGGGGCACCGACGAGCTGGAGCGAGCGGCGGACGAAATCACGCTGCTGGAGTGCGCCGATGAGCTCGAGTGAACGGTGGACGAGCTGGGGTGCGCCGAGGAAGCCGAGATGGAGTGAGGGACCGACGAGCTGGAGCGAGCGGCGGACGAAATCACGCTGCTGGAGTGCGCCGACGAGCTGGAGCGAGCGGCAGAAGACGAAGCCACGCTGCTGGAGTGCGCCGATGAGATCGAGTGAACGGTGGACGAGCTGGGGTGCGCCGAGGAAGCCGAGCTGGAGTGAGGGACCGACGAGCTGGAGCGAGCGGCGGACGAAATCACGCTGCTGGAGTGCGCCGATGAGCTGGAGTGAACGGTGGACGAGCTGGAGTGCGCCGAGGAAGCCGAGCTGGAGTGAGGGACCGATGAGCTGGAGTGAGCAGCGGATGACGAGCTGCTAGGGCGGGCGCTCGATGAACTCGAGTGCACAGAGGACGACGGGTGAGCGGAGGACGTCACCGCGCTACTGGAGCGAACACTCGAGGAAGAAGAGTGGGTCGACGAGCTGCTGGGACGGGCACTCGAAGAGCTCGAGTGGGCCGACGAGGACGACCGTGCCGCAGAAGAGGATGCGCGGGTCGACGAATGGGTAACGCTGGCGCTCGAGAGAGAGGCTGAGAGTTTTTATGAGTACAATGCTGCTAAATATATGAAATGAACATACCGCTGCTACAATCGATCCCAATGGTGTCAAACAATGTCTTGCAGCATTTAAGCGGCTTCTTGATTCCAGAGCTGAAGCACAGGTTAGCAAAATGAACGACTATAATCAACGAGGAGCTTACCAAGACTGGGATCCATCGCCCGCCGTAGTGACGGGGACACAGGCAACGCCGATGTTATTCCCGACGTTGAGGGAAGACGAAATACCAGCGGAGGACAGACAGCTGGAACCGTAAGAGCTGGTGGGGATTTCAATGCTGTCGCAGCAGAAAGTGGTCTGCCCATTGCAAGAAACCGAGCCAGAGGCGGACGCAGCGGCGCTTGAACTGGAAGTGCGCGAGACCGAGCTAGAGCGAGCCGCGGAAGATGAAGCCGCGGTGCTGGAACGTGCGGTTGAACTGGAGTGAGCAGACGAGCTGACACGAGCCGCGGAGGAGCTGCTCGAGTGAGCGGTCGAGGAGCTACGCGCCGAGGACGCCGAGCTGGAGTGAGCTGCGGACGAGCTGGAATGAGCAGCGGAGGATGAAGCGGCGCTCGAGTGTGCGCTGGAGCTGGAATGCGCCGACGAAGATGCCGAGCTGCTGGGGTGTGCCGAGCTAGAGTGGGCGGCGGAGGAACTGGAGCGAGCGGACGACGAAAGTACGCTGCTGGGGTGAGCCGACGAGCTGGAGCGAGCCACGGAAGATGAAGCCGAGCTGCTGGGGTGTGCCGAGCTAGAGTGAGCGGCGGAGGAGCTGGAGCGAGCGGACGACGAAAGTACGCTGCTGGGGTGAGCCGACGAGCTGGAGCGAGCCACGGAAGATGAAGCCGAGCTGCTGGGGTGTGTCGAGCTAGAGTGAGCGGCGGAGGAACTGGAGCGAGCGGACGACGAAATCACGCTGCTAGAGTGGGCCGATGAGCTGGGGTGCGCTGACGAGCTGGAGCGCGCCGACGACGAAGATGCGGTGCTGGAACGTCCAGAAGACGCGGAGCTTGAGTGAGCTGCGGACGAGCTGGAATGAGCCACAGATGAAGCTGCGCTGCTGGAGTGTGCCGACGAGCTGGAGCGAGCCGCCGAAGATGAAGCGGTGCTGGAGCGTGCGGAGGACGCCACACTGGAGTGTGCGCTGGAGCTGGAGCGCGCCGCGGACGAAGACGCCGAGCTACTGGGATGTGTCGAGTACGCCGAGCTGGAGTGAGTTGCGGAGGAGCTGGAGCGGGCGGCGGACGACGAAATCGTGCTGCTGGCGTGAGCGCTCGAAGAGCTCGCGTGCACTGACGAAGCGCTCGAGCGAGCCGCGGATGAGCTACTGCGAACACTGCTCGAGGAAACAGGGTGCGATGAGCTGATGACGTGCGACACCGAGGACGAGCCAGGAGCGCTGCTGGAATGACTCGAGGATGCCGAGTGCGACGCCGACGCTGAGCTGCTGTGAGCATTGCTCGATGATGCGGAACGTGAGGCCGACGAGGCGCTGCTGTGGGCGATGCTTGAGGATGCGGAGTGCGACGAGGGCGCGGCGCTGCTTGTATGTGCCGAAGAGCTGCTGTGGGCACTGCTAGACGAAGCAGGGCGGGAGGCGGAGGAGCTGCTCGCATGCGACACGGAAGAGCTGCTTTGGGCGATGCTGGACGATGGTACAGAGCTGCTGGAGCGCGAGGCAGAGGCAGAGGAGCTATGCACGGCCGACGAGCTTGATCGGGCTGAAGTGCTCGATGCGGCGTGGGAAGCCGACGATGATGCGGCGTGGGAAGAAGCCGACGATGCGGACCGAGTCTCCGAGCTTACGTGTGCGGAAGATGCGGACCGCGAAGCCGATGCACTGGAAGAGCTGCTGGCGCGGGACGCCGAGGCGAAGCTGCTCGAACGCGAAGCCGAGGGCGAGTGCGAAGCGGATGCGGACGCGGGTGGCGATGAGCGAGAGGCCGATGCGGAGCTGCTTGCGTGAGATGCAGAAGAGCTGTGCGCACTGGACGAAACGACCGACGAAGAGCGAGCAGCCGAGGACGACGCAGAGCTGCTGCGAGCGCTGCTTGAATGCGAAGCAGACGCTGACGCGGAGCTGCTAGCACGGGAGGCGGAGCTGCTCGAACGCGCAACCGAAGACGAGTGCGAGGCGGATGCAGAGGAGCTACGAGCACTGCTGCTCGCATGCGAAGCAGACGCGGAGGAGGCTGAGTGCGATGCAGAGGCGGAGCTCGCATGGGAAGCGGACGACTGGGAGCTGTGAGCAGACGAAGAGGCTGAAAAGAATGATTAGAAATGTACATCGATAGAAAAAGAAAGTAGCAAACCTGCTGAACTGCTGTGTGCACTGGACGCAGAAGCCGACGACGAGCGAGGGACCGAGGACGACGCAGAGCTGCTGCGAGCGCTGCTCGAGTGCGAGGCAGACGCTGACGCGGAGCTGCTAGCGCGGGAAGCAGAGCTGCCCGAACGCGATGCCGACGCCGATGCCGTCGAACGGGAAACCGCAGAGCTGCTCAGGTGAGAGGCGGAAGAGCTATGTGCGCTAGACACAGAAGCCGACGCCGAGCGGGGGACCGAGGACGACGCAGCGCTGCTGTGGACGCTGCTCGAGTGCAAAGCAGATGCTGACGCGGAGCTGCTGGCACGGGAGGCGGAGCTGCTCGAACGCGAGGCCGACGCTGAACTGCGAACAGACAAAGAGGCTGAAGAAAACGATGAGCAATGTGGATAAATTGAAGGAAAAAATGAAGACTGACCGGCTGAAGCAGAGCTATGAGCGCTGCTCGAGTGCGAGGCAGGCGCTGAAGCGGAGCCGCTCGAACGCGGAGTCGACGAGGAGTGCGACGCGGAGCCGGATGCGGTCAACGATGCGGACGAGCGAGAAACCGGCGCGGAGCTGCTCGCGTGAGAGGCAGACGAAATGTGGGCGCTGGACGATGGGACCGACGACGAGTGAGCCGTGGAGGCGGATGCAGACCCAGACGAGCGGGAAACCGGTGTTGAGCTGCTCGCGTGAGAAGCAGACGAGCTGTGCACGCTGGACGAAGCGACCGACGAGGAACGAGCGGCAGAAGAGCTACGAACACTGTTGCTCGAGTGCGAAGCAAATGCTGACGCGGAGCTGCTGACACGGGAGACAGAGCTGCTCGAATGCGAGGCCGACGCCGACGAACGAGAAACCGCGGCAGAGCTGCTCAGGTCAGAGGCGGAAGAGCTGTGTGCGCTAGACACAGAAGCCGACGATGAGCGAGGGACCGAGGACGACGCAGAGCCGCTGTGAACACTGCTCGAGTGCGAAGCAGATGCTGGCGCGGAGCTGCTAGCACGGGAGGCAGAGCTGCTCGAACGCGAAGCGGACGACGCCAAGCTGCGGGCAGAAGAAGACACTGGGAAAATCGATGAGCAATGTGAATGAATTATAGGGGAAAAAGAAGACTGACCTGCGGAAGCAGAGTTGCGAGCACTGCTCGAGTGCGATGCAGATGCGGAGGCCGAGCCACTCGAACGCGAAGCCGACGAGGAGTGCGACACGGACACCGGTGCGGACGAGCGCGAGACCGGCGCAGAGCTGCTCGCATGAGAGGTAGTCGGGTTGTGCGCGCTGGACGATGCGACCGACAAGTGCGACGCGGATGCGGATGCAGACACAGACACCGATGCCGACGAGCGCGAAACTGGTGCGGAGCTGCTTGCATGAGAAGCGGAAGAGCTGTGCGTGCTGGACGAAGCGGCCGACGACGAACGAGCGACCGAGGAGCTACGAACACTGCTCGAGTGCGAGGCAGATGCCGACGCGGAGCTGGTGGCACGGGAGGCAGAGCCGCTCGAATGCGAGGCCGACGCCGACGAACGAGAAACCGGTGCGGAGCTGCTCGCGTGAGAAGCGGAAGCAGAAGAGCTGTGCGCGCTGGACGAAGCGACCGACGAGGAACGAGCGGCAGAAGAGCTACGGACAATGTTGCTCGAGTGCGAAGCAGATGCTGACGCGGAACTGCTGGCACGGGAGGCAGAGTCGCTCGAATGCGCGACCGAAGACGAGTGCGAACCCGACGCTGAGGCCGACGAACGGGAAGCCGGCGCGGAGCTGCTCGAAGGTGCGGCCGAAGACGAGCTGCGTGCACTCGAAGCAGAGGCAGACGAGTGAGCGGAGCTGCTTGCACGGGAGGCAGAGCTGCTTGCGCGCGAAGCCGATGACGAGCTGCGTACACTAGAGGCAGAGGCAGAAGAGTGGGCGGAGCTGCTTGCACGAGAGGCAGAGCTGCTCGAACGCGAGGCCGACGAGGCAGAGCGGGAAGCGGCGGAGCTGCTGGCGCGAGAAGCAGAGCTGCTCGCACGCGAAGCGGACGACGCAGAGCTGCGAGCCGACGAAGAGTGGGCAGCCGAAGACGAAGAATGAGGGACCGACGCGGAGGTAATGCTCGAACGCGAGGCCGAAGAAGACGAAGAAGAGCGAGACGCCGACGAAGAATGAGGCACCGACGAGCTGTTGATGCGCGAGGCGGAGCTGCTGCTCGAATGCGGGCCCGAAGAAGACGAAGAGTGGGCGGCGGACGACGAGCTAAGGTGCGACGAGGCCGAAGACGAGGCGGTATGCGGAGTTGAAGTAGCATGCGAGGAGGAAGTCGAAGGCGTTACTAGAAGGTAAAAATGGGTTGAGGACAACGATTGGAAGGGAAAGGAGAATGCGACTTACCTGGCGTGCAGTCGATGCCAACATGATCAGAACCAACGATGTTGCCGCAACATTTGGCAAGTTTGCCTGAAGAGCTATTGGAAGGATGGTAAGGATATATGAATAATGTGAAGATGGGAGCGTACCAGTGATCGTCGGAGCAGGGTGTGCAGCCCGTACCGATTCTTTCACCACAGCTGGTGGCACTAATGCCGAGACCACTGAGAATGTTACGGGCGGTCGAGCTCTCGACTGAGTCGAGGGTAGAGCAACAGAAGGTTTTCTTCGTGTCGCAAGTGAAGGGGGTTGACGATGCGGTAGACCGCTTGGCGCCTGGGGGAAATAATGAGCACAGAACGGAATGGGAGAGGAAGGAGGACTCACCTGTGGAGCGACGTCTGGGAGCGAGAGGGGGGAGGCCCCGAGCAAAGCGTTGAGCGTTGGTCTCGCGAGAAGCTTGAACAGCGGAGATGGCGAACGAAAGAGCACAGAAAGCGATAGCGGTCTTCATGTCGAAAGTCGAATTGTCGAAGGTCGAATATCGAAAGTCGAAAAGTCGAAGGTCGAAAGGTGCTGAATAGGGAAAACATAGGCAGGTTTTATAGCAATTCGTGGTGAGTCGGGGCAGACATAGGGGGCGGAATCAAAGTGAGACTTCCGCGGAAGGATCGGGACACCGATTACTTCCGCGGCAGTAAAACGTTCAAAGTGATATTCCTCGCTGCTGAAGGACTCCATGAGGAACAGCAGACGATGGAGGGTGGAAACCCATTTTTTTTCGGGTGGAAAACGGCCAATGGACGAAGGAGTATCATCGGAATTGGCTCAAAAGTCGAGTGAGACACGGAGTGCGGAAGAGCCAAGCGGTGCGCGGAAGGGTCGCAAGTCTTAGACTACGACCAAGACATGAGATTCGAGGCCTGGCGGGGCTGAACGAGGCCCCGGGGACGTCGGTGAGCAGCTGAGACTCAGAGGAGTAGAGGAGTGAATCCGCCTCCCGGATCCGTGACGGGGAGGTGAAGGGCGATTCACGTCGCGTGAAAACATTTTTTGTAGCTTGGAGAATGTGAGATTGCGTGGCATTTCGCGTCGAAAAACCTCAGTGAACACGGGTCGCGGTCAAGAGCAAGGCTTTCGACTCACAAAACCAAACAACCGCTTTTGACCGATATGGGATTTTTTTTTCGGCGACCGTGGGGACGCCGGAATTTTAGAGGACAGACGCAAGAGATACGCTACTGAAGACCTGTAACGACTACGGATTCCAAAACATCGACATGGTATCGAAATCAAATTCATAGCTTTTCTCGTGGTGGACACTGCCGCCGTCGAGGCGTCTGCTGAGAGTGCAGAGAATCTGCTGGTCCGGCTCCGAGCCCAACACCGTCCGACGAAGAGTTGGGCAGGCGTCCATTATAGCTGATGCTAAATCCCTCAAGTTCTCTTCGTTGCCAGTGTCATAGATCCGACCAGAATCTGCGTCGTCGAATTGAGCGACATTACGAACGAGGGATGGATGTTTTGCGCACCTGCCTGTCAACCTCCGTAATACCAAGATTCACCAAGGCGGGCAATAGTTCGGCGATAGCTGTGATGGCGTCGAAGAATGAAGCGTCACGGTCGAACCACTGCCGCACAAGATTCAAGGTCGTCAATGTGCGCGAATATTGTGCCAGCGGAGAATAATCTCGGCGATGTGCGAAACCCGCCTCGATGCGCTGCAACGGCCGCCCGTCGGGCAAGGCCCGCACATATGCAGTCTTGACGGCAATGAGGTTGGGAAGCCAGTCGCCAAGCGTCTTGAGCGCTAGCGCTGAAGAGTCCGGAGCAGAGAGTACCCGAATTTCGGACCGCGCCTCCCAAAACTCCTCGATCCACCCAAAGTGAAAGTACGAATTAATGAAAGGCGTGAGACGGAACGGACAGTCGTTGATGAGCCAGCCGTGGATAGAGATGGGGCCGCTGTTGGTGGAGGTTTTCTCGAAAACGACCTTTAGCTGCTTGAGATTGACGCAGCGCATGAGGGCGCCATAGATTTTCGTTCCGTCAGCCGGGGACAGGCCCGTCGATTCAGGGAGTTGCAATGAAAGGGCGTGGACGCGCTCTGCAAGATGCGAGTGGCGGGTAACCGCTAAACACCATGATTTGGTGGAACGCAGGCTGCATCCTTCCAGGTCGACGCGGTGGAACAGGATGCGCTGGGCTTTGTCCAGGAAAAACCGACAAGTTTGACAGAGAACGAACAAGCTGGATGGCTCCAAATTCGCAAAGATGGATGGGTAGATGTCGGCTGGTAGAGAGGCCATGATGGCGAGATGCTGAGATGCTGAGAACGTTGCTATAGCTTACTACCAAAAATCAGCTGGCGGGATAACGGGTGAGCGTTGGGTAGCGAAGAGTGTGGCAAGAGGAAGTACATACACGATACAGGGATTCCAAGATAAATAAATAAAAATACAAATTCTAATCCTTCTTCGCAGCGTCCGCCTCCGTCTTCTCCGCCTCGATAACAGCTGCCTTATGCGCTCTAAACTTCTCCATCATCGCGTCTGTGGTTTCACCATACACCTTTCCATTCCAATCCCCTCCTTCTTCCTTGCACTTGTTGTACGCCGCGATCACAATCTTCTGCCAATCCGTGCCTGCGCCCAACTCAGAACGCGCTGAACAAAGTTGACTAAAATACTCACTGTAATAGATCTGTGCCTCAAGGAACTCCTCGTCGTCGTATTGCGGATCCGATGCTCGTGGGGCCACGCCTGCGACGACAACAAATCAGCGCCCGGAGGGCAAGGGAAGCAAGCGGGTACGCACCATACACATCCTCCGTGACGAGCTTCCTCCGGCTCTTCATGATCTCGTTCCGCTTCCTCGTCTTGGCCGTGAGGATCAGATAGAACAGACTGCCGATAATATCGACCGCCGCGCCCTTGAGCTGCTCCTGCGTGAAGGCTTTGCCCACCTGCGCCTCCAAACAGCGCTGCACGAACTGCGGCGTGTACAGCATCCCGAGGTTCTTCGCCGTCGAGCCCGGCGGGCAGATCGTCAAGACATCTACCCCAAGATCAAGTTGCCCGGGCTCGGGCTCCGCGAGGGGTGCGAGCTTCTTCCCCGCGATCGCAGCATGCTTCGACTTGACGTTCCACTCTGCCTGACGGCTCTTCATGGCGCGCTTCGTGAACTGCGCAGTGAGCCACTCGACGGTCTTGTTGTGGTCCCATGTTCGGGGATCGTGCGCATCGTATGGTGCCGGGCCTCTCGGCTTGGGGGGCGCAGTCTTGAAGGGCGCGGCGTACGACAAGGTGTTGGTCCTTGAATTCCATTGAGACGGGCGCGGCGGAATCGGAGCAAGGAACATACGAGTGAATGGTATCTTGAATGTGGGGCGAAACGTGCGCAATGATCATAGCCTTCGAGGGCTGGCGAGATTCGATGTCGAAAATCGGCTATGAGGCGCGTCGGTAAGATCAACGGGCAAAAGAATCAGGACACGGCTCACCTTGAGCAACATCGTCAACTTGTTTGCGCGCCAGGGAATATGGACAAATCCGTCCTCAGCCGCCATCTTCGCCTTTGCGCGGACGCACTCTTTGAGATTCATAAGGCTCTTGTTGTTGTCGCGGGCTTCCTCCATGCGCTGCTTGTCATGGTCCTTGGAATCCTCGTGGCGTTCGCTGCCAGCCAAACTTCACAAGTCGATGAGCAGAGGCGTATGAGACAGCGGCTCCACCTACTCGACAAGGATGAGCTGCCCCTCGTCCGCGTACGGGAGGATCGTGTTCTTGATGCTGATGGTGAGCAGGGCGTGGCTGCGGCTACTGGTTGCATTGCGGAGGGTGGCCGACGTGCGGCGGTGAGACAAGGCTTTGTTGATCAGCTCCTCAAGCTCTTCCGACGAACGGACAGTCGAGGAGATGAGGTTGGGGCGGACGTTCCCGATCTGAAGTGGGCGGTGTGAGGGCAGGAAGAAATTAAGTAGACGTGCATACCTTGTCCTCGCGGACGGCGATCTCGGTTCGTACGGGATTCCCCTGCGCATCGACCTTGTCTGTCGCTTCCAAGAGGTCCGAGGCGTGTTTGCCCAGAAGCTCCAGGAAGGTGACTGAAAATTCGAAGATATTTCCAGTCTCGGACCCGTCGCCGCCTTGCGCGAGGAGTAAGCGCTTGCCCACGACGCGAGCCTGATTGAAGAGATCGCGCGCGACACGGTGCTCCACGCTCTCCATCGTGTACGTTTTCCCGCTGCCCGTCTGTCCATAGGCGAGGATACACCCCACTCCGCCGGAAAGGGCCAGGGAAAGCATCTGCGCTCGGATTGAGAAACGCAAGGAAGGTATTGGAAGCAAAACTCACGTCGTTCGCCGCGACAGTCCGCTGATAAACCTCCTCATTCTCGACATCAGGGCCAAAGGCCAAGTCCGCTTCGTACGACTTGTGGGTGAGGGTGGGACCCGACCACTGGATTCAGGAGGCTGAATAACACGCTCGGTGAGGGAGACGGTATGCAGTCACCTTCATCCCGGGGACGTGCGCGACAAAGACGCCGGGCTCCGCGCTGGTCACGGTGATCCCAGCGCAAAACTCAACCGCAGCAAGTTGACCATCTGCGTCCAGCGGCGCGTCCTTTGCGTCCGGATCGGCGTGGAATTTGTCGGCAGCCTCGTCGGGAAGCGGTGGGCGAGTCCTAAACGCGACAATCACGTCCTTAGACGCGTTTTCGGAAGGGGAGGATTGCTGCTTTGGCTGCAGCTCTGCGAGAGGCGTGGGGAAGCCCTTGGTTGCTGGTCGTTTCTGATTCCATTCGTCGAGGATGCCGCGCAGAGTGGGAAGATAGGTGGTGGTTAGAGTTGCTGAGGATGCCATGGCCGTGAAGATTTGAGCTCGAGATTAGGGGTGTGGTGACCATTCGATCCATGTTGCTTTTTGTATCAATGTATGCTGTTGATGTCGAGAAGTCGACAGATGTCGATGACTCGATTTAGCCTCGCTCATCAACGCCATGACCTTGGCTGACTCGACTTCGTCTCCGACGCAGATAGCGACCCGGGACCGTGCTTGAATTCAGTTCACCTGCTTCGAGTCTGCTCGCCAGCAAAACGCCGGTTCCGCGACACAATCAGACAAAGGAACCCCGAAGGCGAGCGGGAATCCGAGCGCAGAAGAAATTAGCACCATGGGAAGGCTCAAGGAAACCTTCAAGTCGAGTTGTACTTATCTGGGCATGAAACATCCGACAAGGCGGTCACCAAGAAAGCGTTCAACCTCGTACGACAAATATCAAGCAATATCACAGACCTTCCAGCGACAACGTATCATGCAGGAATGCTGAAACCCACGAGCCCTTCGACACCCTTTCTCACTTCGTCTTGGCCGCCCTCAAAGACGTCTTCGAGCGTCTGCTCTTTTTGTTCCGAAATCCAAGCCGTCTGCTGGTCTGCTGGCGAACTGCGGAGTCTCTTCAGCTCTTCGAACCCGTCGATGATGTTACGCTCGCCCGGTTGGAGCGCCAACGCTTCCGTATAATCTTCATCGGCCTCAACCCAGTCTCCCAAGAACGACCGCGCTTGCGCACGACGAAATAGCGCTTTGGGTCGCTTGAAATCGCCCCTCTCCATAGCTTCCGTCGCGTCTCTCACTACCGTCGCGTACATCTTCAACTCTGCTAAAGTGTCAGCCACTATCTTCCTAGGAAAAGAGACTAAAGAGCGTACTCAGCGCTACCGCGGCTCTGTTCAAAGGGTAAAGCGGTTCGTGGGTCGACATCGCCATGCACGCGGTGTATATCACATAGGCCGTCTTGTAGTCTCCGTTCTTGAACGCGGCATTCCCATCCTCCTTCAGTTTCGCGCTTTTCGCGTCCCTTTCAGCCCACTCGCGTTTCTCTCTGAGCATCTGCTCTTCCACTGTCTCTCCCGTGATCTCGCGTTCGGCGGCAGCATCGAGCAGGTACTGTGCGTACGCGGCTCTCTCTTCAGGGCTATTGTAGACTTCGGCCACTATCTTTGCGCTAGCTTGCATTCGGGCGATATACTCCTCTGCGGTTGAGGGAAAGTCGAGAGAAGCTGTTTGGCGTCCATTGAGGTTGGGCGCAGTATGGATCAGTCAAAGGCCTACCAGGGTCGTACGGATTCCATGGGTTCCCTGCTTTGAACATGGTGGCCGATGAGACGTTCATGGGAGAGTGGGAGAGAGAGGTCTGTCAACTTCGTTTTACGTCTTCTTTACATACCTACTCTCGACCGCTGGGAATTTGTCCAGGAATAATATGGACTCGAAAACCGTTCAAGTTAGAGTGTAAATATGAGCTCGAGATGAACATGTTCCCCAGTGAGCACTCGAATTCAACTGGGGTTGAGTCGTGAGGTTTTTCGAATTTGTTGAAATAAAATCGCAACTCTTTGGAATCGGGCCTTATAAAGCTTGGAGACACTAAGTACCTCTGACTGTCTTCTCGACGGTACTCCAGCGCTGTATTGGTGACCGCTGGCCGTTTTTTCAGCGCCATCAGCTGCCACCTCAACATTTGAACATTTCGCCATCTCTTCATCTCTTGTCTCTCGCCATCATGGCCTCTCCTTTGCCAGCCGAGATCTGTGCCCTCATATTTGCGGAATTGGAGCCATCCACCTTGTTCGTTCTCTGTCGAACTTGTCGGCTTTTCCTGCACCAAGCCCAGCGCATCCTGTTCCGCAGCGTTGACCTAGAAAGAGGCAGCATGCGTTTCACCAAATCGTGGTGCCGTGCAGTCACCCGCCACTCGCATCTCGCAGAGCGCGTTCACACCCTCTCGTTGCAAATCCCTGAAGCCTTGCAACTAGACCCGGCTGACGGAACGAAAATCCATGCCGCCCTCATGCGCTGCGTTAATCTCAAGCAGCTGAAGGTCGTTTTCGAAAAATCCTCCCTCAGCGCCCCCCGCACTTCCGACTACGGGTGGCTAATCAACAACTGCCCGTTCCGCCTCACGCAGTTCACCAATTCCTACTTTGACAATGGATGTATCGAGAAATTTTGGCAGGCTCAGTCCGAGCTTCGTGTACTCTCCGGCGCGCCGTCTGGATCGCTTGAATTCCCCGACGACTCGCTTCCCAACCTGATTGCCGTCAAGGTCGACGACATGCGGCGCCTGCCCGCTGGGCGGCCGCTGCAGCGCATCGAGGCGGGTTTTGCGTATCACCAAGATTATTCTCCGCTGGCGCAGTATTCGCGTACCTTGACGACTTTGAATCTTGTGCGGCAGTGGTCGGACCGCAACGTCACGCTCTTCAACACCATTACACTCATCGCCGAGCTGCTGCCCGGCTTGGTGAATCTCGGTATTACGGAGATTAACAGACGGGTGCGCAACACGTTCATTTCCTCACCTCTTTGTTTTGATAAAAAACACCTTCAGCGGCCTCACTATGTTATGGTCGAATCCAACCTGGACAAGCCACTCAAGAAATTCAGGCGACTGGAGACCTTTGTCCTCCTCCTTCGCAACACCACCCGGGTTGAGAGCGACCGGTATTATGACCTGGCTGAGGAGGATCACTTGCGGGATTTCGGCTGCACCATAATGGAAGCCTCTCCGACGCTTCATCGGACGGTGGTGGGCTCACATTTTCAGGCGGACCAGGAAATTACCTGTACTCTCACGAGGGGTCCCGATGGCAGCATCGATTGCGAGAAGGGTACTGAATTCGATTTCGACACGATGTCGATGTTTTGGGAGGCGTAATCCACGTACACGACGTCCTAGCCCCAACACGAACGCGGCACGCGCGCGCGTTCTCCGCCTCGAATGCAGAATCCGCGCGGAATGCGAAAGAGAAAGCTCGGGCGGAGAGTCGCGACTGCACTAAATTGTTCCCCGCAATTTTCCATCCTCCGTCTGTATCGTACTGCGCCCAGTCATACTTTTTCCTCCCTCTTCCCTAAAAAAAAGGCTCGAACCGAACAGCGGTTGGTCTAAGCGTGAAATACCACAAGAATTCAGTGACAGTAACGTTGTGACTTTCCTTTGCCTCTGACCTCGACCACAAATATTCCTTCGTCCTCGAATATTCGTTCCTCCTCCTTAGCGCGTCGTCCAGCTATCTCAGAACATACGGCAATGCTGTAATGTCTCCTTCCAATGTCATAGATATCCGGCACCCAGTCGCCGAATCCACGCCGACCCACGGGCTCTCAATCTCATCCGGTCACCCCGGAAATGGCGCCCCTCGGTACGGCAGTTTGAACTCAGAGAGGGTTGCGCACCCTTCATTGCCTGCTCGTAGCATATCTACCTCTACCTCAACTCCTAGGAAGTGGTCCGTTTTTGGTCAGATCATGGAGAACGAAGCAGACCTCTGGACCGGTGGCTCCATAAAGTCTGCGCGCAGGAGCATCTTTGCACCCCCAACTCCCCTGGGCAGCATCGACGCCGACCCCTTCCTCGATGTCAACGTCCAGACCCAGTCTCCTCTAGCCGAGGGTTCGAGGCAGAGCGATTATTTCATGGCTCCTCCGCCGCGCGACGACATTGAAGAATACGATTCCGACTCGACGACTTCCACAGGATCGCACTCTTCTTCTCTTGACGACACATCCTCCGCGCCCTGGCTCTCACTCCCTACGGTGCCCTTGCTCTACCAAAATATACTCAAATGCGCCATCGCGTATTTCATCGCGTCCCTCTTCACGTTCTCGCCCTATCTCTCGACCTTCATCAGTGATCTTACGACGTACGGAGACGGCGAGCGCCGTCCGTCTCCCAGTGGGCACATGGTCGCGACCGTGTACGTCGCCTCGTCTTTGGGAGATGAATTAATTTACATCTTAATCACGCAGTGCGGTATATTTCATGCCCGCGAGATCTATGGGCAGCATGGTCGAGGCCGACCTGTTTTGCTTCATGGGCCTGGTGTACTCGGCATTCGTGTGCCTTTCTTCGATGACCGTCTTCTGGTGGCTCGAGACGAAGCCTGGCTGGGAGTGGCTCGCAGATTTTCTCGTGATTGTATGGATTGGCGTGAGCATGAGCGCGTTGGCGTGGATGAAGGTGTGGATGGCTTCACCTTCGTTCAACACTGGTCAGTCAACAACCTGCGGTTTCCTTCCCCTCACTCACGAGCAGTACAGCGTGCAGCATGACCGTCATCATCATCTTCGTCGTGTCCGTCTTTTTGAGCAACCTTCGCATCTCGCGCTAACCCCTCCAAAGTCTAGTCAAGGAAGGCGGTCTGCAGACGCTCCTCCAAGTATCCTTTATCGTGCTCTGTGGATCGGTGACTTCGAATCTTGTCTGCTACGCCTTCTGGCCGCAGTCCGCCACCTCCGCCCTCCAAGCCAACATGACCAAGACCCTCGACTCATTCTCCACCCTCCTCGGGCTGCTCACAAACGCCTTCCTGCTTGAAGAGGGACTTCAGCAGCCGAGCCACGAGCGGCTCCTCAAGGCTGTCGCGAACCACCAGAGCAGCTTCACGAGCCTCAAGAAGAACTTGAAGGAGGCACAGAGCGAGTGGGTGCGGGGGACCGGCGGGGCGCCCGGTGGCGGGATGGGCCGCGCGTACGAGGATGCGGTCGACAGTCTGAATCGACTCGCACAGCATCTGAACGGTCTCCGGGGTGGGACGCGCCTGCAGTATGACTTGACGAAGGCGGGCGTGGTCGGGCAGAGCAAGAAGAAGGGTAACGGCAATGGGAAGCAGAAGGCCGAGTCGGCTGTCGGGCAGGAGGACGACGAGGAGACGGCGATGCTGAAGGCTGCTGCGGAGATGTTTGGGGACTTGGTGGACGATGTGGGGCCGCCCCTGAAGGCTCTTTCGGTGGGTTCTGCGTGTTGCTGAGTCCGGCCGTTTTTAATCGCGCTTTTAGATGACCTGTACGTCTACCATCTCGAGAATGCGCCAGTCCTTCGTCAAATCCCAACGCCGCGGGAAACGTCCCGCCTTTGAGCAGCACGAGTTCCTGGAGCTCATCGATGGGATCGAGCAAGCGCTGATGCGATTTGAGAGTACCTCCAACCACGCAGTCCTCCGACTGTATCGACGGAGCGCTGCTTCCGAGTTCACCTCCGATCTGCGGGACAGCAACTATTCAGAGAACATCGAACTCTTGAACGCAGATAATAACGAGCACGTCTTTTTGGTCTACTTGTACGTCACCTATTGCTGTCCTTCCCGTGAAATTAGGCTCAAAGTGGATACTCTAGCTTCATCTTCACGCTGCAGGAGTTCGCGGGCGAGCTTGTGTCGCTTGTCGATGCAATGGGCCGGATATACAGTCTCGAGCAGGCACGGGCGAACCGCACGCGTTGGTGGAGGCGGATATTCACCTGGCCGACGCGGCGCAGGCCGAAAAGGAATGGGTCTCGGTCGGGGAGTAGCATTCCACGCGCCTCCAAGGAGCCGAGTGAAGCAGAAGCAGCGGGGCTCCGGCGCCGGTTCTGTGCGTCTCCGTTCCTTTTACACACAGCCTCGGCTTATCTCGAAATTCTACAGCGCAATACATGACCCCGGCGCACCGGCGTACCCATCCGTCCTTCCCGAAAGTCCGCCCGCATGCGCCCAATACAATCCAGACGCCAGCTTGGCATCGTCTGACGTGGATTGGGAGGATCAAGCGGTCGTTGTGGACCGTTGGGAAACGGCTCACGGAGAGCGATACAAAATATGCGGTCAAGGCCGGGATGGCTACCGCGCTTTTGGCCTCGCCAGCATTCTTCGACTCGACACGTGCCTTTTTCGTTGCGTTCGGAGGCGACTGGGCGCTGATTTCGGTGCGATTTCACAGTCAATATCTCCCCCTCGAGTCTTTCATCTGAAGCATCGCATATTAGTTCTTCATCGTAATCTCGCCGACGATTGGAGCAGTGGGTCGATTCGAGGACTGTCTTCCTTGCGCGCGTTAACTTCGATTGGTCGCAGACGAATTTCCTGAGCCTCCACCGAGTTCTCGGTACCATGTATGTAGCTTTATCCTTCCGTCCAGCCCACCACGCCGATACTCATGTCCATTGCTCGCCAGTCTCGGCGCAGGGGTCGCCACCGCTGCCTATACCCTCTTCCCAGAAGACCCGATCCTCCTCTCCGTGTTCGGGTTCTTCTTTTCGATCCCGTGTTTCTATTACATCGTCGCCAAGCCCCAATACATCTCTGCGTCGCGCTTCGTGCTACTAACCTATAATCTTACCTGCCTATACTGGTGCGTGCGATTTAATCATTCCTATACTACTGCTGGGATGCTTAAGCTTCCCGCGACAGTTACAATTTGCGGCAGAAGGAGCTGTCGGCGGTCGACGTCGCCGTCCGGCGGACGATTTCCGTTGCCGGTGGTGTGCTTTGGGCTGCACTGGTGTCGCGGTTCTGGTGGCCCGCGGAGGCGCGGAGGGAGCTCAGCAAGGCGCTTGGCGAGTTGAGTGGTTCCTCATCCTTCTTTGATTGCATTTTCCTTACATTCAGACAGGTTTTGCCTCAATATAGGCTGGCTGTACACGCGTCTGGTTGCGTCGAATTCGTTCGCGGCGGACTCGACGGAGGTGGAGGAAGAGTATGGCGCGTCGGACAGCGAGACACGGGCTCTGTCGCCGCAGCATGCGAAGCTCTCGAATTCTATAAAAGAGTTCATGGCGATGTGCGTTATCGCCCTTCGATTGAAGGTCTTTCTTGACGCGTTCCAGGGAATTGCACTTGCAGATCAAACTCATTGAGCTGCAAGGGCTCCTTGCGCAGACACAGAATGAGCCGCGTCTCAAGGGCCCGTTCCCTGTCCAGCTTTATCGCGGCATCTTGACCAGCCTGCAGACGATTCTGGATAAGCTGCATAGCATGCGATGTGTGACCACGCGGGAGGAATGGTGAGTTTTGCTCTTTGCAATTATACATTCCATCGAGCTGACCTTGCGACAGGTACACCGTGAGTCTTGTGTTATTTTTTCCACCGCCGATGGTGCTGAAATCAATCCAGTCCGTTCGACAAGACTTTATCATTCCCGTCAACAAGGAGCGGCGCGAGATGGTCGGGAACATCATTCTCAGCTTTTCGACGCTCGCATCCGCATTCCGGCTCAAGGCCCCGCTGCCCCCTTATCTTCCTCCTGCGGAAGCCTCAAGGCAACGGCTAGTATGTCCTCACCTCTATCTGACCCGTATAAGGTGCTTAAATCGAGTAGGTCGCGGCCATCCGTAGACTGGACGTCGTGCGGAATCGGGAAGTCAAGGGGTCGCGACAGCTGCTCTTTTTCGCGTATGCGCTCACGATGAAGGGTGTTACGGTCGAGCTCGAGCACATTGGGCAGACGCTCCAACATGCGTTTGGTGTAATCGGACAGACACCAGAGGAGTTCGAGGCGCTGTTCGTTGATCCGGTGGAGAGCCAGCGGAGGGTCGAGCATGCTGTTTGATTTCTTTCGTTTTGTTTTTCGTTTTGTTCTCGTTCTGCTTCTCCTACCATCGCATCGTACATAGCACACATCCAGATACCATTAGACGCAGCATTTCCATCGCAATTTTACCATTTTTGACATTGTTTTGGCGTATTTGACCTTAAAGCCATTGCCTTCCCGAAACTTCTCCCACTCCGTCACCCTGCTTATATGGAGAATAATGAGCGGGATATCCGAGGTTTGTATTGCGTTTCGTGTCTGTAGGCTCCCTCACGTCCTCTAGATCTAATCCGACGGGCAAACGCGAGCCCGGAGAAATCTGGCGCTTTGGTGTGTCCTCTGAATCTCAAGGAATAGAATCGCGGCCTGAATCCACCTATTGAATAGCGGCGAAAGACTTTGAACAAGCTTATAGACCTAACCCACACGTCGCATACTGCTTTGAAGATTCTGGCAGCCAAGGGCATCCCGGACCTGTTTAATGACTTCCCAGACGAGGAAGAGGCCGCTATCAATGCCGTCTACGACCTGTGCGAAGACCAGTCGCCAACGGTTCGCCGCATCCGACTTGGCGCGAGATACGTGGACTTATGGATGCTCCAGGTTCGCATGGAGGGCTACGTCGCCATCACCGCGATATCGAGAGCGGCAAATAAATGGGTGAAGAGGAATACGGATGTGTTATTGCAGTTGCTTCAAAGTGGTGCGTCGTGCATCGTGCCTACATTGTTGCGCTCTCCGCTCAAATCCTCCGCTCGCGTAGACGACCCGGATGAAGTGGTAATCGTAAAAGAAGCATTAATCGCGCACTTGGACCTCGATGCTCGCGTTACCTTGGGCGTCCTATGTGATCAAATTATGCCAGCGGAATCCACGGCGGACCCAGATGAGCTGTATATGCGCGATCGCCTCCGGACACTCGTTTTGGCCTTTCTCACAGGCGAGGCAAAAGAAGCAATCGTTGGACGACACGCACTCCCAGACAGCGGGGCGGAAGATGTCCTCGTCCACGGGCTCCTGGCGGTTTGTCTCCATTATCGCGTTGCGATTGAATTCTCAGATGTTATCGACAGGCAATTCCGAAATTGGCGGCAGCAGAAACTGACATTATCGTCAAACAGATTCTCTTGTCTCTTCCCTCCTACCGCCTCGGGTCGTCACGCAGCAATACCCTACTTAAAACCATCGCTGACAAGACACAGTCATGTCTCAAGGCCGACCCAAAATCATTGGCGAACGCTCGATTCTACATGGACTTGATGGCGTATCTTGCCATTGAAAAAGTCGTGGTGTCGCCAACGGAGCTCCTCCTCTTCTACGTCCCTTCTCTTGTCGCCAAGCCGGTGCTCCTACGCTTATCTCCTGACGACCAACTCTTCGTGATTTGGAATGTGGCCGAAGCTCTCACTGCGTCTGGAAAGGGCGCACAAACGCCTCAACATGTTGCGCTGCGCAATCACTCTGTGGAGGCGTCGCCCATCCTTTTCGAGGTAAGTTACCATTCGTTCCCTCCTTGCGATGCTGAGTTCATCATAGTGCCTAGCAACCTCCGGCATGTCGCAGGAGCGGTCACTCAATGCGTGCAAAGTTCTTCTCAACTGCTCGTTGCAGGTGAGCAGCTCTGAATTCAGGATATAACCTCTGACATCCCGCGGCCCCGTCAGCGTAAGGCCGAGGGGTGGACCTTGCCGCTGAACTTTCAGCCACCATTAGACACCCTTCGGGCCAAGTCTGTGCAATTTAAAGACGTACAAGATCTTATTAGGGTTCGCAGCGGGCTGCTTTTCGTTTCCTTCGTTTTTGTCCAACCGTCCCTTTCTTTGTTTTGAGCAGTCTTTAGTGGGCACCAACACCTCGTCGAACGGCAGCAATCCTCCCAGAGTAACTTCGTCGGTACAGAAGCCCATCGCCGCCCAAGTAATAGCTCCTCCGATCGGTCGGCGGCTTGGACCAGGCCCTGTGTCTTCTCTGCGACACCCCCTCCTCCTGCCCTCTCGCGATAGTCCGGTGGCTTCCACCTCTGGTTCCCGCTCGAGCTCCCACGAACGTCCGATGAACAACAAGCACAGCCTCGGGCCCGACGACTCGCCCCGGCCACCGAAAAGAGGGCGAACGGACGCCGAGCAACCGCCCTCGCTATTGAGCCGCCTAGGCTCAAAAGGGTCAAATGGTCCTAATAACACCGTTCGCGAACGTGCTGCGCAGAAGAATCCCCAATCCGCAGCAGCAGTGATGCAGAGCGATGACCAAACCCCGCAAGGCGGGTGGAGTATCAAGGGCGCGGCGAGGGCCTCACTTGGTGGTGAGTCTTCTCGCGCGCGTTCGTCGTCGCTGCTGGAGCGAATGGTTCTGGACGATCACGGCGGGGGCGGGGGTGGCGGCGGAGGCGGTGGCCGGAAGGACGACGGCGGCCGGAGAAAGAGTACTCGGTAACCTTTGCGGTAAACGCCGTTTTGCGAAATCTTGCGGATGTGTACTTGACTGCTATGTAACAGAACGAGTAACCCTGGATGATGATTCATATATCTGGCGCTTCTGAATCGCTCAAAGCTCGAGTCTTCGCCAGCGACCATGCCGACTAGCGGATATATTTCCTCTCCTCCGAGGAGAGCGTTGCAGCCCACACCAATGAAACGACTGGATTACAGCTCTGAGCTCTCCGTTCGACCGATACGGTTATATGTGCGTCGGAACGCTTAAATGCGCCGATCAGGCTAACTGTCGCATCATTCATGATTTTGTGCCTGGCGGTCTCCTGCGAGCTCTCGGCTGCTTTCACTTTTTCGTTCATTATCGAGGCCACGCTGCGGTCCTACAACACGCCACTTTTCCACATATTGCTGACTTGTTCACATGCATTTCAGCGGAACCTATCGGATGGGTGTACACATCTGATTTTGAAATAGTTGATCGCTCTCTCAATGGAGGTCTCGAGAATCTGGCAACCAAATCAAAAGTGTCTTAAAGCATGCGTCGACTTAACCGACCCTATCTTGCTCCCCGAATTACCCCCCATCCATGGCCCGTCTTTTGTTTCCGCTTTTCTCGCTTTTCGCTCTCGTTTCCGTTTCCTCTGGACTCGCTGTTCGTCTCTCTGCATCGACGTGTTCTGGGCCTTGCTTAACCAGAGTATTCCAGGAATTTTCAAAACGCGACGCGACTGGGGACTCCAAATGCACGACGGTAGAAGCATATTGCTCCTTGCCCTGCTCCAAGACTAATACCGAAGCAGTATATGTGTGTCGCCGCCGTTGTGAACGGGTCGACGGTGCAATGTACGTTTCTTGACCGTTACATTGCTGTTAGAGCTGACCGCGGCTCTAGACACCCTCACTGGTACTGGCAAGCGTACTCCTGGGTGGATGGGCATGGGCTTTGGAAACCAAATGTCCAACACACCCATGGTTATCATGTGGGGGAACTCGGACGGCACTGTCACAATCTCGCAGCGACAAGCTCCCGCTGAAGTCATGCCCACGGTGGTCGCCAGTCCGCCGCGGCCCGCAACCTTATCGACCACCCTCAGCACGGTTAGTACCTTCATTTACCCAACTATCTGATTCCGGCTGAATTACGTTGCCCATTTCTAGACGTCAGGCAACTCGGCCTTTGTCTACACGATCCCAGTATGCCTCCGCGTCGACTACCCTTTTCCCCTGAAATCTTACCCTCGATTAGGCCAACTCGGACACTAAACAAACCCTCATCTTCGCGTTCGGAGGCCAGAATCCGGGCTCGACCGCCGAGGACGCGGGGTTGGTTCAGCATATAGACTATGGATCCATCCAGCTTGACTTGACAAAGTCGCTCACTGCGTCGACGTCTACAACCGCAGGTGGCGCCGCATCTACTGGCAACTTCCGGCTCCTCGTCGGGAGGCACGACGGACACTGGCGGCGCCACCGATGACATTCCATTGACGCCTTACGAGCGCATGATTGTTGCCCATGCCATCTTCTGCGTCGTTGGGTTTGCTCTTTTATTGCCTCTGGGCGTCTTGGTAGCCCGGTACCTCCGTACATTCACTCCCTCATGGTATACCGGCCACTGGATCGCGCAATTCGGAATTGGTATGGCCCTCTTCCTCCCTGTCTCCTCGCTCGCGCTGAAACGTCCCCGCAGCCGGTCCCACCATTATCGTCGGAATCGTTTTGGGCTTCAAAGCCTCAGGAAGCGTCGGTTACAAGATTCTCGATGATCACAAGGTGGGTTCCGCTTTCGCAATGTCTTATTCGCAGGTTCCGACATTCTACAGAAAACTGGCATCGTCCTCCTCGCTCTCTATCTCGCGCAATGCACCCTCGGCGCCGTCATTCACTGGGTCAAGCCCAAGAACGCGACCAGCCGACCGCCGCAAAACTACCTGCACGCCTTTCTGGGCCTCGCCATCATCGCCCTCTCAATGTATCAGATCCGCACGGGCTACAACGAAGAGTGGCAAAAATACACCGGAATTCGAGCAGTGCCGAAGAGCGTCAACATTCTGTGGATGGTCTGGGTCGTTGTACGTCCATCATATATTTCTGTCCTTACGACGACGCTCATTAACCCTGTTGTAGGTATTACCGGTGCTCTACGCCATCGGCTTGTCGTTCTTGCGCAAGCAATACCGGCAGGAGGCCGCCGCACGCAAGGGGTGGTCGCCGGGTGGCTACGATCTCAATAGTATGCCCACCACCGACGCTCGAGGGTCCAGGGACAGGTACCACGACCAGTAGATCGCTGCTGGTTTTTTAGATGAGTGGATAAATGTACAGTCCCGAGTCGGAACGCTTGTGTAGCGCGCGAGCTTGTAATCCTACCTTTCGTATTGGCCGGCACATTATAATTCTATACTTTTGATTATTTTCCTTTTTCGGCTCTGGCAGCAACTGTGATTCTGCTTTGACCATGTTGGCTCCCCGTCCCCTTTACTCTCATTCTGCTGCCGAGAGTGACACGGTGGTATTAGACGGCGGACTGGTGCGTTGGGGAACGGGAACGAGCGCCGCAAAGCGCCGCAGCATATGGTTGATCACACTCAACCCCTAGGGCACCACGCTGGAGACCACTTTTGGGCTAGATCTCTCCCACACACCTTTGTGGTCCGCAAAAGCTGTTATCGAGCATCCAGAGGTCATCGTCGATGCCCACCTGGCCTTTCTCCGCGCGGGGGCTCGAATAATCCTGACTTCAACGTGAGCAACCCGTCGAAAACCCGAACTTTCATGACGCCCACCCAGGTACCAATGCTCGCAATCCACATTCGAAAAGGCTGGCTACTCCTTTGCGGATACTCGGCAGATCATGTCAAAATGTGTACAGCTTGCAGTCGAGGCGCGATCGCGATTTACTGATGAGCGCAAGCGCGCCGCCGACTCGGTGCCCGACGAACCCGACAAAAATGCACCAATCAAGCTTAAAATCGCGCTCTCCCTAGGCCCATTCGGCGCGGGGTTGTCCGCTGCACAGGAATTCAGCGGGTATTACCCGCCACCGTTTGGTCCACGGGGATATACGCATGGCGGGGACAATCGCAATGCGTTCGACCTCACGGAGGAACACGAGGAGGAGGAGGATGCAACCAGGGCGCTTGCACGATTTCATCTTGAGCGTCTGCGCATTTTCGCGGAGGACCAGGCGGCCTGGGCCGCGCTTGATTTCCTCGCGTTCGAGACGGTACCCCTGGTGCGGGAAACTCGGGCTATCCGAATGGCGATCGCAGCCCTGGAGAAGGAAGGCTTCGAAGGCAAGCCGTGGTGGATCAGCTTTGTGTTCCCAGACGGCAGGTTTCCGGAAACGACAGCGAAAGGCGACGCTCACGTCGATGTCCGCTCCGTCGTCGCTGCCGCTCTCCAAAATCCTACCCCAGGTTCCGAGTCTGAATTTCTACCGATCCCTTCTGCGCTTGGAATCAACTGCACCGACACCGACGTGATTCCCCCCATTCTGGTCGACATGGAAAGCGCCCTGGAGGAATTGTGGGACTCTCAGAATAGCGTTCGACCTTGGCTCGTACTCTACCCGAATGGAGGCGACATCTACGACACACTTTCGCAGGCGTGGGTCGTACGGAAGAATGGTGGAATTTGGGCGGAGAAGTTGGCGGATATTGTGGCTGGAACGAAATCCCGAATGGAACATCGCGATATCTGGGCCGGGGTGGTTGCGGGCGGTTGCTGTCGCACTGGCCCAGAAGATATACGCTTATTGAGTCAATTACACCGCCAGAGCTTTCATAAACGGTCGGTAGAACACTAATCGATTCGTACCTCGTTTGTTATCCTCACGAACATCCTGTGATGCCACCTCGCGCGTAGGCGTGGTTCAGATTTGAACGGTGTGGGTTGGGTTTTATACGCTCATTGAGCAATCATTGAGTGTAACGATACCAAACGAGAAACTGAATGGGCGAAGGGAAACTGTGAAACTGAATGGGCCGCTGCAGAGCGCGCAGCTCAAAATCAGAGGAAACTGAGTGAGCGACCCGGCGCGTTCGAACCATCCTGGTGACTAAGAGTCTCCGTAGGATTAGAGATGTACGAGACGACACCCGTTGGCGACCCTCGGTAGGCAACTTCCGACACAAAGCGCTTGCAAGCAAACTTGAAGCATCATTGCGATCCCGCGAAAAACAGATCTACACAGAGTAAAAAAGTCTTTGAAGACTGTAGATTCATTTCCACGATCCAATTGTTAAGGTCTTCCACGAACGAAACTCGTCAGGATCATAGCGGATACGTGTAAGCAACCAAAAGCGTCACCTTATTCAAGTTCGTAGCTGGAGTCCACTGGGACACACGAGATTGAAGTTGGTCCCATGTTGCAACTGAATACTGCCGTCGACGGCTCTCGAGAGCGTGCAGGTTCGTTGTTCGAACTGGAAAGTCTCCACGCCGAACACGACCTGGTGGAGGGTTGCACACCTCCCCACTATCAAGGATGCGCAACGATTTAGGTCTGATAAGGAGGAGGAGGAGCCTCGGAGCAGGAGGACAAACGTCTCCAGCCGAGAGAATTTTTCAAGTGGAAGTGTTCCGTAGTGAATACCACGTGTATAAACAGACTAAGGTGCGGGTTTACTACAGAGCTTGCAGATGGAATGAATGGTTGACGCACCCGTGGCACAAGCTCTATGATACTGAGTTGTGATAACGCCGGTAATGAACTGGCCACAAGTGAGATGGTCTCGTTCACTCCAACTTCAAACTTGTTCATGGGCCATGTGTCAATGAATGGCCCTCGTACAAGATTCAGAGTTGTCAGACTCTGGCAATGTCGCGCGAGGTAGGACAAGGTGTTTCCAGCGGCCACATTGCCGGGCTTGGGGACCTGGTTGGGGAGCTCATCCCACACAATCGTGTGGTGCGCGTGCGCGTATGACATCGAGATGACCTCCAGCTCGGTTTGCGCCTTCCAGAAGTCACGGAGGGACGAAAAGTCGAAGAACAAGTTCGTGAATTTGGTGAGCCTGAACGGAAAAGCTTTCTGCATGAGCCACCCATTGGGATCGTCCAGGGTGTCGCGTCCCGCGGAAGCTATCTTCAGCTCTTTGAGGTTCACGCAGGCCATGAGAGCCCGCTGTAAACTTAAGATCGTCGCGTCCGTTGGCGTGAGATTATGAGCTTCGGGAAGTCGAAATGAGAGAGAGTAGAGGCGCTCGGCGAGGTGCGAGTGCCGGGTAACCGCTAAGCACCAGGACTTGACGGAGCGCATCGTGCCTCGCTCCAAATTCACCGAGCGGTACAGGACGCGCTGCGCCTCATCTTGGAAAACACGACAAGTCCTGCAAAGGACGGAGAGGGTGAATAGGTCCGAAGGATCCAATTCCGAGCATATCGTGGCACAGATTTCGGGCGGAATGAGGAGGGGCATGAAGGTTTTAGGGAGGAGTGTCACGCCGTGACAGTTGGCGGTTCAAAATAAAAAACGCGAGTTCCGGGCTCCCGGCTTCAAGTTCCTGGAGCTTTCTTTCGCCCGGTGATAAATCTCAAATTCCACCATGCAACAGGAATTTTGCCCGCAAGAAGGCCCCAGGTTGTGAAGACTTTGAGTAGGTGAAATGTATATCTTACTTCCAATTCATCGACACAGTACTATAGGTACATCTACAGCTTTACTCCATCCTTCTTTTTCTGCAAGAACTCTCGGGGAATGTCGACCTCCCGAGCCCTGATAAACTCCGCAACGTTCTTGCCCAAGAAATCAACAGTACTCGTGCAGCTCACGCCCCGGTCCAAGTGGTCGTGGAGCAGAAAATGAACAGCACGGATGTGCGGGAGTTCAAAACGGTCCTGTAACCCGCATGAGCACGGCAAACTAGAGAAACACGGACGAGCGCTTACAATCTCTTTCCCGTTGTACTCCTTCGCCAAGAGCGTCTTCATCCTGTCCACGCTCAAGAACTGGCGCAGCCACTTGTACTGCTCAGCATCGGACACAAAGAACCCCACGTTGGCGTCGGAGCCCTTGTCCCCCGAGCGCCCGTGCGCGACGAGCCCGAGCGGCGCGCGCACTGTCTCGCCAAACTCCGCTGAGGGCCCTCCGTCGTAGCTGGGGGTAGACGGCTGCTGCCTCGGAAACACCTTCGTGACCGTCGGCGGGGGCACCTCGATCACCCGCCCGTCCTGCATGTGCACCCGATGTTCCACGTCCTTCTGGTCCAGCTTCGTCACGAAATACTCGTACATGGGCCGCGGGATCCCGAGCCGCATGTCGAGGTGGAACGTCCCCCCCGGATACGCACTCATGACAAGGTCCAAGATGGGTCGGAGGAACTTGGTCGGCGCGATGTCTGCGGCGGTTTTCGCCTGCGCGACCATGCGCAGCAGCACCGTCGCCGAGGCCTGCGTCTGCGGGTCCGGCGTGGGCGTGCCGAGGAGCTGGAAGTCGAGCAGGGTGAACTTGGGGATGTCCGCGCGGAGGTAGTGCCGGACTTGTTGCTCGAACATGCGCGCCTTCTCGGGGATGTCGAGGCCGACGAGGAAGTAGTGCATTTCGGCCTGGAAGCCTCCGCGCGCCGTTACGCCCACCTTCGTCGTCGGTGGCGGCGGTGCAAATTCGACACCAGACATGGAGACACGATTTTCTCCGATTTGGGTAAAACGAATGTTGTCGATAATAGCGGTGACCTATGAACGGGAACGTTAACATTGGAACAATGCGTCGGGAGGCAAGACCTACATCCGAGTTGAAGTACCACGGCCCTTGAATCTCATACAGTAGCTGCGCTGTGCAAGTCTCCACGCTCACGATACCACCTCGCCCCTTCTGCTTCGTAATCACGACCTCACCCTCCGCGCCGATTTCGGCAATGGGGAAGCCAAGGTCCAGCCAAAGCCCGCCTTTCTCGAGTTCCTTGAAGCCGGAGAAGTTGCCCCCTGTGATATAGGTGGAGCACTCAATTAAATGGCCAGCGATCAGCGCGTTGGCGAGCTGGGGAAGCTTCGTGCGGTCCCAGCCGTGCCACCAGGCGGCGGCCCCAAGTATGAGGGACGCGTCCGAGACGCGACCGCAGAGGACGATGTCGGCACCGTTTTGGAGCGCAGCGGCGATACCCAAGCCGCCAAGATATGCTTGCGCGTACAGTGGTTTGAAGGGCCACGCGGAGAGGGTTTCGTTGGTGTAGAAGTTGGCGAAAGCCTGGGGGTCTGTCTTTGACCGCTCGAGGAGGGTAGGAAGAACCTCGTCCCCCGATATCCACGCGACTTGCAAAGAAAGGTGCTGTTCTTTAACGACCTTCACGACAGTCTCATAGAGAAGCTTCGTATCGGCGCCTCCCGCATTCACCACAATCTGTACGAGCAAAATTAGGGGCGGGCGTGTATAGGGGATGAAGACTGACCTTGATTCCGTGCTTGGCGATATCTGCCAGAGCGGGGGTCACGGCGTCGACGAAGACAGCCTCGAACGCACCACCTCCCGCCCCGTCGGCTTTCCGAGCGGCCAAGGTGGTCATGTTCGCCTCAGACATGAAGTCGCCGATGAGTACATCGACAGGGTCGTCCGGGTGCGCAGACACAAGCTGTGAGAATCCCAGTCGTCTGTCGGAAGTCGCGCCGGATGCACCTGGTGAATGTTAGTTGAGGCCAGGACTTGGATGTTATGAGCAGACCTCCAATTCGAACGGCTCGCTTCATTCTTGGGGTGGAGGTCTCGGTGAGAGGAGATTGGGGGGCGTGCATGAGACATCAAGGAGATTTTACTCGGCATAGCTTCGTGACCGAGAATAAAACTGTATGGGGAATGTGTAGGATATATCTTTCCACCGGTGGCTAGGAGGGCCTTGAAGCCGCTGGTGGCGCCAGCTGAAAGCGAGGAATCGTGTGCAGCACATTGTGGCGTAGTGAAAGACTCTGAAAGCTTGAATGAAAGCAATTAGCGGAGCAAGGCGCGTGATTTGCCATACGCAAATGCCGGCACTAGTTCGCAGTTCGCCGGTAACGCTTCACCCACTACTTAGCCGGCAAGAGAAAATTCAGGACGTAACAGGACGCAAAGCCCGCCAGTACTCGAGGCACGGACCATCGTGAATCTTGTATCTCTGGAGAGGACCGAATCAATAATATTTCGTCAAGATGAGTTCAAGAATCCTCGTACGAGTCGACGACACGAAGATCGAGCTGCGTCTCCCGAACTTCCTACCGCGACCTACCCTGGCACAGGATGACCCAGCACCTCCTCGACGCGCCTTTTCAGCTCCGGCAATCCATCCTCGAAGACGTCTTCAAGCGACAAATCGTTTTGTTCCGAAATCCAAGCCGTCTGCTTGTTCACTGGCAAGCTGCCAAGTCTTCTCAATTCGTCCAATCCATCGAGAACGTTACGGTCCCCCGGCTGGAGCCCCAAGGCTGCCGTGTAATCTCCTTCCGCCTTGGCCCAATCCCCGAGGAACGACCTCCCTTGTGCGCGTCGGAACAACGCTTTGGCGCGGTTGAAATCGCCCTTCTCGATCGCCTTCGTCGCGTCTCCCACCGCCGAACTATACATCTTCAACTCTGCCGAATCGTCAACCGACTGTAACCTCATCCGGAAAAAAGAATTGGATATACTTAACGCGACCGCGGCCCTGTTCAAAGAATTAAACGGTTTGTAGTCGGATATGCACATCGCAGCGGTGTAGAGAACGTAGGCCGCCTTGTAGTCGCCGCTCCTGAACGCGTCGTTGCCTTGCTCTCTGAATTTGGCGCTTTTCCCGTCGGCTTCGGCCCACTCGCGCTTTTCTCTGAGCATCTGTTCCACCGCAGTTTCTCCGGTCTTGCCGCGTTCTTCAAGGGCCTCCGAGAGGTATTGCTCGTATTCGGCCCTCTCTTTTGGATCGGTGTAGTCTGCTGCGGAAGCTCGCAGATCAGCCATCAGCTCGTCCTGGGTCAAAAGGGATTCGAGGACGGCTGAAGCCTTCGTTGAGTCTTTTTGGGCTCCATCAGTCGCGCAGTGGCTCACAGAGTTCATGGGCATTCAATGGTTGACGGAACATGGTCGAAAGGTAGAGAACTTGAGAGGCACAGTCAAAGGCACGTCGCGAGACTTTGTTTACGTCTTTTTTACGTCCATCGTCACACCAAATCGCAGTCGCAAAGATATTGCGGGATATTCATCCGGACATGGTAGGAAATGAAGAGCTTTGTACATACGTAGAAGAGGTTGAGGATATCTAATGCGGAACGTTTAGTTGAAATGTCTTGCGGCGGTGTTCAAGTGGGAAGTCGCAGGTCACAGCAGGACATTCAAAGCTACTGCACTAGAAATGAACTTCCAAACACGAACTGGACAGAATTGAAGAAAATAAATGAACAGATGGAAACTTTAGGGAATCGGTGCCCTTGCTGCATCCTTCTCGTTGAGCAGAACCCGTTCAACGTTGGCGCCAAGCGCCGCACGATCTTCCAAGTTCATAAAGGGCACTTTCGTCGAGTATCCCACCTCTGCGCCGGGGTGTCAGAAAATTATCTGCGGGTAATATTCGCAACAACATACTGAGGCTCGGATATTGAAGCGGAATCGTTTCGCTGCGAAGAGGAAGCTTGGTGAGATCCAGAGGGAAGGATGGACCGATCCATGCGCTCCGCAGTTCGTGGTCTCTGTACGAATTTCAGTACCAGGACTACCGAGCAGTTGAATAATGCGCACTCTCGCTAAAATAGTGTTAGAACGCGGGTTTAAGATTAGGACCGAGACCCACCTCGTTGCGCGTCAAAGGATGAACCAGGATACTAACCCCAAGGTTCAACATGAGCACAGTTCAACCTTTCTTTGACGCCACAAACCTGAGCTGGCCTCGGTTCATACAAAGGTACAAAAACACGGAGGAAAAGGTCTCGGATGGCGCCCAGATCTCATAAGAGCCTACACCAGCTTAAGAATAGGTTGAAGAAGATGACACTGTACAACATACCCACTGGATGCGGACCGATTGGATCCGTATTTACACGGAACAAGGGAACCGCAATAAAAGCGCCATCCCGTCGCAATCGCAGCACAGCGTCCCGCAGCTCCATCGCAGCATGGTGCTCTTGAGCATTCGCCTGGTGGAAATATATATCTGACCACCAAGGTCAGTAAACCGGTTCCAAGTTGTTGAACCAGTGTTGAAAACTCACGAAAGTGCCATTCCCTGGTGAAGCGTAGTCAGCAATGGGCCATTGAGAGTTGAAGAGGAATAGAACTTGATTTCAGTCTCGAGGACCGTCTTCAAATCTGTGGGAGGCTTTTTGAACATGTTGGTTCGGGTTGAAGAGCGATTTGTGACGATCACGGTGACTCGGACGAGCCGGAACTCCGCTCCGATTTCTCTCATGTCCTCTCCCTTCGCGTCGAAACTGGGGACCAACTATTGCCCGAAGGACGAGGAGCGGGTGGAAATTGAGTCCCTTCTGGTTGAACCTACGCTTCGACTGAACCGCTTGGATGAAGAAATCCTCGAGCTCCAGAAAGCCATCGACAAACTTGCGGCAGAGCGCGAGACCCTCGGGGCCTTTGTCGATGCTCATACAGCTCTGCTATCGCCTGCACGTCGACTTCCTCTTGACATGGTCCAGGAGATATTCATCGCATGCCTTCCTACCCACCGTAACTGCGTCATGAGCGCATCTGAGGCCCCGGTCCTCCTTGGGCGTATCTGCAGCGATTGGAGGGCAATTGCACTCTCGACACCGTACCTCTGGTCCAAAATCCATATAGTTGAACCTTACAGCTGGTCCGCCTCCCCGCTGCTCGCTGAGAAGTTGGCACAGCGCTTGGAGACCACCAAGATATGGTTGGATCGTTCTGGCCAATGTCCACTGTCGATTTCATTTCAAGGGGGCATGTCGGGTCATCCCCCAGGGACCCCTTCAGATCATTTCGCAGCAGAGCGGTTTCTCCATGCACTCGTCCCATTTTCTCGGCGCTGGCGGCAAATCCACTTCACGGCTCCCCTCTCGACGTTACTGCAGACATTGTCACATCTCGATGAAACCGATGTGCCTCTGTTGGAGAGTGTCGCTCTTTACCACCATTTCTATCACCAGATGGACGACGCAGCATTTGGGCCTTTGCAAATGCTCCTGGCACCCCGAATCTCGAGCTTTTCTACTCCGGCAAATATCTTCCGAGTCGCCTCCCGGACGTTTTCCCCTCTCAGATGGCAGAAGTTAACAAGGCTCTTCATTGATGGGCCTCCGTGGAACGTCGGATCCGAGATGAATAGCGAGGGCATGCTGGGTATTATTGCTCAGTGTCCTGAGCTCCGATTTTGCAGGGTGGGGATCAACGATGGCGAGGACACGCAGGTGCAATATCAACATCCCGTCATTGAACTCCCGTCCCTTCATACCCTCGAGGTGCATTGCGCCGAACAGATGGGTCCGACCATCTCATTCTTCTTGGAGCGAATTTCATCGCCCAAATTATGTAGTTTCACTTTCCGCGGCTACACAGAGACCCACCATTCCCACTCCCTCGCCCATTTCTTCGCTCGTTCTCCCGGCCTGGAGATACTGGAAATCGACAGTCGGGCCTTTTCGAGAGCAGCTTTGATCGAAAGTCTGCAGGCGTTACCGCCAACGATGGAGCGACTCGGCATCCACAACTTGAACAATAGATGGGGAATGGAGTCACCCCCTTCTCTCGCAGACGAGACGTTGGCGATTTTGACACCGACAGCCGGCCTCCCCGTGCAATGTCCCGGCCTTCGGGATCTGCTCATAACTCATTGTCTCGAGGTCGCCGACGAGACTCTGCTGCGGTTTATTACTGCGCGGATGGACGGGCCTCATCCGACGCTCGAGCGGGTTGAAGTTCAATTCGACAGGACCATGGATCTCGACATCAAACCCGCGCTCGAACCATTCATCGAATCTGGCCTCAAGGTCTCGATCAGTCATTTTATCCCCGCCCCATCTCGCTTTCCCCCCTGGACTGGATTGTCCGATGCACCGCCGCCACCTCCGGAGGAGTACTTACCACCAATGCCGAGTATATGGTGATCGTTCTGTCCATACAACTGTTTCGTTGGTTTACCCTTGAGGGGTTAATTGTATTTAGCTGCGATTTGAATGACTCCAAGCAAACCTGAAGGGGGGGAGAGAGAACCTGGGTACTGCAACGTAGAGACTTTACTCGGTTGAACTTTTGCTGAACCCTCCCAGTCGTCCGAAAGTCCGCATCATGATTTCAATGACAATCTGATAAGAAGATTGCCAAGGGTTCGTTCCTCCCTCTTGCTCTCATCTCCGTTATACCCTCCATCGCTTGAGCGTTTTCGAGTCGAATGACGGTCTTGAAAAACATCATTGTGGTTGGAGGAAGTTACTGTGGTGAGTCAGCAACCGATTTGCGGGCGCACTCCAACTGAACGGACACCCAGCGACGTACATTATAGACGACCTGGCTCCCAGGGTACACAAGACCCACCATGTAATCATGATAGAGAAGAATTCCCACATGCAGGTATTGTCATCCAGTTCGACGCGTCGACGGATATTGAGCTCGACAGCACATATTCGCGTTTCCGCGGATGAGCGCGGTCCCAGGATTCGAGCACAAGGCTTTTGTACCGTTCACGAACGCGTACCACGAAAGCCCGCCCGACTCCACCTCCATCATCCAGGGCGTCGTGACAAAGGTCTTGCCAGACAAGGTCGTGCTTGGAAACGGCGAGGAGATTCCGTACGAGTACCTGGTTATGGCCACTGGGACTGGACGGCCGCCGCTGGAGTTGACGACAAAAGCAGAGAGTGTACACGCTTTCCAGCGGCTTCAAGACCGAATGAAGCACGCGAGGAAAATAGTCATCGCTGGCGGAGGGGCGTTCGGTATTCGTGAGCCTTCTCCCTGTTCTGATTAAACGAGCTTACCATGCGTAGAGATGGCGTTTGACGCGAAGGAGTTCTACCCTGACAAGAGCGTTACCGTTATCCACTCCAGAGACCAGTTGATGAGCAGGTTCCACCCCAAGCTAGATTCAATCATCAAAGAACGTGCACGCAAGGTCGGCGTCAACCTCATTCTCGGCCAGCGAGTCAAGGTGCCACCCCATGGTTTCCCAATCTCAGGCCCTTCCTACAACGTCGAGCTCGCAGACGGACGCTTGGTACCTGCCGATGTCGCAGTAAGCTTCAAATCGAGACCGAAATTCACTGAGCTGACTGTATTGACCCAAAGGTCTCATGCATCGGTGCAGTCCCACTGAGCTCCCCCCTCCTCTCCCTCTCCCCCTCCTCCGTTGACCCGCACTCGAAGTTCATCCTCGTCAAGCCGACACTCCAGATCACCGACCGCGCGTTCCCCAAGGTATTCTCAATCGGCGACGTCGCGGCCACAGGCGCAAACAAGGCGGCCGCACCGGGGTACGCGCAGGCGGCCGTCGCTGTACACAATATCGTCAACATGATCGCTGGGCGCCCGGAGCGCTTGGAGTACGTGCCCGCCATCCCGGGTATCCACCTCGCCATTGGTCTGGTACGTCTCCTCCCCTCCCGTTCACCATGTATACTTGATGATGCCTAGCACTCGTATGTGACGTTCTACGATCCGTCGGCGCCTGGCGAAGAACCAAAGGTGAATTTTGTCGAGTTGGGATCTGACGAGGAGTCGGAGGAGGTGAGGCAGTGGTATGAGTGCCGGTGTCATCTCATATGGGAGCGAAGGGCGCCAGGGGTCACGGATTATTACCTCTAGTCATGCTTTAGCACTGCAGGGACTCGCTGAAGGATCGCCGAGGTTCTCTGTAAAATACACCGCGCCAACACCACGCTTTCTCAGACATTACTTCCAAACCTCGATTAGCGTCGCAGGTATTCATTGCCAGACCCAGCCATAGAGTTCCGAGTATCAAGGTGATAGATATTCGGCAGAACAACCTCAGAACTATCGCGTTGTGTCGGGCAGCAGTGGAAGTTAGTGGCAAGGCAACGGCGTCGAAAATCAACAAGGGCAATCAAACTAGCTCTTTCCCTCTCTTTCCGTTTTTCCAAAGTGAACGACTGCTGAACGTTGCTCGTTCGGAGAGAGCTTCAACTCACACATCTGTCAACAGAAGAAACATTGTCCTTGTCTACCGTGTCTCCCAGTCGGAAACCCTTGGAAACCTCCGAGTCTTTTGCGGCTCTCAACTTGAACGCTGCGAGTGGCAGGCTCTGTGTTCCAGCACACATTTCTCTCTCTCTCAATTTGGCTTGGAATCGTTCGAATTGCACTTGAATTGAATTGTCTGCTACGCCAGTGACCAGTTATTCAACATACAATACTACACTTGAGATACCGTGACGGCGCGCAAGGATGAACATAAAAAGGCCATACATGGTGGTCACCAAGTACTGGCCATTGGCGGTAAGTAATTCTCCGCAGGTGGCGGCGGTGCATCAGACAATCCACTCCAGGGGGAAAATCGGGTGGGGGCGGGAATGTAATGCCTGATCGAAACCTTGAGGCCAGAGTCGATGAATGGTTTGAGCGCGGGTTTGATGTCGAGATCCATGGTCCTGTCGAATTGAACTTCAACCCGCTCGAGCGTCGGATGAGGCTCGTCCATCCGCGCAGTAATAAACCGCAGCAGAGACTCATCTCCGACCTTGATGCAATGAGTTATGAGTATATCCCGGAGGCCAGGACATTGCACAGGGAGGCCGGGGGTGGGTGTTAAAACCGCCAACGTCTCGTCTGCAAGAGAAGAGGATGCCTCCAATCCCCATCTATTGTTCAAGTTGTGAATCCCGAGTCGTCGTATTGTCGGCGGCAACGCGCGGAGACTTTCGATGAGAGCTGCTCTCGAAAAGGCCAGACTGTCGATTTCCAGTATCTCGAGGATGGGCGAGCAAGCGAAAAACTGGGCGAGTGACTGGGAATGATGGGACCGTGTGTATCCGCGGAAAGTGAAACTGCATAATTTGGGCGCTGAAATCCGTTCCAAGAAGAATGAGATGGTCGGACCTATCTGTTCGGCGCAATGCACCTCGAGAGTGTGAAGGGATGGGAGTTCGACGACGGGATGTTGTTGCACCTGCGCATCCTCGCCATCATTGATCCCCACTCTGCAAAATCGGAGCTCGGGACACTGAGCAATGATACCGAGCATGGCTTCACTATTCAGGTCGAGTCCGACGTTCCACGGAGGCCCATCGATGCACAGTCTTGTTAATGTCTGCCATCTGAGGGGGTATAATGTCCCAGGGATGAAGATGTTCGTCGGAGTAGAAAAGCTCGAAATCCGGGCTGCCCGGAGCATTTCGAACGACCCAAGTGGCGAGTCATCAAGTGGGCGAAACAGATGGTGGTAAAGAGCGACACTCTCCAGCAGAGGCACGTCGGTTTCATCGAGATGTGACAGTGTCTGCAGTAACGTCGAGAGGGGAGCCGTGAAGTGGATTTGCCGCCAGCGCCGAGAAAATGGGACGAGTGCATGGAGAAATTGCTCCCCTCCCGAATGATTTGAAGGAATCCCTTGGGGAGAGTAATCGTGTCCCGACGTGCGCCCTTGGAAAGATATTGATAGCGGACATTGGCCAGAACGATCCAACCACATCTTGGTGGTCTCCAAGCGCTGTGCCAGTTTCTCAGCGAGCAGCGGGGAGGCGGACCAGCTGAAAGGTTCAGCTATATGGATTTTGGACCAGAGGTACGGTGTCGAGAGGGAGATTGCTCTCCAGCCGCTGCAGATACGCCCAAGGAGAACCGGGGCCTCAGATGCGCTCATAACGCAGTTACGGTGGGTAGGAAGGCATGCGATGAATATCTCCTGGACCATGTCAAGAGGGAGTCGACGTGCAGGCGATAGAAGAGCTGTGTGAGCGTCGACAAAGGCCCCGATGGTCTCGCGCTCTGCCGCAAGTTTGTCGATGGCTTTCTGGAGCTCGAGGATTTCTTCATCCAAGCGGGTCAGTCGAAGAGTAGGTTCGACAAGGAGGGACTCAATTTCCACCCGCTCCTCGTCCTTCGGGCAATAGTTGGTCCCTAGTTTGGAGGCGAACGGAGAGGACATGATGATACGACTTCAAGAGAAATCGGGGCGGTGTTCCGGCTAGGAGTCACCGTGATCGTCACAGATCGCTCCTCAACCTGAACCAACATGTTCGAAAAACCCCCCACGGATTTAAAGACCGTCCTCGAGACAGAAATCAAGTTCCTTCCTCCTTTAATTGTCAATAGACCCATTGCTGACTACGCTTCACCAGGGAATGGCACTTTCGTGAATTTTTAACACCTTCGATAACTTGGAACCGGTTTACTGACCTCGGTGGTCAGATATCTACTTCCACCAAGCGAATGCTCAGGAGCACCGTGCTGCGATGGAGCTGCGGGACGCTGTGCTGCGATTGCGACGCGATGGCGCTTTCATTGCCGTTCCCTTGTTCCGCGTTAACACAGACCCAATCGGTCCGCATCCAGTCGGTATGTTGTACAGCGGCGTCTTCTTCAACCTATTCTCAAGCTGTTGTAGGCTCTTATGAGATCTGGGCGCCGTCCGAGACCTTTTCCTCTGTGTTCTCGTACCTTTGTATGAACCGGGGCCAGCTCAGGTTTGTGGCGTCAAAGAAAGGTTGAACTGTGCTCATGTTGAACCGTCGGGTTAGTATCCTGGTCCATCCTTTGACGCGCAACGAGGTGGGTCTCTGTCCTACTTGTACCCCTTGTTCTAACAATATTTCAGCGAGAGTGCGCAATATCAACTGGTCGGTAATCGTGGTACTCAAACTTGAATTTCGCACAGAGACCACGAACTGCGAAGCGCATGGATCGGTCCATCCTTCCCTCTGGATCTCACCAAGCTTCCGCTTCGCAGCGAAAAGATTCCGCTTCAATATCCGAGCCTCAGTATGTTGTCGCGAATATTACCCGCGGATTATTTTCTGACAGTCCGCAGAGGTGGGATACTCGACGAAAGTGCCCTTTATGAGCTTAGAAGATCGTGCTGCGCTTGGAGCCAATGTCGAACGGGTCCTGCTCAACGAGAAGGATGCGGCAAGGGCGCCGATTCCATAAATTCTTTCATGTGTTCATTTATTTTTTCAATTCTGAACCGTTCATGTTTGAATCCCTCCCAGTGAAATAGGGTTCGATGTTCGAATTCTACTGCGACCTGCAATTTCCAACTTGAACCCCGTCGAAAAACCGCTAACCTGTGTGTGTTTGGACAGGGGCTTTAAAAACGGTCAACACGCTCACATGAAGGAGGGAAAGGAGAGCCCCATTAAACTCCCGCACTCCGCTCCTTCTTCCCATTCACCATCATCCCCACCAGCTTCGCCACCGCACCCGCTGCGCCCACCCTCATTTCCACTTACTGCCATGAAATACTTGCTCACCATCGCTTTCCTCGTCCTCTCGAAGATCGCCCACGCACTCCCTACCATCCGGTAAGGCACGCCCACCGTGTTCAGCGTCCTTTTTACTCACCTCGCCCAAACTTGAAGTCACTCGACCCGAGACGTTCTTTTCGGTACGCATTCCGCTCTATCCATTTGGTGGTCTGTTTCTCATCCCCTTCAAGTCTCTCAGATCCTCAACTTTGCATTGCTCGCCGAACATCTTGAATCGGCGTTAAGTTATCAACAGGCCCTGCGTCGCTTCTCGCAGTCCGAATCTGCCGCCGCTGGATTCTCCGACTGGGCCCGAGACCGTTTCCAGCAGATCAGCGACCACGAAGACACGCACGCGACGTTCCTCTCGTCCGCCCTGACCATCAGCGGAGCCAAAGCCGTCGCGCCGTGTGAATACACCTTGTGCGCCATCTTCGCTGTGATTTTTGGTTTCTAGCTCAATTTATCTTAGCGCGTTCACCGACGTCCAGTCGTTCGTTGACCTCAGCGCTGCTCTCGAAGCCGTCGGTACCGCTGCGTACATTGGCGCCGCCCAGTTCGTCGACGACAAGGACTACGTGACAATTGCTGGCAGTATCCTTGCAGTCGAAGCGCGCCACGCAGGTACGCGACGGTTCCTTGTGGGTGCAGGTTCCGTCTCCTTAATAGCTGTGGTCACTCAGCTTGGATTAACTCCGCCGCGAAACACGACAACCCCTGGGGTACCGCATTTGATGCTGCTCTCACTCCGAGCCAAGTCTACACCGTTCTTGCGCCGTTGGTCAAGTCATGTCCACCCTCGACCACCAACGCCCTCCCCGCCCTCAACGCCTATCCGACCCTCACCGTGAACAACGGGCGCTCTGGGTAGTTTGCGACATTTGCACTTATCGCACCGCCAGCCTCGACTCAGCTCTTCGTGGCATTTGTCTCCAGTATTGTCCGCCCCGTCTTCGTCCCCCTTCACGACAACAAGGCGGTGGTACCCGTAAACCTGGCTGGATTTGTGTTTTGCTTGATCACCACGGACGGAGGTCTTGCCGATGATTCGACGACGGTGGCGGGTCCGGCGATTTTGAACTTTCCGTACAGCTCGAGCGCTACTTTTGAATTTTAAATTGTAATGGTTCATTACTTCCCCGCGACGCGTACTTGCTGTTGTGCGAGATTTGGCCGATACGCGTCGCGTCGCGTCACGGCGTTACTTTGCGGCTTGTCTCTTCCTGCCTTGGTTCCGGTTTCAAAGTCAGTGTCAGCGAAGTTTCGTTGGCTACAGACAAACTCACCGAGCTCATCTAGCATTCACCGCGATGCTTAAGGGTGTTGTGGATCTGACGGAGAGTCAGCGCTTGCCACGCAAAGGGGTGCCAACTCATCCTTCCGGCGCTCATACCACTCTCGACTTGAACGATGGTCGCGTATTAACCTTGGGCGAAACTATATTTCAATCTCATGAGCTCGTTGGCCGCGGCACATGTGTCTCCCGGACAATACTGGAGGAGAAGGACGTCGTTGTCAAATGGACCTGGCCTGCGAAAGGTCGAACCGCGGAAGCCACTCTCGTGAAGACCGCCACTCACTGCGTTCAGACCCCTCATAGACCCAGGGTAGACACAGGGTCGGTCTACAGGCGTAGACGATAGCGTAGACCGACTTGTGAGTCTACATGGGTCTACATGGGTCTACACAACGTAGACGCAGGTGAGTCTACACAGATCTACGTTAGTTTTCAATGTAGACCCATGTAGACCTACGTAGACCCACGAGAGCACGGGCACTGATACATGCGGCCAGACGGAATTTACAATTTTGAGCGGTGGAAGAAGGGAACGGAAGGTGGGTCTACCTCGGTCTACATGTGCGGCCGAACGTAGCCAAGGGTCGGTCTACGTCACGTAGTCCCACGTAACCCAACGTAGGAACACCTGAGTCTACACGACCCCGTAGACCCACGTAGACACACGTAGACTCACGTAGACACATGTAGCCCAACGTAGACCTACCCTATGTCTACGGGGGGTCTGAACGCAGTGACTGGTTTAGCGCCCAGCTCTGGCGATACCCGGCGGGTCCTTAACCATTTGCCGAATATTCTGCGCGCCGAGCAACATGACGAGGATATCTCTCAATGTCCTTCATCTGACCACTTGGGCGACGACCACGAACTTCTCTTTCTCCGCATTGTAGTTCGAGAGGAGCTCTTCCCCATCACGGACCTCGCCACCGCGGATGAATTGAGTCAGGCGTTCTACGGAATCTTCAAATGTACGCTCGTTTCATTTGCAAGCCCACCGACTCGTTCTGACCCCGACCAGGCTATCGATGGGTCTACGAAAAGGCTCACCTCATGCACCGCGACATCAGCCGCAACACCTTGATGGTCCGCAAAGTAGGCGAGAAGTTTTACGGGGTCTTGAATGACTTTGACCTGGCGGTCATCAAGAGTGATTTGACGCTCTCGACCTCGAACCATCGCACCGGGACCGCACCGTACATGGCCCTCGACCTTTTGAAGTCCAATCCTCCTCCGCCTCACATCGTTCGATTCGACCTCGAGTCGCTCTACTACGTTTTTGCATACATTGTATGCCAGTATCACGAAGGCAAGAAGATCGACAACCCTCCCTTCGATAAATGGGACCATTTCTCCGCCGAAGACCTTTATGATAGGAAGGTGGCATTCCTCGCGACTCACATAGAGGTGCCACAAACACCGAATTTCACCAACCTTGCGGATTCGACCGAGGGTCTTCACGACATATTTTTCGAGGCCTATCAAGCCCGGGGGAAGGCGATGCAGTCGCAGAGGAGGCACAAATCGGGCCGAGGTCCTCCTCCACCTGCGTTCGATAATGAAACCCTCGGAAACCATATCACATTTGACACATTCGAGAAGATCTTGAAGGAAACTCTCCCTTCTTTGGCTTGAACGCCGTTCGATTTCCTGGTGTTGCTCTCTACTTACGAACCGCTGTCGTATGTGCACTTTCAACGCATGCGTCTGATACGGTTTGGTTGAATCCGCCTCCCGCAACGATGCGTATCTCGGGCAGTATGGTTCAACTGGGAGCCCAAGTTCAGCCTCTTTCCCAAAATATTCGGTCGTCTTCATCTTACAATACCTGTCTCTCCCATTCCTGGTTGGAGTCAGTCAAACACATCATTCGCGGTGAGGTGCGCCAAAGCCTCCGCGGAAATGTGCGCAATTTTTTTTCTTTTGCCAGCGACCTGTAAATTGAATGATGGCGTGGACTCGGAGGTTCGAGAATCCAGATGTTGAATTATCCTCGTGGTAAGGGACGGAGCGGTCAACGGGCAGTCGCCAGAACGAGCCGGCCAAGCTTGGATCGCCATCAAGCGCTGGTCATACTTCTTCTGGAACGAGTGGCTGGACAAGTATTCATTGAGATCGTCGGGGCTCGGTTCAGAGATGTGAAGTGTGGTCTAAAGACGGGGAGTGGAGAGAGAAATGGCTCTCCATGAGCTGCATATGCGCCCAAGGAGGATAGGCGCCTCGGAAGCGCTCATAACGCAGTTCCGGTCAGTTGGGAGGCAGGCGATGAATATTTCCTGGATTAAGTCGAGAGGTAGTCGACGCGCAGGAGATATGAGAGCCGTATGGGCCTCGACAAAGACTCCAAGGCTGTTGCGCGTCTCTTTCAGTTTATCGATGGCCCGCTGCATCTCCGCAATTTCATCGTCAAATTTCTTCAGCCGGATAATGGGCTCAACAAGGAGAGCCCGAATCTCCGCTAGCTCGTCGTCTGTGGGGCAGTAATTCGTGCCTATTTTCGAGGTGAAGTTGGTTGACATCAGACAACAGGCGGCTGCCGAATCCCGGCCGGCATTCCCCGGTGGCGCTCTTCCACTTCCTCTTCGAGACTTCCACTCCTGCGACATCCGTGCGCTCGTCCACGTTCGTTGACTTACGCTCAAGATAGTTTGATATGGAATACTATGGTCCCCTTGCGCGTGTTTTCTAACCTCATCTGGGTACCGTCTTGGAGTCGGCGTTTGGACACAGACGAACAAAATATCGACAAGATGTGGTCCGGAGTGCGTGTCAGTTTCTGTTCCCTCGCCCAATTTTATGCAGCACTCTCTTGTCGAACTGGAGTTGAATCATACAAGACGCCTATCCACCAGAACCACAAACTTGAAGCAGCCAAAAAAACATATCTTTTGACACACGCGCGGAAGGCGGAAATACCGATGGCAGACAGGTGGAATTTCATTCTCATCAGGGTTTCTGGAACGGTTCCATTCGTTGTGACTGTCCTCGAATATTGACCATACGCAGGGAGTCTTTCTTCGGCGGAGTTGGGTCCTTAAATGCGGATTAAAATCTCTCCACGGACACGAACACTTCACACACCGTTGCTGGAGCAACCTTGTATTTTCTCGCGCGCCACGAGGCGCAGAAGAACCGGACACAAATTAAATCTGCATCAGGTTCCCACCAGAGTCGGAATTCCCATCGCTGACAAGGCCCCGCTAGCCTCGCAGACAGAGCAGCCCAGCGACATGGTGTTCAACTTGAAGGCGTCACCGAGGTGGAGATGGCTGGAAGGAGCCAAGGCAAGCGAACACGTGGATCGCTAGAATGCGTGCGTATCCTTAGCCTTCGGCCTTTCGTGCCTTGTAATCACCTTCCGACGTAAGGGTGGGCTTGATCAATTGAGACCCTTCTTTCCTCAGTACGGCAGCGGGCCACTTCCGGCGCTGTCTATTTCAGGGACGTGTGGTACCCTGATGTATCTTGACTCGCCTATAATTTGGCCGCGGGAGACCCATCCCTCTGCCATCCTTGCCCCATGTCCGACCTTTCAAGAATTTCTCGCCGACTTCCAGGACGCACTCGGACAGCTTCGCGTTCTGTTATATCTGGGAGATGCTCTACCGACACTTCGAGTGGTCTCTCTAGTTCCCAGTTTCATCAAGAGCCAACCGCGGAGGCTGCTCAGCGGGTCAGCGACTTGATTGACGAGGCTTTAAAGGTACGAGGGCAGCGGAAATGTTGTTTGTACATCCTTTTTACCCTATTTCTCTTCGAACAGAAGGAAGCTTTGAGTCGGCAGGCGGACAGTCGCAAGGAAGTCAAAGGTATGCGCTTTACTTCCCTGTTTCCGCCTATTCCCGACCTGAGAGTGGATAACAAGTAATGCTCCTGGGCCAAGCAGAATCCGGTGCGTAGGAACGGTTGCATCTCTTTTACATAAATTTAATCTCCACAGGAAAATCCACTCTGCAGAAACAATTCCAACTCTACCATGCCTCGCACACCCTCGAGGTCGAGCGCCCGTCGTGGCGGATAGTCGTCTACGCCAACCTCATCAAAGCCGTGCGCACAATCCTCGAAGAGCTGGACTACCAGTTTTCCTTATCGCTCGACGAGTACCCCTGGGCGGCTTCGGCTTCCGAGGACTCGGGACCGACAGACGTGGCTGCCCAGAACGAAATCCTCGCGCTTCGGCGGAATCTGCTTCCGCTGATGTCGCTCGAAGGATCACTGTCCGCTGAATTGAGCGAAGGCGTCGCCTTCGTTGGGCAGCGGCGCGGGAAGCTGTTCCCTCCTCGGCGCGGCACGGCGTGCACGAGGGCGAGCACCCGACCGGTCACCGACCTCGCCAAGGCGGTGGTGGCGACTAATCGCGCGGCGCAGGTGCTTGGGACGAGTTTTCGTGTAATCGAAGCGCTGTGGAGGCATAGATCGGTGGAGCACATGTTGCGTACGCGGAAGTTGAGGCTAGACGAGTCTGGCCTATTGTATGTATTCATTCCGCTGCCCGCGGTTGAGCTCTAATCCTCCCCTTCAGCTTCCTGAATCATGTTCACCGCATTGCGCAGATGGATTATATTCCAAGCATAGGTCTTGTTCAACAATTCGTTTTTTCAACATTGATCTAACATATGCGATTGACAGACGACGTGCTCCATGTGCGGCTTCAAACGGTCGGCGTAATCGAACACTCGCTAAAAGTCAACACGGTCGCTGGGAGCTACATGTGGAAGATCTACGACGTCGGGGGAACGGTGAGTGCATTTTGGACGGCTTAAAAACTGAACTGAAGTTCAACCGACAGCGGAGCCAAGTTCGTTCCATCCATTCCATTCGAGTTGATGGCTTATCTGCCCACACTGCCCTCTAGAGACCCGCGTGGTGCTCGTACTTTGACGATGGTCAGTAGGCCGGCACCTTGATTGCGTTTGCATTATTCTCGCAATGCTAAAATCGAGCTTCTCCTTCCTTCCAGTCAACGCCTTAATTTTCCTCGCGCCCATCTCGGCCTTTGATCAGGTATGTACTCAAGCCTGCGTCCCAAAGTTTGACTGACAATGGCTCGGACTGCAGTATCTCGAGGAAGACCCGTTGACGAACCGGATCCACGACTCGCTGCAGTTGCTCACGACCATATGCGCGAATAAGCTTTTGAAGAACGCGCAGCTTGTGTTGCTGCTTAACAAGGTGAGTGTATTGCGTCCAAGGAGGCTTTGTGCTTATCCAAGCATGTACCTTAGACGGATGTGCTGCGGAAGAAACTCGAGGCGGGGGTTCAGATCCGTCAATAGTGCGTGCTCATTCGCGACTGGACTGTCTGGCCCGCTCAAACGTCTGTCAGTATAACGAGCTATGGGAATCGGCCGAACAATTTCGCTACCGCAGCAGAGTATTTCCGGTCCCACTTTTTAGCGGCGTACCAGAAGAAGGATGCATTCCAGCGTAAGCTTCACGTTGTAAGTTGCAGCTGTGTTCGTATCTTCTAGCGAACTATGCTCACAATCTGTTATTTACAGCATTTCACAGCCATGCTGGTCAGTGTTCCGCCCCTGCTCGAATAGAGCGCCGAGCTAAAATGTCTGCTTCAGGATGTTGAAGCAACGCAGATCATAATCGCGGCGGTGGGCGATTTGATAATGCGGAAACATATCGCGCAGACGGGGTTACTGTAGCTCCGTCGCGGAACTCCTTCCGCCCTTTCCCCAATGCACATATGTACTTATGGCCCCCCTGGACCGCTGCTTCTTGGATATACTTACCGTTTATGTATTTGTGTAGTCCAGTTACAGTCCGACTGTCAGAACGATTTTCGAACCATCGATCCTCGTCAAGGAGCGTCAAGGTTGACGTAGTCTCGGCTAACATGGGACAAAGACACGTTCATGTTCCCAGGAATAGCGCGGGACGCGGGAGAATTCGAAGCTTAGCTGGCGATCGACCGACCGCCTAAGCGAACCGAGCGTAGATCATGTTTGGCATCTTCAACGCCTGGTTCTGGATAAGGTAATTTTGTGGGGGTGTTTGCCGGCTGAGCGTCCTGCTGAAAAGTGAGAAAGAGGGTGTCGACTCACTTAGTAGGGTCGATTGGACCAGCGATTGTGGCGGACATGAGAGGCTTTGCGTTGCTTTCGATCGTGATCAAGCAGCTTCGAGCCTCGGCTCCTACGACCGGACGCAAGTTTTGGCTAGCAATCGAATTGTGTCCTGAAAGAACAATACTACTTATGCTTTGGCATCGACACATTGATTTCGCCACGACTTCGCAAATTGCTCTGTGACTTTAGGCTCACGTACTTGACGGGCGACTGAGGCTTGAAGGCACTATTATTGCTGGTCTTCACTGGCAGCACTGCGTGCAGCGCGGGTTTACCGCGTCTGCAGGATTTTTCCTTTGGAAAACATGCATGTTACCCCCATTTTCGTGATGAGTTGGAATGCGGGTCCTATCAGCACCAAAGGAGGCTCAGACGATTTGAGAAACTCACTGACAATTCTTCCGTCTTTTCCTGAGTGGAAACGAACCGTGAGAAACCTCACCGCTTTGGGAGCTGGGACGCGACGCGCCTGGTCACGTGTCGTGACGTTAGGCGCCGAGTCGGCGTCTTTCTCCTTTCTCCTCCTCCTGCTCGCCGAACGCAAACGGCCTTCGGTTCTCTTTCTTGGGTTCCTGCGTCTTGCGGCCCTCAACGGTTTCCTCACTCCTTGCCACAGCGGATAGAGTGGACTTCAGGGGGTATGATCTTGAAGACTTCAAGGCTTCAAGCGTCGTTCCACGCTCATTGGCTCCTAGCTGGTACGTTCAAGAGTTCCTCAAGCCATCGCCCAGGACAACAGTGAACGCGCCTCACACGAAACGTTCCTCACTCCTCGCTCCTGGTCCCTCCGACGGATGAGTACTTCTCAAGTGAATCGAGTGGCTCAAGATGAATATCCTTGAATATCTGGCGCCAACCTGTGCCCGCCTCCTCAGCCTCGTTTCCGCGCAGCGACGCTCGCTTCTCGACGTACTCCTGCTCGGTGCGATTTCCCAACTTGAAGACGGTAATTTACTGCGTTGTGGATCCGTTGGGAGGCCCGCTCATCGTTAAGTCCAGGTTCGGAAACGACGGCAGCCCTTCGACGCTGGTGTATGGCGGCCAAGCTGAGATTCTTGTGCCACATACTCTCTCTTTCTCAAACGCGCGATACATAGGGGTCACTTTTCGACTTACGGGTCGGCGTGATCTCCGCATCCGAAGACGGTAGTTCAATGCCTTGTGGGTAATTTACTGCGTTAGGTACATAGGAGCTCCGCTCATCGTTATTTTTCACTCATTGATTTTCAGGTTTGGAAACGGCGTCGGGGAACTCGCTTTTCCCTTCGGCGCGGCCACAAGTCCGAAGACACCCGAAGACCTGGACCCTGGGTGCCCACCGGGGACTTGCCTGCTCGATTCCTCCCCGCGTTGTGGGTGCACTGTGGGCGTGCAGGGACGTCAGCACTCAGGAATCCTGCTAAATGTACGACTTTGTCTTCATTTCCGCTGATTACTGTCTATAATAACGGATCTTGTATCTTATCAGCTCACTTCAGCGGCGCGGCCCTGTTTATTCTGTCGATTCTCTGGGGCCCGACCTTCCCCCGGGGACTCGAATAATCCCGACGCCATATTTCGGGTTCTGGTTCTGGACCGGGTTACTCCTGCTCGCGACTTGACGGACTCCCATCCCATGAAGATCCACTGGCACTGTCTCACTGTCGTGTCAATGTCTCTGTCTCTCTCTGGTCCACAGAACGAACCCCGCTTCCAGTTTTTAGAACGAGCCCTGCTTCCAGCCTGCAGAACTCCCCCGGACGCATTACACTGGCCGCTATCTTTACCTACTCACGTCTTGTCAAGTTGCCGGCCGCTGTACGACAGTACTTCCATTCTAAGCCGACCACAAACTCAGGCTTGGATTCTGGAAACCGGATGGCGTGCCCATGCCCAGCCTAGGCCGAAATTTCCCTGGGCACTAGGCGGACACGCGACTCGTAGCTGGCCATGGGACTCAGAGTCCGAGGGAGGCAGGCGTTTCCTTGACCTGCTGGGAGACTGCCCACGTACTTGCTGGGGACGCAAACCACCCCCTGTGAGGCGTACAACTTTATTCCTCGCTCTTCGCACGCAAAGCACACCTAGACTGCGCAGCACGGACGGATCAACCTTGGGCCCCCGTGATAGTGCCGCTGGGTTCGAGAGGGCTTCGAGATTATCCCATCTTGGTCCCATCGCGCCGAACAGACCGACTTTTGCTAAATGCTCCGAGGACTACGCATGGGGACTCCAAGCTCAAACGAACACCAAATAATCTGCGGAGAGTAAAATCGCGCATGCTGGCATGCAATGCAATGTGGGGAGCGTGTTCCCCGCATTGAAGCTAGTACGCAGGTCGAGGATCGCCGCCAGGCTAGATATCGGCCTTTCCCCATTAGGTAATATTCACACGGTCAGGATCTGTTGGAACTTTTCTCGTCGCCGCCTCGTGTCAAGTCGTCGGCTGCTGGACTTGAACTTGAACCACAACCACCACCATGGCGCCACCTCCTCCTCCCCCGCCTCCGCCCCCGCCGCCGCTCTGCTTCCCCTCCTTTGGATCCAACAAGCCTAAGCGCCGCATATCAATGTCCGAGTCCGACCTTTCCCGTTCGTCCGCCACCGGCTCGCGGCGCGCCTCGGTCGACTCGCGCGGGTCCGCAGCGCCACTCGCTCGGCGGCCCACAGAAAAGCTCGTACGCTATGCGTCGGGCTCGTCCTCGTCTACGCTCACTGGTTCCGCCGCATCCGCCGCCGGGATCAGTTTGGCTTTCAAGACCGACTCGGAGGCGTACGGGAGCGAGGTGCGCGGCGGGCAGGCGCCCGAGTGGGAGATGGGGAAGAAGGGGCCGAGGTTGGTTAGGGTGAATACGATGACGGGGACGCCGACGAAGCAGAAGGGAAAGTGGGGTTATGGGTGGGGGCTGGGGAAACGGAAGGAGAAGGAGGTGATGGATCCAGCGATGGAGGCGCAGCCGAGGGAGATGTCGGAGAAGGTGCCCTCGGCGGAGGGCTCGCGGGGTGGGTTCCCGCTGTACGATCCGCCCGTGGCGCCGATCCGCACCAACACCCAGTCGACGAACGCGAGTCGGGACACCAAGGGCTCGCGGGAGACCAGGGAGACCAAGGAGTCGCACCGGTCACGAGAGTCGGGCCAGAGCCGGATGATGGACGAGAGCCGGATGGCGGGCGGGGAGAGCAGGAGGAGCGACAGCAAGAGGAGCGGGGAGAGCAAGCTCTCGGGGCAGTCCTCGGAGAAGGTGGTGAGCAAGGGCAGGTCGGCCAATTACACGCCTACTACCGGGGGCCTGGCGTCCGCGGGGTCAGGCACGCGGGGGCGGCAGACGCCACTTGCGAGGGAGCCGTCGTCGAACACGAACAAGACACCCCTCGTGCGGAATGACTCGAACAGCACGCTCATCGGGTCCCAGACGTCGGCGTACTTCCGCAAGGTCAACGACGTCGAGCCCAGCGTCGAGAAACCCGATACCGGTCCCCGCCTCGATGCGCTGCGGACGATCATGGAGAAGGACGCGCTCGATTACTAGTGCGCCACTTTTTTTTTGCCCGCCACATGCGCCACCATACTCATCCCTTTTTTTTTTTTTTTTTTTTTGATAGCATCGTGCCGAGCGAGGACGCGCACCAATCGGAGTACGTCTCCGCGAGCGATCGGAGGCGGGAATATATATCGGGGTGCGTGCGACGACGACTGCCTGCCCGGTTCTCATGCTAACCGACCCGACACAGATTCTCCGGCTCATCCGGGCAAGCGATCGTCACCCCCTCCGGCGCCTACCTCGTCACAGACTCGCGGTACTGGCTCCAGGCGCAGGAGCAGCTCGATGGGAACTGGACGCTCGTCAAGGCGGGCGGCGTCAATATGCCCAAGGACTGGATCGAGTGGCTGGTGGTGCGTCTCCTCTACTATTCACGATCCTACGATAAATTGACTGACATGACTGTAGAATCGCGCGAAGAGCTGCAAAATTGGGATCGACGCGCGCATGATCTCGCATGCGCAGGCGACGCTGCTGACGTCCAAGCTCAGCGCGCTCGACTCCAAAATGATCTACCCGCCGCAGAACCTGGTCGATCTTGCGTGGAAGGACAAGGCGCCCAAGTCGCGCGAGCCGGTGTATAGGCAGGGTGTGGAGTTCACTGGTACGTTAAAATCCTCCTCTTCGCTGAGGGATGGATATTGATCATCGTTGTAGGCCAAGAAGCGTCGCTGAAGCTGCGAAAGGTGCGGAAGTGGATAGAAGAACAGCCGCCGTCGGTGCCCGCATACTCGAAGGCCCCGCCGACCGAGTCGCAGATGCATGTCGGGACGCTGATCACGTCGCTTTCGGGCATTGGTGCGTTTTCTTTCCTTCCCTCCTTCCTCTTCCCTCCAATCTCATTCATTTATGAACAGCCTACCTGCTGAACCTGCGCGGCTCCGACATCCCATTCAACCCGCTCTTCCAGGCGTACCTCTTCGTCTCGATGGAGACGGCGATACTCTTCCTCGATGGGTACAAGGTGAACGACGATATAGCGGGGTATTTGCAGAGCTTGGGGGTGGAGAGACGGGATTATGTGGATGTGTGGCAGTTTTTGAGGAGGAGGGAGTGGGGGAACGGGAAGGTGGGTTGGCGTTTTCTCTTCCTCTGTTAAGACTTAATTTCTTCGTTTGTAGCTCCTGATCACGGCGCAGACGTCGTACGCCATCTCGCTCATGCTGACACATTTCCGGTACACCGTCGCGCCGTCGATCGTCGAGGAGATGCTCGCGTTCAAGAACGAGACCGAGGTTGAGGGGCTGCGGAGGGCGTATCTGCGGGATGGGGTTTCCTTCGTGCGTTGCTTTACTTACCGCCTATCTCTCTCTCTTACAACGACTTTCGCAGGTTCGCTTCCTCGCGTGGCTAGAAACCAAGCTCAACGAGGGGTATGATATCACGGAGTACGAGGCCGCTCAGCGGCTGACCGAGTTTCGGCGCAAAACGAAGCACTTCATGGGGCTTGCGTACGAGAATATCTCGGCGTCGGGGCCGAACGCTGCGTTGCCGCATTATTCGCCACGGAGGAGCACGGCGCGGATGATTGATCGCGAGACGCCGTATCTCAAGTACGTCTCCCTTTTTTACACCAGAAGGCGGGTGCTGATGCGTTTTAGTGACTCGGGCGGGCAGTACCGGGACGGAACGTGCGATACGACACGGACGGTGCATTTTGGGCGGCCCTCGCCTGAGCAGTGTGATGCGTTTACGAGGGTGCTGCAGGGACATGTACGTTTCATCTCATTTCTATTTCATCCGCAGTTTCTTCATTCACACTGACACACCCTCACAGATCGCGATCGACAGCGCGGTATTCCCGGAAGGCACATCCGGCCACCAGCTGGACGTTTTAGCGCGCAAGGCGCTTTGGCGGGATGGCCTGAATTATGGGGTGCGCTTTTATCTGTTTTTGGAGGACGCGGTAAGCTCATGTACCCTTACTACAGCACGGCACCGGGCACGGCTTTGGGTCGTTCTTGACCGTGCACGAAGGCGCGCACGGATTCTCGAGCAGCGTCCCTCTGCTGCCGGGCAACGTCATCACCAACGAGCCAGGCTTTTGTGCGTCTTATCTTCCATGTTGTCTGCGCGTTACTCACTCCTGCTAAAGATAGCGAGGGCCGATGGGGTATGCGCATCGAGTCGGCGCTGGCGGTGCGTCGTATCAGGGTGCGTCGACAGACCGTCTTCACGCACTCAATACACCCCACTAACGTGCATTAATAGACCCGGGGCGAGTTCAACGGCCCTGTTTGGCTCGCATTTGAGCGCCTTACGTGCGTGCCGATCCAGACGCGCATGGTCAAGGAGAGCATGCTCACGAAGGAGGAGAAGCAGTGGCTCAAGGTTGGTCGTCTGCGTATCCTCTCCCGCGTCCCGCTGACTTTGCGGATGTGTAGGACCACAACCAGCGCTGCTTCCAGCTACTCTCGCCGCTTCTCAAGGACGACAAGCGTGCGATGAAGTGGCTCAAGCGTGAGGTGGACCGTGGTATCGGGCTTGCAACGGGCCCTGGCGGCATGTCTATCGACTGGGATTGATTCACGATTCGGTTTTCCGTCGTCGGCTTCGACGTCTTGTGTCCCTTTTAACGTCGCCATCGGCGCTCTCTTCTCTTTCTCTCCGTCCCCCTAACTTAGACGTCGTCGTAAGGACGGCAATGGATTTACATACATGTGTACGAGCTGTCGCTAGGACATTGCTCGGGATTCGTATCTATGTGTACATACATGGATTGCTTTTTTCGTTCTCTCTCTTTTATTATTACCTTTCATTCGTGTTCATAGCCCTTTGGTACTCTGCTTCTTTCGCTTTTGTATATAGTCTTTTGTAGTATGTAGTCAATGGATTTCCTGGGGTGTTCCGTCGGTCGCAAGGACTGACGACGCTTTATTTTTGTGCGTCGTGATTCAGTCAAGGTAGCGGGCGTCGGCTTTCCGTTTGGGAGAAAAGAAAGAGGAAATGATATTACACGAGGGTGCGGGCGACGAGAAAAGGCATACATGGTAAATTGCTAGTGGGAATACAACACTTAAAACATGCGAGAATCATGGATTGAATCCACCAACAAAGGGCGGGCTCGTATATCGTCCAAATGTAGTGCCTGGATTCTCGCACCGGGCAAGGTAGATGGACAAGTCGATCCGCTCGCGGCACCTCTCAAGCAAGACTGGAAGAACGGACGACGACGAATGCCCCTTGACCCGCAGCTTGAAGGTTGCGGTGCGAAGGGCGCCCGAGTATCGCCCATTCCGATCGGGACCGGGGGCTGGAAAGCGGGAGATAACCATGCGGTAGAGCTTGAGGTCGTCGATGTGCTCCCCTCGTAGATCCTTGACGTCGATGGTATGCAGATTCGGGAGCCACCGGGGCCGGTTGTCCTGAGGGTCCTGAGGGTCTCCGAGGGTCAGGAATTCGATGATCTTGTCGGTGAGGTAGATATGCAGCGAGAGTTCCTGGAGCGACGCCATCTCTGGAAATCGCAAAAAGGATAGATGGTGGTCGTTGAGCTTCACGGGCGCGTCCTCCCGCAGCCTGAAGAGCTTCACCGCGCACCCGGAGCGCCTGATGAGACGCTGGATGGAAATTGGGTCGTTCGTCTGCCGCGGTGCAGCGACATACCAGAGCGCGAGCTCCTCTAGCTTGGGAAGGACGAGGCACCCGAAGAATGGCGCCAAATCAAGCTTTTCGGCTTTGATGACCAGGGAAGAGAGGTGCCCAAGGCACAGGGGACGAGTGGTGGAAATGGCTTCTCCACCTGGGGTGGTCGTGATGCGGAGGACGGCGCGACGGAGGGACGCACAACGCTCGAGGATAGCCAAGTTGTTGCGGATGGGGCCGCCCATGTCGCCCACATCCAGCACCGTGAGTCGCGCCCAAGGTATAAACTCCTGCGCCATCTTTCGCTGCATGACGATGGATTTGACGGACACATACGAGTACAAGATGCGTGCCGTGTCGATCCTGTTGTCGTCGTCCCACGAACTGTTTAGCAGTTGAACGTGCTGTAGGTGGGGGGCCCCAATGGGCGAGTTCTGAAGGTGTAGGAGTGATTGCTGCGTCGTATTCTGGAAGAGGAAAGTGATTCGTTTCCAGCGAGGGAGGTGCGGAATGAGGAGAGCCAGGATCGTCTCCGTGAGCTCGTATTCGTGGGGATCTGTGAACGGAAGGAGCGGCTGCCCGACGGCTGGGGGTACGCTTTGGCGGAGGTGCAGGACAAGGGGACATTGTCGAGAGTTCTTGAGCCATAGCTCGACCATGGGAACATGGGCCGCTCGAGGTCGGTCCACCCAGATCGTCGACCAAAGGGAGGGAATGGATAAGGCGGCGCTGCGCCACTGGCGGCTGACCTGCGATAGGACGAGCGGTTCCAGCATAAGGACGCTCCGAGCGTCCAATGGATCGAATCCGTCGTCGTTCAGACACCACCCGAATATTTCACCCAGAACGTCGAAAGGGAGGCCGGCTACAGGAGAGGAGCCTTGACCCCGCATTCGAAAGGGCAGGTTCCAACACCACCGCGAGAGTTCGCGCCCTGCGTTCCAGAGTACTTTCGGGACGAGTTCATTTTCGTATCCGTGGCCCTGTGATATATTTTAACGGGACTCGAGGAGACACGTAGACGTTGCGTCTCGTTGCGTACCTGGTATATCACCTCCATTTATCGGATTTCCTATAGCCTAGGGGAGTACGAGGTCGAGTGGCAGTATGCCAACGCGGAATCATGGCCAGAAGTTCAAGTAGCTGGCGGCGTCGCCGTTCTCAAGGGCAAATACAAGACGCCCCGAAGTCGACACAAGAACATCGTTGAAGAGGAACAAGGTTGCGCTGTCGCCATTAGCGGCAGTTGCGTCCTTGTCTGAGTACAAGGGTGGCGGGAAGGAGGAAACGCGGTAACGTAAACGTGTCAATCCGACTCGGATTCGAGCTTGGCTCGAGCTGCGATTTCTGGGCTGAATATGCGATACAGGAACAGAGTTCACATTGGAACGAGACTACCTATTTACAAAAGCAGTTCAAGAGCTCAAGACGAAGCTCCAAGTTATCTCTGTCTAAATCTACAGGATGGGTATGCCCAGTCAAACGCAGCTGAAGGTCAGCGGAGCGAAGAGAGATCGGGCTCGTGGAGGGCGCGCGCGAGGACAGCAATGCGACGAGTAGCTCGTCGGATATATGGTCCCCACGACAGTCAGCAAGCGCGAGCGCGGTCAAGTTCGGCAACGAAGCACTTTCGCCGCTGCCCAAGGTCAGAAATTTGACGATCTCGTCCGTTATGTCGACCTTGAGCTCGAGGTCCGTCAAAGACGCCATCGAGGGGCTCCGAAGGAACGAGATGTGGCGCTGGTCGTCACGTATGCGCGCCGTCTCGTGCAAAGAGAAGGCCTCCAAGGCACACGAGGAACGCTCGAGAAGATCGTGCAGCGCCTGCTGGTCGGGCAGGGCCCGCGGGACGTGGCAATATTCCAACGCGAGCGAGCGGAGGGCAGGGAGAGTGAGGCGGTTAAAGAATGGGGTCAAGTCGACTCTGGATGCCTTGATGGTCAAGTCGACGAGGGAAGGGAGTGTTAGGTATTGGTCTGCGTGCGTGAATGGAACATGAGTCCAATCGGGTTGGGCAGAGGATGTGAGTTTGGCGCTCGAGAGGGTGGGGCATGCAGCGAGGATGCCCAGGCACGTCTCCAAAGTGCATTCGGGATCCGCGTCGAGGTGTGTGAGTTGAGACCACGCCACATCTCGGCGGCTGGACGCAGGGGACAAGTGGACGCTTCGAACGGATGGACGCGAGTAGAGGACGGACTGGAGCGACTCGGCACCTGTACAATCCCAGGAATCAAGGTGCAGCGCAACGTGCTCCAGGGCGACCGCCTCGTCTCGTGCAATGGAAAGGAGCGACTGCTGAGTATCGGTTTTGAAGATCAAGTCGACCGTCTGCCATCGGTGCAGCTGCGGGAGCAGGAGCCCGAAAATCTCGTCCGTCAAGTCGTGCTCGGTAGAAGTCGGGTAGGCAAGGCAGGACTTGGGATCGGTTTGGCGGAGGTTAATGGAGAGGGGGCAAGTGCGAGAGCGCTCGATCCAAAGCTTCACCATGGGGATGTGGGCGGCTCGCGGGCGATCTATCCAAATGGTGGCCCAGAGCATGGGCATGGAGAGCGAGACAGCGCGCCAGTGCCCGCAGACGTGTGAAATCATGAGCGGCTCCAGGAGAAGGCCCGAGACCTCGTCTGTCATGGCGCCCCAATCGCCGAGGGTCCACGAAAATATTTCGCCGAGGACCTCAACTGGGAGTGCTTTAATGGGTCCGTTCGAAGTGATCGACTCGGTGTATTCGAGGGCGTCGGATGGGAGGCTTTCATAGAGGAACCAACGAGATAGGCCACAGCTGCGCTTCCAGAGCTTCGTGGAGATGTGATTAGGCATTATGTCTTTCTGCCAACACATCAGCAAAGTCGAAGGAATACGGCTCGAACGCAACACACGGTATTTCGTCAAGGGACTTCGGCGGGGTCTGGCTAAACAGAATAAGATCCAACTGGGTACAGAGGTTAGCTATAGCGCCGATGGGAACGACTCCGCCTACGTTTACAGCTGTCGTATAGCAGTAGTCGTCGTAGTCGTGGGCCCCAAGAATGCCAGTTCCGGGGAGGGGTTGAGAGCGACAAGGCGCGTCCACGGGATGAACAAAGCTTATACGTGTGCCGCGACAATGGCCAGAAGGATCCCACCAGCGGTTGGAGAAAACAACGCGATCCAAACGAAGAACAAGACATTACTTGAGGTCAGGCAGGCAAGGTTTGACGCGCAATAGCACCGACGATGGTTACATTGAACTGAATCGAGGACAAGGCTTGCAAAGGATCTTGCTGACGCTGACCTTGAAAACAGAACAAGGAGGAGGGAACAAGGTGCCGGGTAACGCCGTGACTGTATCCACTTTCGCTTCCCACCACCGCATTGGCAATGGCTGGCATCCTCGTTCGACCGACCGGCCAGCCGCCAATAAAATCACCAAACTCTCTGGTCAATGCTCTCTGAGCTGCTGAAGAAATTTCTACCATCTTGGTCGTTAAAGTACTGGTTCTTTAGGTTTTTTTCCGCCAGGTGCTCATACGCGCACAGACGCCGTCCCTTGCGCATTGTCTCATAATATGGTCTCGTTCGTGTCGAACGACCGATCGCTGCTCGAGGCGCTGGACAAATACCAAGATGGACGCCCGCATTCCGCGGTCGTGGCAATGGAGGAACGGAACTGGGATGGACCTCTCTACCAGCGTCACACGAAGATAGTCAAGGTGTGCCCACCTTGCGGGAACTTCTCAAGCACCTCTCGGGCATCCACTATGGCGGCAAAGAGATACCCCGCTCGTCGTCTGCTGTGCTCTTTCCTCGACATTTACGGACCTACATCCTCATCTGGTCGCTCATCCACGTCGTCGTCCTCAGAACAACCAACCATCGGCTCACTGCGCCACACAAGACCGTCGTTGTTGACGGAGTCAACTAGCACTTCCCCTCTTCCTCGTCCTCAACTCCATCTACGTCGACTTCTGGGCGCGCGGCGAGGACGTTATCGCGTTCATCTTCCGGCCCATGTCTCGTTCGAAGTCCCAGTACGCGCCTCGCACTCACGCAGCAGACTTTTGACTAACCACCCACTTCCAGGCATTCGCTCTCAACCCTCAGGTCACCGAAGCTGACAAGATCTTCGTCTTCCTGGCCTTCTTCTTCCTGAAGGACACCGCCGCCGCCGCGACCTACTCGTTCTCCACCAACCTCTCCACGTACATCGCAGACCGGGTCCCGCTTCCTCCGCTGGTGCACCCTCGACTTTGCCATCCAAAGCGGTCGGCGTGTTCGCGTGGCGCCTTGACGAGTGCGGCGCTCGTTCCTCGCGCTCAAGTATCTCTATCGACGGACTATCTACACGTTACACGTTATCCATGGAAACATCCAATCTAACGTTCCCTTGGCTTGTCTACTTACTTGTTTCGCCCCATACTTACTTGTCTCGATGTTGTCACTATACCACCGATACTTCGAGTCTCGTTCTCAAAGTGGCCCCAATTCCGCGAGACGTTCATTTACGCGCGTCTTCCAAGCCTTGCATCCGTCAGCTACCGCACGTCTCGCAGCCGTGCGTGCAGACGGAGGTGATTAATCCAAATTGTAAACATTGTAAACCCGTTAAACTGCGACCGACATACGACAAAAAATCATAAGTAGACTGAGATACAAGGAAATTTAGGGACATTTCGCCAAAGAAGGTAGAGTTTCCTTCAAGATCCTCTCGAATGCGTCAAACGTGACACGGTTTCCGAGAGTTTCGTCGTCGACCGGAAGGGGAAGAGGAGTTTGATAGAGCCGAGACATTAGAAGTGCCGCTTCCGGATCCGTATTCGAATCCTCCCGGGCGCGATATGCATGCCAGAACATGATATGGAGGAGAACGGTCGCATTCTTGAGGGTGGTGAACTGGGGTGTTTGCTGCACGTTCAAAGATCCGTGGATGAAAGTGTACTTCTCTTTATAGAGGCCTCTGGGGGAGAGGTGATTCCATTCCTCGAAGGGAGGGTTGTCGATCTTCTTGCCGTCGTGATACTGGCATACGATGTATGCAAAAACATAGTAGAGCGACTCGAGGTCGAATCGAACGATGTGAGGCGGAGGATGATTGGGCTTTAAAAGGTCGAGGGCCATGTACGGCGCCGTCCCGGTGCGATGGTTCGAGGTCGAGAGCGGCATATCAGTCTTGATGACCGCCAGGTCAAAGTCGTTCAAGACGCCGTAAACCTTGCCGTCTATTCTGCGAAACATCAAGTTGTTGAGACTGATGTCGCGATGCATGAGGTCGATGTTCTCATACAGCCATCGATAGCCTGGTCAGGATAAGGTTAGGACGAGTCGGCCCGAAAATAAAGTGAGCATACATTTGAAAATCCCGTGAAACGCTTGACTCAATTCTTCCGCGGTGGTAAGGCTCGTGATGGGGAAGAGCTCTTCTTGCACGACAAGGCGGAAAACGCGGTCTTCGTACTCGTCCCCCAAATGCTCCGATAAACGACGCTGAGGAGAATCTGCATCTAATTCCTGCTCCTCCTCATATATGATCTTCGGTAGATGATTGAGGACCCATGCGCTGTTCCCGGTCGCCTTCTCGGTGGCTCTTCGGACGAAGGCGGCCTCCGCCATTCGACTTTTTGCAGGCCAACTCCATTTGACGACGACATTCTGACCGTCCAACGTTGCCCGAGAGACGCATGTCCCGCGGCCAATGATCCCATGCGCCTGGAAGATGGTTTCACCCAGGTGCAATTTTCGTTGGTCGTTTAACGTGAGGGTGGAATTACCAAAGGGGCTGGTGAGCACCCCTTTAAGGTAGATTTGTTTCAGACGGGGCTGGGTGAGACGATGGAACCCCCACTGACTGTCCGACAAACTTGCAATGCGCTTGAGCATCGTGATAAACAGCGTGGGGTTGGCTTTGAAGTCCATCTCCTCGGATTTTACGATGATTGAACGATCATAGTAAAGGAGCTGGATGACGTTGTTTGTAATCAATCCTCCGATCACGTGGCTTCGAAGACCACTGTAGGACAACATTTCGAGCGCGTAACTCGCGCATTGGACGCGCGGAGCAGGTGCGGGGGTTTCTTTCTCCACCGTTTTCGAGGCGCGCGGTTGACTGGCCCTTACGTCTACCGGCGGGCCAGACACCGGCCCACTCTGAACCGCTAAGGCTGCCTTGCGTGCGCTTGTGCGGGTGGGAGGGGTCGGAGTGGCCACTTTAGTGACTTTGTCCTGACTCCGCGGTTTATTAACGGCTTTAGCCGGGGCTGTGGAAACCGGATTGCATCAGAGATTCAGAACATAATTATGTGGACTCCGCGTACCAGAAATATCGCCACGTTTGGGAGAAAATTTAAATTCCCAGAAGCCGAGCACCTCCATCCAATGAAATGCGCTGTCGGTGTCTGGTCCGTCAAAGACGTTATTGCGACCGCCAAGCTGCAATGCCGCCAGCCAAACACTGAGTACGTCAGGCTTACGCCCCGCATCAGAACCATTGATAAGTGTTGGATCGTCCCGGCAGAATTGGACTGTTGCGTCCTTTCCAATGCAATGGTTTGCAAGTGCGATAAATGGCGCGTATAGACTTGTCTCGTCGCTGCCGTGTGATTTCCAATCAGTGTATGTGGCGAGCAGGTCCTTGAACTCAGTGCTCTTCGCCATTTTAGCGGCGTTGGGGCCCTTTACCTGCCCGCTGGCCTGGTCTCTCGGAATACACAAAACCAGTTCGAGGAACTCCGCCATAGAAATGGTCTTCTCTAGACGAAGGTCTTCTTGCAAGTACGGGGCGTATTCGGTCTGAGTGTGTTCTGAGGCGTGGCTAAGATGGCTTTGCGAACCCTTGTTGTACGGTGTGGAGGTTACAATCGGCGCTGGCGCAGAGGGAGGCGTCGACATGGTGGTTTGAAGAGAGTGTACACAGACCTGTGTGTACACTGAAGTTACGTTTTAAACAAGATCCATCTGACAGGTGGCTGTGTGATGGACGCCACATCCTTTTTGGGAATGCGAGCCTCGAGGTCCCAAGTCCGGCGAGATAGTGGCGAGGTTTGTATTCTAAAGAACTCATTATGTACAAAACAGTTCTTAGGCCACAGATCGTCTCTGGTAATTTCTACCGAAAGTGTGTGCGCGGTTTAGTAAAGCCTATAACCTGCGCCAGCCGGCCGGTCGATTTTGTCCGTCACCTCGAGTCCGAGGTCATTCCAATCGGCCATGGCGGAGCACGCGTCGGCCGTACATCCACATGCGGACAGTCTTGTGTAAAGAGAAAACCTCCCTCCAACTTGAAGGGACACGGAGATCATTTGAAGCGCCGCTTCATGAGCCGCAGCCCAAACGAACGGAGGGCAAGGAGGATGAGGCAGGTTCGTTCGTACTCCGAATATTCGAGGGTGTCGGATGGGATAGTTTAGCGGCATGTTGAGCGATCTCGAGTGCCGTCAAATGTGGTTCGAGGGCGAGATGACGTCTGAAGAGTACTGTTAACGGCAATGACTTGCTGTCTGGAGATGGTGGGCATTACCAAGTGAAGACAAACGTAAAGGGATTGTCGGTTGGCCGTGAAAGCTGCGTTCGACCGTCGTTGATGTATATATTCGACGGACAGCGCGAGTATGTAACGAGGTCGCAAGTTTCGCGAACGCGGCGCGTGAAACGGAGAAGAATGCCGATTTTCATCAGCTCCCAACCGAACAGATTCTGTCACGTCGCAGCCGCATACCCGAACGCGGCGCATCGCGGCAGATCACGGCGCGCAACGATTCCTCCGCGGCGGGTGACCAGACCGCCGAGGCATCGCTGAAGGACAGCGTGGACGTGGAGGCGGGGCCTCCTCGGGATGGCTGCTGTCCGTATTCCATCCATCTCCGAGTCATCGTCGAGAACATCATTAATGGACGTGGAGGGCGCAAACGTGTCGGCTAGCTCTGCGGGCGATGCTGACAGCGGGCTGAGCGGCGGTCGCTCAGCATCTGCAGCGGGGGCAGTTTATCGCGGCAGCGCGAAGTCGGGAGCGCGGGAATGGCGTGCGCCGCAAACCGGTTCTCTGCGGACATCCCGAGCCCGCCCAGGGCGTCCTTGATGGCGCTGAGGTCGAACCGGGTATGTTGCTCGTGTCGGGTTTCTTGATGGAGGGCAAGGAGGGTGTAGGTGCGGAGACACCGCTACCGAGCGGGGAGGTAGCTCGTGAGGGGGTGATTCGACGTCGACGGTAATAGTGACACTCGAGTACGATTGTGCCTCGAACAATTGCCGGCCGTGGGCAGTCGGGATACAGATTGTGATTGCGTCGGCCCCTTCTGCGACGAGAACCAGCCCTTCTCCTTATTCTTGTCCTCCTCCCCCTGCACTCTCCGGCCGCCTTCAGATTAGGTTCCTGTCAACCACCATCGGGTCGATCAAAATAATTTGCAAAACAGCAAGAACCCAAATGACATCGATGAGCGTGGTGGGCCCGACGCTGAAGCGACGCTGTAGACAGGACGCTCCCCGCGACCTTGACGCGGTCGAGTGCGTTGTTCTGGGTTCTCGATAAAGCAGCGGGTTTCGGTGAGGACTGCGTGCAGAGTCAGATTTCTGGAGGCGCTAGGGAAAAGAGGAATGCCATTGCGTACTGATGGGCCATAGGAGCTCGCTCGCGAGGGCGGCCAGGGCTTGGAGAGCGGTCCTTCCGATTTACGCCCGTGAGGATCTTGAGCGCACCTCCGTTTTTGCCAGTGGATCCTACAGAACACTGAAGACATCCCCTACGACGACGACCAGTACGCTGAAGGGCAGTCGAGCACCGTGTCGAGGAACCGCGATAGATATTCAGACTAGCCCGACAGATTCGATGGCGACGAGTCGACAGCGAAAAGGAGACTCAGGAGTGAGTGATTCCAGTTGACGCGCTCAGCGTCCCTACCTGGCTAATTAGCTGCGAGGGAGGTTCAATATGTATCGGTGCATTCGGTTTTGGCTGGTTGGCTTTGAAAGTTTGGAACGAAGGGGCATGACGATGATTGCCCTTGTTGATTTTCGACGCTGTCGCCTTGCCGCTGACTTGCAGTGACTTGCACGGTTCACCATCTTGTGGCCTGTTGAACGCTATTCGACGCTGAACCGACAGGTGATGCCTCCGATTGAAGAACTGTTCTATGATCTGCGGAAGAAATTTCTGCATCTTGGTCGTTAAACCGCTGGTTCTCGATCGGCGAGTCGATCCCAGTGGTGTCAAGTTTTCTTCCTTTTCCCGGCACTGTATGCTCATACACACACAGACGCCGTCCCTTGCGCGTGTCTCTTAACTCAGTCTCGTTCGTGCCAAACGACCAATTGTTGCTCGAAACGCTGGACAAATTTTAAGAAACCGCTCCCATATCACGGGTGGTGAACTGGGACGAACTTCCCTACCAATCCAGCGTCGCCCGAAGATAGTCAAAATGTCCACCTTCCTACATCCTCATCTAGTCGTTCATCCACGTCTTCCTGCTTCGGAACAATCCTTCAGCTCACTGCGCCAGACCAGACCGTCATCGTGGACAGAATTAGCTGGTGCTTCCTCCCCTCGTCGTCCTCAAGTCGATCGATATCCACCTCTAGTCCCGCGGCGACTACGTTTTCGTGTTGATATTCCCGCTTTTCGTCTCATCGGCAGTCTTTGTTCCAGCCAGCAGGCTCTTGACTAACCACTGCATAGCATATTTGTTATGTCGTCAAAACGATCACCTGGCAGAGTCTGAGCGAGGAGCTCTTCTTCCGCTTCCTTTTCTCCTTCTACCACCACCGGACTCGGACCTCGTCGTTCAAGGCGGCCGACGTGTTCGTGTGGCGATGTCTCACTTGTCTGCGCGTTGGTATAATCATCCAATCGAATGTTCCCTTCTCGCTTGTTTTGCCCCATACTTCTCAATGTTGTTACATTTTCAAAGTGGCCCCAAATTCCGTGAAACGTTCAGTTACGCGCGTCTTCCAAGTCCAGCTACCACACGTCTCGCGGCCGTGCAGACGGTGGTGATTAATCCAAATTGTAAACATTGTAAAACTGTTAAACTGCGACCGAGATACGACAAAAATTCATGAGGAGGAGGAGGAGGAGGAGGAGGAGATAGATGAGTAGACTGAGATACGAGGAAATTTAACGACATTCCGCCAAAGAAGGTAGAGCTTCCTTCAAGATCTTCTCGAATGTGTCAAATGTGATATGGTTTCCGAGGGTTTCGTTATCGAACGGAGGCGGAGGAGTTGAGGGTTCATCCAACATATCCTCCTCAGCTTCCTTTGCCTTCACCCGGGCCTGGAAAGCATCCCGGAACATGCGGTGGAGGCGCACAGTCGACTTCCGGAGTTCGACGAACTTGGATGTTTGCGGCACCTTCAAAGCATCGTTGATGAAGGTAAACTTCTCCACATAGATGGCTTTGGTGGAGAGGTGATCCCATTCATCGAGAGGAGGTTTGTCGATCTTCTTGCCGTCGTGATACTGGCATACAATGTATGCAAAAACGTAGTAGAGCGACTCGAGATCGAATCGAACGATGTGAAGCGGAGGAGGATTGGACTTCAAAAGGTCGAGGGCCATGTAGCATGGCGCCGTTCCGGTGCGATGGTTCGAGGTCGAGAGCGTCAAATCACTCTTGAGGTCAAAATCGTGCAAGACCCCGTAAAACCTCTCGCCTACTTTGCGGGCCATCAAGTTGTTGCGGCTGATGTCGCGGTGCATGAGGTGAGCCTTTTCGTACAGCCATCGATAACCTGGTCAGGATTGGGTCAGGACGATCGGAGTCGGTCAGCAGATGAAACGAGCGTACATTTAAATATTCCGTGGAACGCTTGACCCAGTTCATCCGCGGTGGTGAGAGCTGTGATTGGGAAGAGCTCCTCTCGAACTAAAATGCGGAGGACACGAGGTTCGACGTCGTCGTCCAAGTGGCCAGATGAACGACACTGAGAATCCTCGTCCTCGAAGTCCTGCTGCTCGGCGTGCAGCATATTCGGCAAATGGCTTAAGACCCATGTATCGCCAGAGCTGGTCGCCAAGTCCGTGGCGGTCCTCACCGGGGTGGCTTCTGCGGTTCGACCTTTCGCTGGCCAGGTCCATTTGACAACGACATCCTCCTCCTCCAGTATTGCCCGGCAGACACATGTGCCGCGGCCAATGAGCTCATGAGATTGAAATATAGTTTCCCCCAAGTTTAATACGCGACCATCGTGCAAGTCGAGAGTGGTATGAGCGCCGCAAGGATGAATTGGCACCCCTTTGCGTGGCGCGCGCTGACTCTCTGTCAGATCCACGACACCCTTGAGCATTGCGATAACTAGAGGAGCCCAGTGAGATTGTTTTGTGACCAACGAACCTTGCTGATACTGACTTTGAAACCAGAGAAAGCTAGGTAAGAGACAAGCGGCAAAGTAACGCCGTGACGCGACGCGACGGATATCGGCCAAATATTGCACAACAGCAAGTACGCGTCGCGGTGAGATAATAATCGGAACCAATTACATTCGTTATGGGCCAAAAGGATAGCACGGAAAATCCAAAAGTGTCGGACGGCAGGAAGGCAACAATTTTTTTAAGCCAAGGAAGGTAGAGTTCCCTCGAGGATCGCCTGGAATACGTCAAACGTGATATGGTTTCCGAGGGTTTCGTTATCGAACGGAGGAGGGGGAGTCGAGGGTCCGTCCGACATATCCTCCTCAGCTTGCTCTGCCTTCGCCCGGGCCTGGAAAGCATTCCAGAACATGCGGTGGAGGCGCACGGTCGACTTCCGGAGGTTTACGAACTTGGATGTTTGCGGCACCTTCAAAGCATCGTTGACGAAGGCAAACTTCTTCACATAAATGGCTTTGGTGGAGAGGTGATCCCATTCATCGAGAGGAGGTTTGTCGATCTTCTTGCCGTCGTGATACTGGCATACAATGTACGCAAAAACGTAGTAGAGCGACTCGAGGTCGAATCGAACGATGTGAGGCGGAGGAGGATCGGACTTCAAAAGGTCGAGGGCCATGTACGGCGCGGTCCCGGTGCGATGGTTCGAGGTCGAGAGCGTCAAATCACTATTGATGACCGCCAGGTCGAAGTCGTTCAAGACGCCGTAAACCTTGCCGTCTATTCTGCGGAACATCAAGTTGTTGCAGCTGATGTCGCGGTGCATGAGGTGAGCCTTTTCATACAGCCATCGATAGCCTGGTCAAGATTGGGTCAGGACGAGTGTCGGTCGGCCCTCAGCAAATGAACGAACGTACATTTAAATATCCCGTGGAACGCTTGACCCAATTCATCCGCTGTGGTGAGGTCCGTGATGGGAAAGAGCTCCTCTTGAACTAAAATGCGGAGAACGAGAAGGTCGTGGTCGTCGCCGAAGTGTTCAGATGAACGATGTTGAGAGGAATGATCCTCGTCCTCGAAGTCCTGCTGCTCGGCGTGCAGAATGTTCGGCAGATGGTTAAGGACCCATGTATCACCAGAGCTGGTCGCCAGGTCCGTGGCGGTCTTGATAAGGCTAGCTTCTGGCGTTGGACCTTTCGCCGGCCAGGTCCATTTGACAACGACATCCTTATCCGCCAGTTTTGCCCGGAAGACATATGTGCCGCGGCCAAGGAGCTCATGAGATTGAAATATCGTTTCGACCAAGGTTAAGACTCGACCATCATTCAAGCTGAGAGTGGTATGAGCGCCGCAAGGATGAGTTGGCACCCCTTTGCGTGGCGCACGCTGACTCTCCGTCAGATCCACGACACCATTAAGCATCTAGCTAGAGGAGCTCGGTGAGGCTGTTTGTGACCAACGAAACTTCGCTGACACTGACTTTGAAACCGGAACCAAGGCAGGAAGAGACAAGCCGCAAAGTAACGCCGTGACGCGACGCGACGCGTATCGGCCAAATATCGCACAACAGCAAGTACGCGTCGCGGTAAAATAATGAACCATTACAATTTACAATTCAAAAGTAGCGCTCGAGCCGTACGGAAAGTTCAAAATCGTCGGACCCGCCACCGTCGTCGAATCATCGGCAAGACCTCCGGCCGTGGTGATCAAGCAAAACACAAATCCAGCCAGGTCTGCTGGGACCACCGCCTTGTTTTCGTGAAGGGGGACGAACACGGGGCTGGCGATGCTGGAGATGAATGCCACGAAGAGCTGAGTCGAGGCGGGAGGTGCGGTAAATGCAAACGACGCAACCTCCCCAGGGCGCCCGTTGTTCACGGTGAGTGTCGGATAGGCGGTGAGGGCGGGGAGGGCGTTAGTTGTCGAGGGTGGACATGACTCGATCAACGGCGCGAGGACGGTGTAGACTTGGCTCGGAGTGAGAGCAGCATCAAATGCGGTACCCCAGGGGTTGTCGTGTTTCGCGGCGGAGTTAATCCAAGCTGAGTGACCACAGCTATTAAGGAGACGGAACCTGCACCCACAAGGAACCGTCGCGTACCTGCGTGGCGCGCTTCGACTGCAAGGATACTGCCAGCAATTGTCACGTAGTCCTTGTCGTCGACGAACTGGGCGGCGCCAATGTACGCAGCGGTACCGACGGCTTCGAGAGCAGCGCTGAGGTCAACGAACGACTGGACGTCGGTGAACGCGCTAAGATAAATTGAGCTAGAAACCAAAAATCACAGCGAAGATGGCGCACAAGGTGTATTCACACGGCGCGACGGCTTTGGCTCCGCTGGTGGTCAGGGCGGACGAGAGGAACGTCGCGTGCGTGTCTTCGTGGTCGCTGATCTGCTGGAAACGGTCTCGGGCCCAGTCGGAGAATCCAGCGGCGGCAAAGTCGGACTGCGAGAAGCGACGCAGGGCCTGTTGATAAAACACCGATTCATGATGTTCGGCGAGCAATGCAAAGTTGAGGATCTGAGAGACTTGAAGCGGATGAGAAACAGAACACCAAATGGATAGAGCGGAATGCGTACCGGAAGGAACGTCTCGGGTCGAGTGACTTCAAGTTTGGGCGAGGTGAGTAAAAAGGACGCTGAACACGGTGGGCTTGCCTTACCGGATGGTAGGGAGTGCGTGGGTGATCTTCGAGAGGCGAGGAAAGCGATGGTGAGCGAGTATTTCATGACGGTCGGTGGAAAATGAGAGTGGGCGCAGCGGGTGCAGTGGCGAGGCTGGCGGGGATGTGGTGTATAGGAAGAACGAGCGGAGTGCGGGGAGTTCAATGCGGTTCTCCTTTCGTTGACCCGCTTTTCACCGCCCGTCCAAACACACACACGAGGTTAGTTGTCTTTCGACGTGGTTCAAGTTTGGAAACTGCAGGTCGCAGTAGAACATCGAACCCTATTGCATTGAAACATGAACAGGTCAGAATTGAAGAAATAAATGAACACATGGGAAAATTTATGGAATGGGCGCCCTTGCGGCATCCTTCTCGTTGAAAAGAACGCGTTCAACATTGGCTCCAAGCGCCGCACGATCTTCCAAGTTCATAAAGGGCACTTTCGTCGAGTATCCCACCTCTGCGCGGGGCGTTAGGAAGGAAATTCCGCAAGTAATAACCACGGCAACATACTGAGGCTCGGATATTGGAGTGGAATCTTTTCGCTTCGGAGCGGAAGCTTGGTGAGATCAAGAGGGAAGGATGGACCGATCCACGCGCTTCGAAGTTCGTGGTCTCTGCACGAACTTGTTCAATACGATTGGCGAGCAGTTGAATAATACGCACTCTCGCTAAAGTCGTGTTAGAAAGCGGGTTTACAATTAGGACCGAGACCCACCTCGTTGCGCGTCAAAGGATGAACCAGGATACTAACCCGAGGGTTCAACATGAGCACAGTTCAACCTTTCTTTGACGCCACAAACCTGAGTTGGCCCCGGTTCATACAAAGGTACGAAAACACGGAGGAAAAGGTCTCGGACGGCGCCCAAATCTCATAAGAGCCTATAAAAGCTTGAGAATAGTGCGATGAAGACGCCGCTGTACAACGTACCCACTGGATGCGGACCGATTGGGTCCGTGTTAACGCGGAACAAGGGAACGGCAATGAAAGCGCCATCCCGCCGCAGCCGCAGCACAGCGTCCCGCAGCTCCATCGCAGCATGGTGCTCCTGAGCATTCGCCTGGTGGAAGTATATATCTGACCACCGAGGTCAGTAAACCGGTTCCAAGTTGTTGAACGTGTTGGAAATTCACGAAAGTGCCATTCCCTGGTGAGCGTAGTCAGCAATGGGCCCATTGACAATTGAAGGAGTAGAGAACTTGATTTCGGTCTCGAGGACCGTCTTCAAATCTGTTGGAGGCTTTTTGAACATGTTGGTTCAGGTCAAAGAGCGATTTGTGACTGTCAACGCCGTGACTCCTAGCCGGGACTCCGCTTAAATTCAAGTTCGTATCATCATGTCCTCTCCCTTCGCCTCCAAACTGGGCACCAACTATTGCCCGAAGGACGAGGAGCGGGTGGAAATCGAATCCCTCCTTGTCGAACCTACACTTCGACTGAGCCGCTTGGATGAAGAAATCGTCGACCTCCAGAAAGCCATCGACAAACTTGCGGCAGAGCGCGAGACCCTCGGGGCCTTTGTCGACGCTCATAAGGCACTTATGTCCCCCACACGCCGCCTACCACTCGATGTACTCGAGGCGATTTTCATCGCATGTCTTCCTACCCATCGCAACTGCGTTATGAGTGCATCGGAGGCGCCTGTTCTTCTGGGGCGCATATGTAGCGACTGGAGAGCCATATCCCTATCGACTCCGCGACTTTGGGCGTCCCTCCACATCGTTATCCCGCCCTCCGATGACCGCCTGACGAGGAGTTTCGTCGCGGAAACGGTGGCATTGCGTTTGACCACGACCGAGACGTGGCTAGCTCGTTCTGGCCAACGTCCCCTGTCCATTTCACTATTCGACTCTCGTTCAAGTCCACCGCCCACCCTGGGCCCTCCTGCCATAAACTCTCCGTTCCTACGACTACTCGTCCAGTTCGCTCCGCGTTGGCAGCACATCCTTCTCGATGTCCCGGCCGCTGTGCTCGGGGAGATACGCCACCTTACGGGGACCGATGTCCCTATGCTCGAAAGTTTGACCATTAACATGACCGACTCCCAGCCTGGGATTGGGTTTTTCGACTGGAACCCCTATGGCATCCTCGGAGGACCCCGAATTTCGAGCCTGGCCATTCCGCGGCAGCCCGAACACTTCTCTCGGTGGGGTCAATTGACGGCCCTGTCCATCGGGGGCGGGGCCTGGGGTAACTGGGCAGGATTATCCCCCGAAGGGATCTTGCATGCCATAGCCAAGTGTCCCGAGCTGCGATGTTGTAAACTGATGGTGAGCGATAGTCCGGCGCTCAGTCTCGCTAATTGGCCCCCACCGGAGCCACATCCCACTGTCGAGCTTCGCTTTCTTCATACACTCGATATCCATTGCTTCGCGAACATTGGCCACACTATCGCATCGCTGTTGCCGCGTCTTTCTGTACCAGCATTGGAAAAGTTCACCTTGAGCGGACCCACAGGCGAACAAAGCGACCACTCGCTCGTTCCTTTCATCACCCGTTCGACCAAGCTAGAGGACTTCGACATTAACCCCCACCTTCTTTCGAAAACTCACCTCCTCGAAACCATCCGAAGCCTCCCACCTACAATGAAGCGGCTCGTGATCAGCGATCCCGCCTCGACCTCCTTCGACGATGACACCCTATCACTCCTGACCCCCTCCCCCGATTCCGCCGCCGTCTGCTGTCCCGCGTTGAGGACACTTCTAATCAAAGACGGGGGCCTCCTTTCCGATGCCGCCCTTCTGCGCTTCATCATGGCGCGGTCCGCCGCGCGGATGGAGGCCGCAGCATCCAGTACCCCACTTAGGCGCCTCCAGGTGGAATTCGACCGGCAACGAACAGTCGATATCGGTGGACCTCTCGCTCCGTTCATGAAGAAAGGGCTCGAGGTCTCTATCGTGCATTCTGTGCACCGATCCTGGTCAAGTGTCTTCTCACCTTGGCACGGGATGCCAGATGAGCCGTTCGAGCCAGCAGAAACCATAGGCTCTACACTCCCGTTTCCTGTTTTGAACTGGTAGAAGGTACGTTGTTCAAACACGAAGTGCTCCAACTGCCTGACTGACCGCCATTTTTTCAAAGGTTACATGCATACGTATGTAGTGTTAATTAGCGGATGTTCGTGGTCCACGTTCCAACCCAATATATGCATTCGTCAGTCGCAAGTACTTATTCCGGTTGACATCGAAGCCAAATCTGAATGAAGTGAACTCAATTTCCCTCAAGTTCTTTCAAGGAACAGATGAGAGCAGACAAAAATGCATTGAACAGAGCACACAAAACAAACTATGTAGACTAAGAATTCCATCAGACAAACGCTCGACTCGCTGGCCCCCCTCCGCCCAGCTCTTGCGAGCACAGGCAGAGAAAAGACCAAACGTCCTCGAGACCCGCTCGCGCGGGCCATGTTCTCGGTTAAACGAGTGAGCGCGGTGGTCATCGAGTGGAATTGAAGGATGCGGCATTTGTAAAAATGCGAGACTCGGTCAGTTTCTATAAAAAGATCCTGATGAGTATGTATCTGAGGAATCAATATGGTGAGGCGTTCCTTATATACCTTTTCGAGGGTGGTCCGTGCGCGGAGGATTGCACGTGATGAGAGGCTTCGCTTGGACCGAATGCGATTTGGTTTTGCGTCAAAGTTGTCGGAGGATTGTACAAATTCACGCAGAAGAAGACGGGAGGTTACAGAATATCATCTATTAGGATGTCCGGAAACACAATGCTATGCAATTCGATTTATGTGTACATGTAGCGCGAGAGAGCGACAGAAGGGAAGGGAAGGAAAAGAGACAGAGACGGACAGCACAGAACTATGTATTATTTCGCCTAGGTCGAATTCGACGCGCGGGCGCACGTAGCCTACTACGCCTCCTCCGGCGCATCGAAGCCTTCGACCTTCGCGTTCCACGACCACCGCCCCTCGAGGAAGCCGTCCGCGGTGTCCTCCAGCACGATCGCGTTGCGCTTCTGGACGTAGACCTGTTGATAAAGAACTTGGTGAGCAAACATGCCTGCGGCGAGTATAGATAGAGCGGTAGCAAAGGAAGAAACTCACAGTCTTATCCGTGACCTTCTGCCTCAACGTCGGAATATTCTCCGGCTCTATCGGCGACTCGAGCAGCTCCGACAGGTCCTCCACTGCCTTCTCGAGGTCCCTGCAAAATGGTACGTCAGCGTCGAGTACAAGTAGAGAGAACGTTTGAGGAGCACTAGCAGACGGGACACGAGACCGGCACGACCACACGCACCTCTGGTTATCCTCGAACAAGTCCTTCTGGTTCCCCTTGGCGAGGTAGTACGCCATCGCATAAGTCCACTTCAGCGTCATGCGACACTTGTCCACCTCCTCGACGGCCTTCTTCATGAATTGGACCTGCAGGCGCGGTTAGCATTTGCATTGTCATCTCGCGCTCAAGGAGGGGCATCGCCTCCAAGGGCTCAGGCGCATACAAGCGACCCGTCGTCCCCCGCCAGATAGGTAGAAGCCAGACAAAACCCACCTCAATCCAAGTCAACGCCGACGTCACCTGCATCTCCTCCATCTTCTTCTCCGTCTTCGCGAACAAGTCCAGCGCAAGCTTCGCGCTCTGCTCGTGGTTCGCCCAGCGGTTGTAGTACTGCGGCGTGTGTCAGCGTGCTGTCGTCTCAAAGGCCAAGGAATGAAGAACTTACATGCAAATACCGCTCCAAGCTCGCCCGGCTCTTGCTCTGACTATCCCGCGCATCGATGCCGGCCTTTTCCTCGTACCGGTTGCACGAGTACCACGCCGTGCCGTGCTCGGACCACGGGCCCATGCAGACCCAGCAGAACTCGTGCTTGCACTTTTTGCACGTCATGTGGCTGTGGGTCGGCGTTAGTAAACGACGAGAGGGTGGACAGGAGTAGAGTAGAATATGGAGGAAGGTGACAGGAAGGTGACGAGGATAAAGGAAGGTGACGAAGACGGGTAATAGAACTGAAGTAGTATACGCACTTGCACCCGCCGTTCTTCTCGATGGTGCTCATGCACTTGGCGCACTCCTTCGTGTTGCTCTTGATCCAATTGGCGGTCTCGCTGTCGTCGCGACACTAAACAGCGTAAATTATCGTCAGCACCATTTTCACAAAAGCCCACCAGAAAACATAAACTGATGCAAAACGTTCACGGAAGACGAGAGAGGAAGAACAAGAACACCAAAACCCACCTTCTTCAGCCACAACGACGCTACCCCACACACCACCGGCCGATGATCGCTATCAATCGGACACCCAAAGCAAAACTTGTGCTCCTTCCCGCGGGTCAGCTCCTGACTCGCACTCATGCTGTTGTTCCGCGAGATCGGCTTCTTCCCGCTTGCCACCGATGCAGGAGCCGAGGGCGCAATGGTAGAGCTGGTCGAGATATTCGACACGACCCCGCGCGCCCCGCAGCTCACAGTCGGCACGATCGTCGTCAGCACGCTCCGCCCCGCGGCGCCGGGGCACGACACGGTGTTCGTGCACCCCGGGTGCGGGCAGAACTTGAGGTGGCTGGTGCAGGCGACAAAGTGGCGCACGAGTAGCTCCTGGAAGCGCGCGTACGTTGCCGCGCCCTCGCCGGCCTCCGCGCCCATCGAGTCGTCCTCCGAAGACGCGAGCAGCACTTGCTTGACGAAGGCGTCGGGCGCGACGAGCGCGCAACCCTCCGCCATGCACCGGCACGTCGACTCGCCCTCGTCGCGGATCTTGGTGCGCACGTAGGCGCCCCAGCACGCGCCGCAGGCCGCGTGCCCGCAGTCGAGCGCAGGCGCAGCCACGCCGGGGGTGTCGTCGAAGCAGATGGGGCATACGAAGGGTCCGTCGCCTTTCTTGCTCGTCGGGGCGGGAGAAGCCTGCTTAGCACTAGTCTTCCTTGTCGGCCGACGAGTCGCACTGGCACCGGCACCGCGCGTGGAAGTCGTTGATGCGGGTTCGGGCTCGGGCATGGTAACGCCCGCAGCGACGAGCATGGCGCTCGCACCGTCCATGTACTTCTCAATAAGCTTCTCCTTGTTCCAGCTGAGGTGGCGGAGGAGGAGGGATGCGGTGGAGGCATCGACGCCAAAGATGCCGCGGATGTGGTCGACGTCGGCGGCCATGAGGGACTCTATTGCAGATTGGGTGAGGGACTCGTAGGGAAGGTCGTACGGCTTCCGTGTAGTGGTGGTGGTGGGCTTGAAGTCGTCGAGGATGTCCATGCCCGAATCGGCGTCCGAGTCTGCGACGAGTGTTAGTAAGACGGTGGGAGATTTGAAGCGCGAGAAAGAGGATATCCAGCCCGAGCAAGACCAAAGCTTATTCCTCGTCGTCGGCTGCGACCCTTTCGCCAAACTCTTTGCCGCCCGACAGCTTCGCTCTCAGGCTGGCTGAAAGACGATCGAATCTATTGTTTCTGCGCTGCTCCTAAGCAGAAACAATAGTTTCGGGTGCCTGATTCGGATTCCAAGGGACTCGTTCCAAAGTGAAAGGGACTAACCCTCGTCCTGCATGCCCATATCATCGTCGTCAAAGACGTCGTCGGCCTCTTCGTCGGAGAATTCGTAGTCGGACGACATGGTGGGCGCTAAGGCACAAAACACGGATATTAGCGTCGTCCTCACAGCGATACGAACGTTGCACGCACAAGAAGTTATTGGATGGTGTAGATGGCAAGTCCCTGTCAATCTGACAACCCAGCAAGTCTCTTAAATAAGGTCGATACATCCACTTGTCCAGAAAACTCACCTCCAATCTAACCAAGTAAACCGGCTCTATTAAGACGATTCCTTCGAATGCACGCCTCTCGACTCACTTCTAACACCACAGATTCTGTTGAATCAAGTCAGAATAAGCGATAAACGGCGACATGCGAGGCTAATGTCTACACGTACAAGTGAATCTAATGTAATCCGCCTCGTTAGTAGGAGCCAAGCATGAACGGGAGGGTGGGCAGACGTACCCGGGGGCGTCGAGAGTCTGGTGGTGGAGGTAGGAGGAAGAGAGGACAAAGCGCCGTGACGCCGTGTCGGAATGACTTGCCGGTACCGGCCGAGTGTCACTCTGCCGCCCAACCCACAACTTGTCCTCACCTTTCACTTGCACCTGGGCAACCTCAAAGCCCGTGAAGCCTCGTAGAGGCCGGAATCTTGAGGTCTAAGTCTTGCGAATTCCTTGCCTAAAATTGGACTCCTGAAGCAGTACAACTTGAACGACCAAGTCAGTTCGGCGCGTTATGCTATTTCTCTTTCCAGGACGCCTTGGAACCCACTCGAACCTCCTTTTTTCACCCGCCCGACCACCAACCCTTGTCCGATTTTGAACTTTTGAGGCCTAAACAGCAAGAAAAAAAATGGACTCTGCTTCAAGCCCGTCATTTGCCTCAAAATTGGCTGCAATTACCGTCCTCGCGATGAGGAAATACCACATCCGAGCTCCTCCTTCGGTCATTATCCGGCATAAAGCGCATCGCCGACTCGCAGAATTACAGCAAGCCATCGACAAACTGACTGAAGAGCGCGTCGCCGTGTGCACCGACATGGACGCGCTCAAAGCACCTAATTTCCCCAGCGCGCCGGCTCCCAGTCGACATTATCCAGGAAATATTCACGGCCTGTTTCTCGGACCGAAAGAGCGCAAGGGAGGCGCCTCTTGTGCTCGGGCGCATCTACGATATTGTCTGTCGACTCCCCGCCTCTGATGGATGGTGCCAGTAGTGCGGTATGAGAGGCCAAATTGGCCCTGCGCCTGCCGCTCGCTATCTATCTCGCTGCAAGGTCTGGGGAACTGTTATCCGCCCCGCCCCTCCGCCTTCCCCGACGGAAATAACACGACTTCCTCTACACCCTTGTTCCATTCGCCCACCGCTGATAGAACATCAGTCTATACGCACCCTGGACCGTTTTAGACCTGCTCTCGAATCTCACCGACAGCGATCTGCCTTTACTCATGGAATCGGGACTCATCGCTCAGCAAGGTCTCTCAGGCCGGAGAATATAGCCGATTGGCGTCCTAGACGTGCTCGCCCTGCCCGTGCGGTGGGCCAATGTCACGGCCCTCTCGCTCATCGGCTCACTCGGGGAGAGATTGCCATGTCGCAAAACGCCCGCTCGAAATCCTATCGCGAGCCAGGGGGCGACCTTCCCGCCGCGGAAAGAGTTGTCGGAGAAACTAAGGAAGGTTGGGTGTTTAACATTCGAGTTGCGATATTTTGTACAATACATTCACGACTACTTTACATGGCTCAAGTAACTTCCAAACAAATTCAAGGCATCAAAAGAGGACTCATATCCCAGTGCGTCGTCGGCGCATCCGCCAATCCCTGCCACGGCGAAAAGTTCCCAACCACCTGGCTGTGCATGTACGCCGTCGTAACCTTCAGCCCCGCGTCCACGAAAGGCTGAATGTCCCCCGTAATATCCACCTGCCTCTCCCGATTAAACTGGATATTGATCGACCGCAACGTGCTGCTGCTCGCCATTCGCGCCGTGATGAGGCGAAGGAGCACGGCGTCCGACGGGCACAAGCAGCGCGTGATGCGCAGCTCCTGCAGCAAGGGGCAGCTTCCAGGGTGCTCTGGCGTCGGGATGAGCTCGGCGATAGTATCGTCGCTCAGGATCCCGCTGATCGCGCTCCCCCACGACCGCGGGCGGTCCATGATGTCGAGCCGCGTCGTCGTCGTGGGCAGCCCACGCACGATCCCCACGAGCGACTCCTTTGTGAATATCTGCGTGTCGATGTGCAGGCTCTGGAACGCCACCGCGGTGGCGAGGAAGGTGACGAAACTCGCGACGAGGGTCGGATTTTCCACGTTCATATTCGAGCGGCCACGGAGTTCGAATTGGCGGAGAGCGGGTACGACGAGGCGGCTGAACATGCTGCCGAGCCCGTGTGGAGGAAGACCGAGGCTTGTGACGTGGAGGGAGTGGAGGAAGGGCAGCTCGATCATCGCCCTGCCGGCGGATTCCACGGCGGTGAGGGTCATGTCCGTGTTGTCTTCGTTCACGAGGAGGCGGCAGACCTGAACCTGCGGGGATCGACTAAGGACCTCCAGCGCAATGCGACACGGCAATACACCCCAGCCATGCCCCATAAGCGAGAGATGGGTCAAATTGGCCCATTGAACACCCAGCTCGATGATGCTCATCTGCGCTCCGGAGAAGGTGAAGTCGGACAGGTTGGGTGCTCGAAAGAGCCCAAATGTCGACCACTGGATGGCTGGGATCGCGGGGTCGGGGCGCTGGCTTATCTCCAACCGCCGGAGCAGCGGTACATCGCTCTCGGTAAGAGTCGACAGCGTCTCCAAAGCCGACCAGGATATCCATAGAGTGAGATTCTGCCAACGGGGTGCGAATGGAATTAGCGCCTGCATGAAAAGTCGTGTATTGTTGACGGGGACTGCGGGTGGCACGACGGGCATCTGGGCCATACCGGGCGGAGGCGGCGGAAAAACCTGCCACCCGTGTAGGAGTGGAGGTGCCGCTGGAGCGAATGCAGGTGGAAGGAGTGGAGGTGGTGCTGGGATCGCAGGTACTGGTACTGGGATAACAGGTGGTGGTGGCGCCATTCCAGGCGGTACCGGAATCGCACCGGGAGGTAGTGGAATCGCAGGTCCTGGTCCTGGGATCCCATGCGGTGGTACTGGGATAGCAGGCGGTGGTTGTGCCATTCCAGGCGGTACCGGAATCGCACCGGGAGGCAGTGGAATCGCAGCGGGAAGGGCACCAGGTGGAAGCGGCGGAAGGAAAGGTAACGGAGGCCCACCAAAGTTGAAGTGGGTGTGTGGCAGCGGGGAAATTCCCTGGCTGCTTTGCAGCGAGATGGACAAGGGGCACTGCCCCGAGCGACCCAACCACATTTTGGTGGTCTCCAGTCGCTGCGCTAGTTTCTCCTCGAGGATCGCGCTCGCCTTCGAGCCACCCGCGCGTGCCGGCTCAACAATGTGAAGGCGACACCAAAGGCGGGGGGTGTTCAAAGCTATGGATCTCCACCCGCTGCATATGCGCCCTAGCAGAACAGGCGCCTCGGAGGCGCTCATGACGCAGTTTCGGTGCGTGGGGAGGCAAGCCACAAAAATTTCTTGGATTATGTCGAGTGGTAGGCGACGAGCAGGGGATATAAGAGCTTGGTGGCCGTCGATAAATGCCCCGACGGCGTATCGCTCAGCCGCAAGCTTGTTGATAGCGTGCTGTAGCTCGGTGATTTCATCGTCCAAACGTTTCCACCGAAGAGCAGGTTCTACAAGGAGGGACTTGATTTCCACCACTTCCTCGTCCTTGGGGCAGTAGTTCGTGCCTAGCTTGGACGCAAAAGGAGAGGCCATGGAGGTCATTGTCGTTCCTCCCAGAAAGGAAGCTGATGTAATTTCGGTTTTAATCGGGCGGTGGGCTTTTCTTCGGGATTATAGCTCTGGACAAATATCGTCGTGTCTAACTGAACTCCAGGGACACATCCAACGGTCCTTAATACCAGCAATATCATTGTGCAATTTCTGACGACCAGTACACAAATTTTGGAGGTCGATCAGTTTTCCGGATAATAACCTAAGTACGATGTGGAGATACGCACACCACCGTATGTGCGAATTTGGGGGTCGACATGGTATCCCCGCAGTCCCCGGAGCACAATCCCGAGGGACCGGAATCCCTGCGCAAGGCTTGTCCGTCGACGAACGAAATCGTGCAAGACGTCCTCGTCCATGGTCATTTCGTCACGATTATCCAGCACAAGCTCGCTCAACGATGGGCAGACAACTGGAGAAGATGTGAGGATCTCGAGCAGGTCTGTCACGGTGGCGAAGCGACACCCGCGCGGTGGCTTTGGGGGCCCAGCGGAAATATGCGTGGCGTCCACGGTGAGTTTAGTGAGGGCTGAACATGCGCGCAAGGTCTTCTGCAGGGGCGTGGGTGTGAATGAGAACAAGCAGAGGTGGAGGTCTTCTAGGAGCGGTGATTTTGTTGCGAGAGCGACGAGGGAAAGGACATCAGCCCTCGACAAATTCGGGGTTGTGACATGAAATCGCCGCAGCTGGGGCATGTCTACACACTCGATGAGCCGGCCGATACAGCGGATGGATAAAGAAGTGCCGAGAGCAATAAATGTTTCGAGGAAGGGAAGATGGATGGGGTCAATGGCGGTATCCGGCCAAACATCATTTTCATTCGCCATGGGACGGAATGCATCTGCCTTGAAACAGAATGAGACGAGACGGTGACATCGTCCAAGTAGAATATGGATGTCGTGTAAAGGACTCCCGCCCGACGAGCCAGTTGTAAGGCTGAGATGCGTGAGCCCGTCCAAAACCAGCGGCAGACCGAGCACGAAGCTCACAAATGACTGTGGCTCCGAGTCTTCGGAATGAAGATCCACACTGCGTAGATTTGGCGCGTCAAGGAGTCGAAGTTCGCGGATGCGGGCTAGGGTCCCGATGAATTTAAAGGACTCTAGTACTGGCGCACTGATTTGTGCAAGCTCGCGCATCATTTCTGCAGTCAAGGCGCCGCCAAACCCCACCCGGCGCCAGCGAGCGGAAGTGGACGCCAAGGACCTAAGCCGGAAATTTATGCCAGTCGCATGCCCAAAGTAGCGTTGAGCCGGGAAGATTGAAACCGAGATCGGACACGCGGCGGAGAGCTTTAGCCATTGCAAAACGACCGACTGGCGCCTCGCGGACAAGTCGGAAATGTGCAGCGAGGTCCACAGGGTCGGAGTTGCGCGCGCAAGCGCCCTCCACGTACTGCAGATGTGACATAGCAGTAGGGGCGCCTCCTTCGCACTCATAACGGCGTCTCCGACGGTAAGAAGGCACGCAGCGAATATCTCTCGCAGAACATCTAGAGGTAGACGTCGCGCATGAGAAATCAAGGCCCTGTGTGCTTGGACGTAGACCTGTATTTCGGCGCGTCTGGCGGACAGTACGGGGATGGCTGCGTTCAATCCCGCGAGTTCATCCTCCTCGTCGAGGGGAATGAGATCCTGCCCAAGCAGGACATGACGACTGTCCTCAGACTGGACGTAGGCCCGTATTTCGTCGCGCTTAGCAGACAGCTCGGGAATGAGTTCGTCCAAGCGCGCGAGTTCCTCGCCATGGAGAAGGAGATCCTGTCGGATATACTCGATTTCCTCGTCGGATGGGATGTAGTTCGTGGAGAATCGGTGGGCAAAGCGAGATTTCATGGCAGAGATGGGTTCGGCACAGCCACGGGTCACAATGCAAGCGGCAAGGAGAGGACGTGAATCGCATAGTACTAGTAGCGCATAGTAAGGTAAGAATACATGCAGCTGAGGCTGTAAACCAAGTACAATATCGAAAATAGAACGCGTGGTTATAGCACACGCTTCGGACGTTTTTAAGTTTTATTAGGTCGAGCCAAGGTCGAGCAATGTAGTAGATTTTACCGGGGAATTCATGCAGCGCCGCGTTGCTCCTGCGCCCGTGCAGAAGCAATCACCCGAACGAGGGCATTAACCCTGTCCCATTGAAACTCGTTGGCATCCCACTCTTCCGTATCCATATGCCGCTGTGTGAGCTCCCGCGTCGTGACCCTCCGCAGGTTGGGGAAGATCGCCGACAGGAAGGACGCGACGCCCTCGGGGGACGACAGCGGCGACTCGACGACCTCCATCGCGACGAGCGCGAGATTGGTGATCCCGCCGCCGGGCTTGTCCCGCGCATACGCGTCGGCGACGGTCGCGTCCATGACGATCGCCAGTGAGGCGAGGCTTTGGCAGTACTGCGCGAGCGGGATGAGCCCGGCGAGCGTCAGTTTGGGCTCGTAATGCTCCGACTGGTGACGCGGTGACAGATCGAGTTTCTCGAGCCGCGGCCAGGCGAGGGCCAGCAGCTTGATAAACGCGTCGTCGATATCGATACAGTGGACCGCGGTGACTGTGACTTCAGTCAAGTTGGAGCACGCGAGGAGCGGTTGTAGGCAGTCGGTGGGGAGCGTAAGCGCGAGGCCGCCTTCTATATCGGTGTTATCGTCCCCCTCCTTGAGAGATACCTTGGTGAGCGTTTCGGAAGCCTTGTGAGCCATCGTTGTTATCAAGGCCGCCCAATCGTGGATGGCGACTGGAGCCTGAATGCCAACATCGATTTTTTCGAGAGCATCGGGGTCGATGGCGTCCAGAAACCCGATGATGTGCTTGGTAGAGTGGGTGTACGTGGTCAACTCCCGAAGAGGACCAAACACCGGCCCCATGTTCACAGCCTGAGCGACGAACTCATTGACTATGGCGAGATCGGGAAACACCTGCAGATGTAGACTGCCGAGGTTCGGGAGTTGAGCGACGTGAAGTAGGCTGGGGAGGTCCAGATCGAGGGACTTCAACGTTTCGAGATGATTTAAACTGCGAATGGCGGTATAGATGGCCTGGACCACCATGCTTTCAGGAAGGTGGTGAATATGATCGAATTCCAAGTGAGTGAGTTTCGGATGGAATGTCGTTAAAGCGGGCAGGAGAGAAGCGCGGACGACATGGGAGCCATGTGTGTTGACGATGATGGACCTCAGTCTTTTCCCGGCGAGCATCCTGAAGTAGGGAAACACATCGTCCTGTGTCTTCCAGGTGAGATGGCGGAGGTTGGGGAATAAGGGCTGTGTCGGCAGTGAGACACACAAGGTCGCATAAACCTCCCAAGTCACAGCCTCTGGGACCATGGGGTGTCCCGGCGGCTGGGTGGGTCCCTCATGGGCGAAGCTCTTCACATAGGCGGCATAAAATATCACTCTGGTCCAATCGGACGGCATAACCGGCCTCAGAAATTTCTACAAAAAAAAGGAAAACATACACCTCAGCACCAAAGCAAAAGAGGTGAAGGGAAACGAACGTACGACTTTGGTATACGCGCGAAACGGCGGCCCTGGCTTGTTGATCGTTTCCAGCTCCCAAACATCGGAGGGCATGCATTTCAGCAGCCGAAGGAAGTCGGTTTGTTTTTCCCAGAGAAGAGCCAACGCAGGAGGCTGGAACGCCTGGCATGTCTGAGCCAGAGCAGCCAATGTCGGAAAGTCGGCAACACCACATATTAGGTCGACCACTTCTGGGATTTGCCAACTGCGATGCATTCTGTTGAAGGAACAGCCAGCTGAGTTTTTGTGAGGCTGGAGACACTCGAGGAAGATGGGGCGACGCTAGGAGAGGATATGATACGGTCTAAGACAAGAGGTGAATAGTGATGGCAATGGCCAAAAAAGCTCTATACCCGGTCCGAAAAAAGTCCCACTCTGCACTCACGAAGAATTCACTAGAGAGACTAGAAACGAGCCTCCTGGTACTCTGTTTAGAAAATACTCAACGACTGTCTTCAAATCACGAAGGATTCACTAGAGACTGAAAACGAGCCTCCTGGTAGGAAATACACGCACTCCGCTCAGGTACACATCCTCCAAGTTGGGTACAACAATACGTTCCCGACAATAACGATAACTCTCGAATAATGTATAGGATGCGGGAGTAACACGGGGTGGTGGGGGTGGGGGAACTGTAACAGGGTCGTGGTATGTAACGGTCATAAGATAGATAGATAAAAAGAAACACGAGTCCATCCAGTTCACCCCCTAAAATCTTGGCTGCACCAATCTAATCCCACCCGCACCCATCGCGTCCGCCTCGGACGACCCCGACTCCGAGTCCCCCGTCGACGTCCGGTTCGGACTCTCCCGCCCCCCTTCCCCGCGCTGCCACAGGCTCACACTCTCCTCCCGGTCATCCTCCCCCGCGCCCTTCGGATACTTCTTCTGTCCCCGCCCCCGCCCCGGCGTTCCAGGCACCGACGTCCCCGACCCAGCAGGCGCACCGTCCTCCCAGTTCGCCGAGCGCGCGGAATCAGTCACGCTAGGGAAGCTCAGCAGCGTCCCGCTCTGCGGGCTTCCCCTTACCTGCGCACCCGTCCCCCCCGTCGGTGTCGTCTGGTCCCCACTAAATATATCCCTCGAGTCCATCCGCTTCGGCGCAGGGAACCGTGGCATCAGCGTCGGCGGCGCGCTGTGTGTCGAATGCTCGTTTGCAAACGCATCCGGCAGCGAAAGCGTCTGCTGTCTCGCGCTCCCCCCACTCTGCTGCTGCGAGAACGGCGGCCGCAATGTTGAAGGGGGCGCCGAATCGTCAAGGTCCCCAAGCAACATATCGCGGCTCGTATTCCCCCCACCGAGCGGCTCCGTGTCCGCGCGCGTACGTGGCGGGTATCCCTCATCCCCCGCCGGTGGCAACGACCCCGAGGACGGCAACCCAGGTGAATCCAGCGCAGGCCGGTATGCATGTATCGCCGCATCGTCCCGCCTCGGCGTCCCAAGTCCTCCGCCCGTAGGGTGGTACTGGTGCACCACATCCTGCGCGTCAAACTTGATCGTCGTGCGCTTGGCGACTCCCGTGCCGCCGGGCGCCGTCGCGTTGCTGTCGCTGCGCTGACTCCGCGCCTCGAGGTCGATGCCCGGCATCGGCGCGTCGTACAGCTGGTGGCGCTGCACGTTCGCGAGGCGGGGGTTGGTGCTGTTGGGCCGTGTGCGGTCGAATGGTGCGCCGGCGCCGGCGGGACGGCTTTGCGTGGAGGCTTGCGACATGCGCCGGGCGCTGCGCGCACGGATGATGCTCCCGACCGTGCCAAAGCTGCCGCGAAGCGCGTCCATACCGGGGTCTTCCACGCCAAGCGCGCCCTATGAACTATTGTCAGCGACTTTGGCATCAATACAAAAGCGAAAGTAAACGAACCTTCTCCTCGTATGTCTCCGTCTGACTCCGTGCAGCTTGCAGGAGGATTGTACTCCTCCGATCCAGCTTCTTGAATTCGACGGGATCGACTTTGGACATTTGCAGGATGGTGATGCCGACGCAGATGACGAGAAAGCCCATGACGAGAGTAATGATGGACGACACGGGCGCCGACAGCCCCTTGAACAGCACGATGGTCGTAAGAATCGAGAAGAACGTAACTGCGTCCCGACATCAGCACGACAAAAAAGAAAAAAGCAAACGGCGCGCACAGATGACGTAGTATGTAGGGGTAACTAGAGCAAAGGGCGGAGCGTTAGCACATGTCTGTTAAAAATCCTTGTGGAAACGCGTACCCATAGCTGTCGATGCGCGTCAGTGTCAGGATACGCGGACGGTAAGCGGACAGGACGTACCAGTGTTGAAGAGCGCGAGCGCGACGTTAAGATAGTACACCTCGGTAATGAGCGTGATCGCCACAAACCCAAGTAAGAAATAGATGAACCAATGCTTGAACTGGTTGTCGCCCGCGGCAGTCGTAACGATGGCGGCACCCAGGCCCGTGGTGACGCTGACGCTTATGCCGCCAATCATGCTGCAGACGAAGATGTACCAGAGCATGCTCTTCTTGCCCCAGCGCGGGGCGGCGTAGAAGATGATGACGAGCGCGGCGGTGATGAGAATGCCGGCGTAGACGAGGAAGCCGACGGAGAGGAAGAGCTTTTGGAACTCGACGATCTGGCCCACGGAGGCTTCGGTGGGGCCGTTGAGCGCGATGATGACCGAGCCAAGGATGGAAAGGACGCAGCCGAGCCACCCAAAGAAGGTGAGCGTCTCCTTGAGGAAGATTGAGGATAGGATTGCGCAGACCACGACGGAGAGTGCGCCGAGGGGGGTTACGACGATGGCTTCTACAAAGGCATAGGCTGTAGATTGGTTAGCATGATGAAGAAACAGCGATACAAAAGAGGGAAAGGTGGCAAGTATAGTGTCAATGAGAGTTCATATATCTCGACGTCCCACGAGGGGACGGCGCGAAAGGTACCTCGACTTTAACCGTGCTGGTAAACCGAAAAGCACTGGGGGTCATGGGGACATTCGCCCATCGAGTACCCCCTCCGTCCGCTGTGCAGTGCAGCCGAACGTAACCCGTCGGGCGGGGCGGAGACGGAAGGAAAACGGCACCGCTTGACAATCCCGTCCCACAGCGTGTTGCAAGTGCGGAGGCGCAAGAGCTCGCCACGGAGTCCTCTGGATGTGCCAAGTGACCGAAACTGGTGCCACAAGGAGTCGAAGAGCGGGATAGACCCCTTGGTCGCTCATGGCCCCAGCGGGCCCCCCTCCACCCGTTGGGATAACGGGACGTCAATCCAGCTCCCAGCAGTTTCGAACAGCTCTATGCGGTATCGCAGAAAGGCCACCGGTGTCCATTCCAAACTCTTCGCGTGAAAGGAAGGGTCCCAAACTGACCTGCAAAGTTACATAGTTCACCGAGAATCATCACTGTAACCCTATTAGCTTCTAATCACATAGAATAGACTGTAAACGCACTAGACATGCCAATCCACCATAATGGCTGCAAAAGCGGTCTTGTTAGCCCTTTGGCGCCTCTGCGACGAGGCGAACTCACTGATTTGAGGTAGGCAACGCCCTCTCCCGCTGTGTGGCCCGCCTGAGCGCTCAATAGGCCCTTCTTCTTGAATACAAAGCTGGAGCCGATGAGGAGACCGCTTGTAATGGCGAGTATTATGCCAACGATCTGAAACGGGTGAATTGTGGGTCGATTTCTTCATTTCTTTTTTGTAGCGACTGACCTTGAGGTTGGAGCCAGCCGTGAACGCGGCCTTTGCGGAGGCAGAAGCCGACTCCGCGGCGCGCACCGTCAGGGACGGCATATGTTGTGGAGGGAGGAGGGTAAGATTGGAGTTGCCGAATTAGGAAGGTCACAGCCCTCGATCACCGTTGCGGGGCACAAGCGAGGTCCAGCGCGCTGGTCGACAAAGGCTGCTGGAGGCGAACGAAATTCGCAGAAAGGTAGGGACCGTATGGTGAAGGTAAGGACCAGCCAGTGAGTTTGCGCTCGATCTGCGTCGACGGTGTCAACCTGTGATGGATGTGGAAACAATATCACAAGTCTGGTCTTTTTCTGGTCTGGATCGTCGGCTGGCTATCGCAACGACGGGGGTTTCTTCTCTCAAGGCCTTGAACGACGTCTGGAATCCATCTGTTCTGTTGTTCCTGAAGATATCCGGTCTCGTTCTTATTCAACGCTTCATGATCAACTTTCGGCGAAGCACTGGTTTTTTTTTTTGGCCATGGCAAGACATACAGCAAGACCACCGCTGCGGAATACATATTTCCCTCTTCTCCTCCTTCTCAGCCCAATACAAGCCCTCTCGGTGAACATTTTGTGGCGCCACCGAACTTACAACCTCCCGCACGGATCTGTTTCTAAGCCTTTCGGGACACATCCGGACACATACAGCCTCGTATTTCTGCTGAGCTACTCCTCACTGCAATATTCCCAAGAACACCCGACTCCGGATGGCCTTCCTGCCCGCAAATTTGCATCGCATTCGAGCTTATCTCCGCTTCAGTTCTCACCAAGACCTACCAAGTAATAACCATCCGGCCCATGCAATGGCCCATCGGCCGTCCGTACGCACTTGTCTATCGCATTTCGCATCCTCCGCAGCACGGTGTAATAACTGTTACAAAACCCCGTCGTTCGGCCCGCAATTCAAGACCGCCACAACACAGCCTACGAACTGTTGTGGCGGCCTGCACCCCGAAGCCGACAACTCGGAAGGCGGCAGTTACCCGACGTCCGTTCAGACGGACGGCGGGCGCTTGACTTAAAGGTGCAGCCTTAACGTTCGACACACCGACAAATGTATTACAGCGGGCGGGCGCCATCCATAGGGAATGCATGATGTATCAGCGGGTGTCGTCAGTGATTTTTTCCCCATCTGCTTCAGTAACTCTAAAGCCCGATCTTCGACTTGATCTGCCGAAGCAGATGGAGGAGAAGGATGCAGAGGACGCCGTCACGTTTGTTGATAATGCGGGCTTGTAGCAGCAGGCGGCGCAAGGGACGGAATCAACGTGTCGGACTTCGTTTTCTTGTCTTGCTTTAGGTCGACCGTCGAGCAGCGTGCGGGATATGTTATTTGTATTCTCTTGGTTTCTACCGACAAGAATACTGCCGCAAAAGGAGGAGGAGGATGAGTTCTCCCATCACATTCATTACACCCAGGGAACTCACCTAAAAGACGTATTTACTGCCGCTAATCGCTCATTGACGGCAACCCAATATATGCGTCGACAGGCTTCCACTGCGGCTCCCATGAATGGCCGGGCGCGGGGAAGGTCAATGAGACCTCCACCCCCCGCGCCCGGAACGCTGCCACGCAGTCATCGCAAGACTCCTTCTGGTCGTACAGAAACCCGATGGCCAGACGGCGCAAGGACATACATGCACCCGTGTCCACCCAGCGCCCCAAGAACTCCCGCAGGATCTTCGCGAAGAACTGGGAGAGGCAGTCCGTCACGGAGAGCTCAGCGAGCGTCGGGAAAGGGCAGCCCTGCGTCGGAGTGAGGCTGCGAAAAAGTTGCACGATTTGTGGTAGGGGGCTCCACTCGCGGGTACTGGCTTGTGCCGAGCTCTTACCAGCGGCATCGCGAAGCTCGAGGAAGGTGAGGGCGGGCAAGAAGGCGCCTTTCGCGATATGCATGCTGTCTAGGAACAGATCGATGAGGCAGTGGAGGTGGGTGATGAGGGGCGAATTTGTGCTCAGTTGCACCAGGACCGTGTCCGTTACGGCGGTCATGGCCACAGGCAGCACAAGGTATCGCAGTTCCGGCATGTGCAGATTCTGCAAGAGATCATCCAGCATTCCAACGTGTAAAGAGTAGGGATCCTTCACGACCAGCCTCCGGAGGAAGGGGAGTGTTACTGATTTTGAGATGGGCGCGCCGGGGCTGAGATGGGGCGTAAACTCGAACGAAACGAGTCGCGGTGTCTGACTGAGCAGCGCGAAAGGATGGACAGGGTCAGAAACCTGAGCACCAGAGGCATCACAGTAAACGACCAGATGGGTGAGATGATCCCAGCCCATGTCGCGTCTGAGGGCATTGAGGTTCCACGAGTGCAGGGTCACCTTACGCAGGGCGGGGCCTTTCGCGAGCTGGATTTCACCGGGTGCTAATAACACTAGCGGCAGGTCCCCCTGTATATCGAGGTCCTCCAGCTTTGGTGCGGGAGTCCCGACGAATTGAGATAGCGTCCCCGGGTAGAACTCTGCCAACTTGACGCGACGCCAACGCTTGGCATGGCTGGCGAGAAGCTCGTGGAGGGAAGCCACGGCCTCAGGTTCAAGGTATATATTCGACTCGCCCCAGCCGTGGTCCCACCCGTCTCCAACGAGGGAGAGGGAGAGCGGGCACGCACCGGAGCGCGCTAGCCATTCGACCAGCGCAGGCATTCGCCGCTCGTCCGCGAGTACGAAATGGAAGGGGATGTGAAGGGACGCCCAGAGAGCGGGTGTCGAAAGAGCAATATGCCGCCAGGCGCTGCAAACCCGCCACAAGAGGAGTGGGGCTTCCTTGGGGCTCATTGTGGCATCCCTCGTAGTTGGTAGGCACGCAAGGAATATTTCGTCGATTCTATCGCGCGGCAGTCGGCGCGGGGTCGAAATGAGGGCCCGGTGAGAGGCTATGTACGTTCTGATTTTGTCGCGTTGGGTGGAAAGCTCCTGGATAAGCTTGTCGAGTCGTTCCGCCTCCTTCGTTTGCAAGACAAGATCCTGTCGTATACGCTCGATCTCCCGGTCGGTGGGAACATAGTTTGTATGCAGCTGGCGGTGAAATTCAGATTCCATTGACAAGTTTGCGATTTGGAGGTGTGGTGGTCGAAGGTAAAGCAGTTTAGAATTGATGGCCACCAAATTCAAAAAATCAGTCGTGTATTGGTTAGTCGCTACAAATTCGGTGTCTGATACATAGTTCTACAGCGGTGACTTGCACCACCAGGCAGCGGCTCGCACCGCCGAGGAGGGTCGGATAGTGTAAACGAAATGAATGGGTGCGCTCAAAAGACGGTGTGCGGCAAGGATCCTATCGCGGATAAGGCAATTGAAACAAATGAAAGGCGCTCAAGCTCAAGGGCAAAATACGACGTTGAAGGCAACAGGGCCCTTGCCGCACGCCTTCACGGGGAGGTCGTTTCCGCACCCGGTCATGTCCTGAATCTAGATCAGTATGGGTATCGTGAGGGCAAAAAGGAGACTGACGCCAATGGGGTACGCGTTCTCGCACTGCAGCAAAGGTCAGCATCTGCTAGAAAAGGGACTAGTACGGGGAGCACGCACACCGCAATTCGAGCTCGTGCAAGTGACGGTGGAACAGCCTGCGGCACCCAGGGAGAGGCTCTGCGTGAAGCCTTGGATGTTGCTAATGTCGTACGAGTTCGGCGTGTAGAAGCTGTCGGCGTCTGTATACAGCAATATAGTCGACATTAATGGAAAGGCAAGTCTCCTCCACGCACCGAGGTTAAATTCGAGCATAGTGCACGACTCGCCCTTCGCGCCGCAGCTTCCGTCCTGCGCAAATATTCGGCCGACGAACTAGAGGCGTGCGTGAGTTAAATTCGATAAGCAAAAAGACGTGGAACAAACGTTGTTGGGGATCGAGATAGTGGTGGTCTTGCCAGCGGCGAGCGAGCCAGGAGACGGCATAGCGGCCGTGGCGGCGTCGGCGCAGCGCGGACTATAGCCACACGCGGTGCTCACGATGACGGGCTTCACCGCGCTCGAGCATTTATTTGTCAAGGTGAACTTGTGGCCACCGCTCGAGCTCGTGGTACCGCCAACGGATGCAGCAGTAGTGGTAGCAGCAGCAGCCGCAGTAGTGTGTTTGACGGTGGTGGTGGTTTCCTCGGTCGTAGTTGCGATGCTCGTGGTTTTCGCTTCCACCGTGCTGGAGGTTTTCACCGCCGTCGAGGAAGAAGGTGCCAAGGTCGTTAACGAGGAAGATACACCAGGGGCGTTACAGCTTCGTCGGCGACGTATCTTCCGAGACGGCGCCTTATCGGCCAGTCCTACGGCAGGCGCGACTCGGATGCGCTCCGCCAGTCCTCGGTGGTGCAGCGCGTGGTCATTGATACTGCTGGCCTGAGCCATTGCAGATAGAGCCATGACAAAGAGAGTGGACACCAACGGCGAAGAAACCATTGGAACGTAAAGAACGGAGGGAGGAGACGGACGGAGGTGGAAGGGACGAGCGACTCGGAGCGGGGTTTGAATCTCGCATCAATGCCGAGCGGCTGAATCGCGGTTGTCTCACGCGCTCACCATGCTCTCAACTCACCATGCCATGGACTCGCGGGCTGGGGCGAAAACTCCAGGCCGAGAGAACACTACCCACCGTGCGGCATTCAAAGGAAAATTCAAGGACAATGTGTCTGGGCCACTCCACTCGAATGTCGATGGTATGTTTCACTCTGTTCGCTCATTACTCCACCAACTCATCTTGCAAAAGTATCCAAATCATTTGCTTCTGTTCGTGAGGTTCCTCGTCCTCTTGTGGATAAAACCCCGTTTCCCAATCGCGTCGCACTCGCCTCGAAATTCGCCACGCCACTCCCGGACAAGCAGAAACTTGCTCAGCTGTTGCTCGAGGCCAACAAGACGAACGCGTTGTACTCAAACTCAAATCCAGCCCCAGACAGCGCTGCTCGCGTGAGCTCGGCGAGAGCCCATGTTCGTGCCCCGCGTTTAAGTGCAAACACCAATTTCGAGACGCCGCTCTTGAACGGCAATCCGTGGGACGTTAGTGAAGTTGAGATAGTCCTTCCGGACACGGTGGCAGAAGTACTTGAATCGGAAGACTACGACGAGATTGAATACATGCCACCGAAATCGGTTGGTGAGTATCCTCATCCTGCTATCTCGGTTAAAATTAATGTGCTTGTCCAGACGCGTACACACCGCCTTTCAACTTTCCTCTGCCAGATTACTCGACGGTAGGAAAAAGACTGCTGGGGCTGGCGCATTCCTACCCGTATGATGATGCGGCGGTGGTGGAGATCGAGCCAGACGCTCAGGGTGGTTCCTGGAACCTGTTCACATTACCGGATATCTGTACGCGTTTTCTGAAGCTCATTTCACATGAGGTTCTGACTTTCCCGCAGCGACAGATGACCCATTTACTCAAGGCAAGCCCAAGCTGAGCGCTCGGCCGGCGCCAGCGCGCTCAACGGGCTTTCCGAGTCGTGCGGCGGTCACCGGCAAACATCTCAAGTCAATCCGCCTCGGCAACCCAGTGTCCACGGCCAACACGACGATGACATCCGGCGGGAAAGCCGTGCAGCCTAGCATCCGACGGCCAGCGACTGCTGCGGCGATGTACTCTTCGAGGACGAAGAAGCCTGTGGAGTCCGTGCTGATAAACCTCGAGTTTTCATTTGATCTCGAAGAGGATTTCTTGTTCGACGTTTGAGAATATAAAGAGTGCACCTTACTGATTCCATACCTACGGTGCTTTGAACCTCGCGCTGGTGAGTTCCACCGGGTTCTAAATTTCTGAGACGTGAATGGACATCAATCACGTTACCGTGTTTGCGGACGAGATCGGCGCTTGTCCCGGACCATGACCACAAGCTCCCCGTTCGCTGCCCAGCTGGGGACCAACTACTGCCCCAAAGACGACGAAATTGCAGAGATCAAATCCCTCCTGGTTGAGCCCACTCAGCGGTTGAAACAGCTCGACGACAAAATCGCGGATTTACAAAAGGCCATCGACAAACTCGCGGAGGAGCGCCATCGTCTGTGGTCCTATGTGGGAGGCCATGAAGCTCTCATTTCCCCTGTCCGACGCCTCCCGCTCGATATTCTGCAAGAAATATTCATAGCCTGTATCCCAACACACCGAAATTGCGTTATGAGCGCGGCTGAAGCGCCAGTCTTACTCGGTCGGATATGCAGCTCCTGGCGGACGGTATCTCTAGCGACACCGCGCCTTTGGTGCCGCCTCCACATTGTCGAGCCGCCGCGTCTTTACGGCTCTTCTCCCACCCTGGTCGACCGGAAGATAGCACAGCGGCTGGAAATTACCAAAATGTGGTTGCGGCGCTCGGGCCAGTGTCCCCTCTCGCTGTCGCTCAAAAGCGGGCCAGAATACGACTCCCCGCCTACAACGCCGACAATACGGCCCTCCCGCGGCGGGAAATTCTTGCAGGCGCTGATCCCGTACGCGGCGCGATGGCAGCATATCCATTTCACCACGCCGACGGCGGTCCTGCAGGAGATGGCACACCTTACAGAGGCGGATGTACCGTTGCTCGAGTCGGTGGGGATATACCCGCAGCATCAGTTCCCGCTGCACGAGGTCAACTGGGGCCTCTTCCGAATGCTGGGCAGCGAAAGGATGACGGGGTTCTCTGTGGCGGGGAACAGCTTCGCGCCAGAGGTGCTGCCGCTGCGGTGGGAGCGCCTGACCGTCCTCCAGATTGAGGGGCCCGTGTGGGAGTCGTCCATGTCGAGCGAGGCGATTCTGCGTACGGTCGCGCGCTGTCCGGCTCTGCGGCGATGCAAGCTGGTGGTGAATGACAGCATAACGGCCATGATGGCAGAGCTCACGCTCTCGCCTGTAGAGCTGCCGTCCCTGCGCAAGCTTGAGCTCGATTTCGGGAGCGTCGCGACCACCGTGACGCGCCTGCTCAACTGTCTCGCGCTGCCAGACCTGCGCGCGTTTAGCCTCCACGGACACGCGGATCTGACCAATTCGCAGTCACTTGCTCGGTTCCTCGCGCTGGCTACGAGGCTAGAAACCCTCGAGCTCGACACCAATACGTTTTCGAAGGCGTCGTTGTTGGACAGTCTGCGTGCGTTGCCGCCAACGGTGCGGAAGCTCACGATCCATGACATCTCGCATCGGCCGGAGGTGCCGCTCACTCCGTCCCTCGACGACGATGCGCTCGCCCTGTTGACGCCTGACGTCCATGCACCGTTGCCGTGCTGTCCCGCGCTCGAGGCGCTGCATCTGCACTCCTGTTGTCTCGTGTCTGACGCGGCACTTCTGCGGTTCCTCACCGCGCGCCTGGCGAGCGGGGCACCGACGCTCAAGCGGGTGGAGGTGCAGTTCAATCGGGAGGAGGCCACGGACCTCACACATTCCCGCCTCCTCGCATTCACGCTGCTGCACGACGAGGTGGATGTCGAGGTGGCGTATCTACCGCCGCATACGTCGCAGTTCTCGCCGTGGCAGGGGTTGGCGGATGCGCCGTACCATTGGGGTCCGCCGCAGGGTGGTGGGTATTGGTAGGTCGACGGACATGTTTTCCTTGGGGTCTTGACTTGGAACAACCCTCTTTAATGTATGGTTTCCAGTTGCTCTAAACACGACCTCTACTAATTCAAGCTTGCGGAATGCGAGATGGTTTCCACAACTATTTGTCTCCTACTCAGGCTGCCTGAGCCTCGCGACTGTTCTAATATCAGATCTTCTTCGAACCTTGTGCGATCTCCCAGCTTTCATCATCGTTGGATCTGTCGTCGTCGCCGAACGTTGCTTGGTATTGCCTCAATCCCGCCAGCATAATACACACCTCGCCTCTGCGTATATCTTGTCCAGCGCAAGTACTTATACTACCTTGACGCGTCGAGACTCTACCGCGTTACATAGAAAAAAAAAGAACCCACCTAACACCAAAAATAAGGTATCCCAGAGACTCCATAGCGACTAATTTACCGACTCCCTTGTTTTCTCTCGACCCCTTGTTCTAAATGCAACTCGAATCGCGCCCGAAAAGGTTGCCCCATTAGCACCTCGTGTCACGCGTGACATCTTGCCCTCGCTCTCCTCGTTCGTTCAAGTCCCTGGTCCTTCCTCCCGTCTGGAACGAGCACAGGGCCCTTTGAGACCCTCAGTGTCTCGTCTACTGCTGCATTTCCACATTCCGGACGTCATTGGCGCTTTCAGAGACCACGAACGGCAAATTCTTTGTACCCGACCTCGGCTGAATTTCGGCCAATATTTTTGGGCTTCAACTGGGCTGTAAAGGGCGTCGGAAGGCGCTTTACAGGTGCGCATAATACTGCCATATGTGCTGGCTTACTGGCTCGCGCTTACTCCGTTCATTTGCGTGCAGAAATTCACCCTTTGTCGCATAAATCACCCTCGGTCTCCCGAGGCAGCAATACTACGGCTTCCCGACGTCGTGGCGCATGTCGCGAACACAAGTCGCCTTCGAATCAACCCATATGGCGGGACAGCATTCGCGCCATTCACCCGTCATGCACCTCGCGTCTACATCTCAAACAGACATTGCACCATGGCTCGACACATTGGACGAGCTTCCTGTGAGTCGACATCTCTCATCTACATATCCCCTCCGCGTTGCGCGTGCAGTTTGCTCCGAGTCCGTCTCTCGATCTATGTGCATTCGGATCCCCACCCAGACCCAATGCAAAAATAATGCATACCCACGTTTTGTTCGCCAAAACCCTGGGGAGAGCTTTAACAGCGCATCACGTTCATTATGCATCCTTCATCGGCGTCTATCGATGCTACGTGTTCTGAAAAATCTAATCTACCCTACTTGGGTTAATACCATACGCTAATCTCTTGCCCAACAGCCCACCCCACCACCGAAACCAGCCCGGACCTTCTATGTCTCGCCACCAACCTCGATGTCCTCTAGGCAAGGCAGCATGTCTAGCTACTACTACTCGAACGGCCATCGGCCATCCGCAAACCTGAGCGTCTCCACGGGCGAGGACTCCCTCGAGCTGAATGACTCAATCGACGACTACGGACAAGCTCTCATGGTGCCGGATCTCGAGCTCCCGCCATCCCATGATGTCGAGATCGCGCCGTGGCTCGATGGCTCTGAGCCACCGGTCAGTTACTCCACCACTTCTCGTCCTGAAATATTTTATTGACATGACATCCGTTCTAGCCGTCACCTCCACCAAAAAACGGCCGCTCCTTTCATTTTCCGCCGAAGGCGTCCTTCTCGTCGCTGCGACCGGGAAGCTCGAATGGTTTCTTCTCCCGCAGCCAACGCGCGTCCGAGTCCCACAGCAACCTCAGCATCGCCGAGACGACCAACTCGGCGATCGCGTCCACTTCCACATCCGCAATGCACGAGCCGCGCGACCGCTCGTTCTCACCCTCGCCAGAGCTCCGAAAGAGCAAATCGTCAATGTTTAGCAGCCTGCGGAAGAAGGTGTCGAAGCACGCGCTTCGCTCCAATTCTGGGACTGGAGACGAAATTGAGCACCCCTCCCTGCGGCCTCCGCCCCTCAACGGCGGCGGCAGCTTGGTTTCCTTCCTCCCCATTCCCTCCCCGCCGCCGACCCCGCGTTTTAAACGAGCCAAGAAGAAGAGCCACCCGGAGGATGTTCCCCCTGTTCCCCGAATCGAGCCGCCTGATCCCGCGGGCGAACACGAGATCCACCTCGACACCAATTTCGACGAGATGGAAGGGATCGTCGACCCAGTGATGCTGGCTAACGGGGGGAACGATGCAAGCTCACCGAGCAGCGGCTTCGCGTCTAGCTTGTCGCACTCTGACAGCTCGCAATTCGGTGTCACCGCCAGCTCGCCGCTCACCTTCAATAACCCGTTCCCGCCCGGCGGAAAGGTTCAGCCGTATTACGGCCACCAAGCGCGCAAGCCCTCGCGGAAGGTGTCGCCGAATACGATCCTGCCGCTACCCGAGCCCCCTGCAGCGCCTCCTGCAGCTGCGCCGGGAGGAGTGGGCATTCCGGCGGAGGATTGGACGGCGCCGGAGAGCTGGAGCGTCCAGGTGAAGGATGGGAAGGATCCGGTTGGTGAGGCGGAGTCAAGTTCCGATGAAAGCGTGGGCGGAGGAGCACGCATACGAGCGAGTGTCGTGCCAGGGTCGGGCGCAGGCCAACATAATCCCCAGCACGCACCCGCGGCGCATGCGGCCCACCGTGCGGTTGCGCCGCGGGCGAACGGGCTGACGCCAGCGCAGGTGAGCGCGAAGGAGGCGGCGGCGGCGCAGGCGAAGAGGGCGGGGGCGAAGCGCGCGATGGCGGCGGCGCAGAACAAGATTCGGATTCGGATTTACAAGGCGGACAATACGTACCACGTCGTGTCGGTGTCGACGAACGTGACCGTTGCGGCGCTGACGCCGAAGCTGGATATGAAGCTGCCGGTGGGGGAGGAGCGGGAAATGCACCAGCTCTATTTGAAGGAGCGGGGACGGGGTGAGTCTCGGTTTGCGGTTGTGTGTGGTCGTCATGCTGATATACGATTTTAGAACGGATATTGGCGCAGACGGAGCGGCCTGCGGATATCGTGCGGCGGCGACTAGAGCAGGCGGGGTATGATGAGGCTGATGGCCAGGATCTGTTGGGCGGCGCCGGGTTATCGTTTTTGCTCAAGTTCGTATACAAGAGCTTGTTTCTCGGTCCTGCTGTACGTTTTCCTCTTTCCTCTACCTTGACGAGATGCTCATAATCGAACAGGAGGAAGAGCTCAAATTCGACAACTTTGAATACATCGACCTTACGGGCCGCAGTCTGCGCACTATTCCGGTCGTGCTGCACCAACACGCCGATTCCATCGTCTCCCTCCGGCTATCCCGCAATCCCATGATCGAAATCCCCCTCGACTTTATTCAGTCCTGTGTCACTCTGCGCGAACTCCGTCTGTCGCATATGGCGATGAAAAAGGTTCCACATAGCCTGCGGCATAGCACGACCCTCACCCGCCTCGATCTCTCCTGCAACCGCATCGTCACCCTAGACGAGGCGTACCTCGACGATATTCCCGGACTGACCACCCTTCACGTGCAGAACAACCGCCTCGAAAGGCTGCCGTGGAGTTTCCCCCGCCTGCGCCGCCTCATCACGCTGAACATCTCCAACAACAAGTTCCGCACCTTCCCCGTCGGCGTCACCGAGCTTGGCACCCTGCGCGACCTCGACATTTCGTTCAATTCCATCTCCGAGCTGCCTGAGGAGATCGGGCGCCTGAAGAACCTCGAGCGGCTAGTTATTGTGGGCAACCAGGTCTCCCGATTGCCGGACGAGTTCAGCACTCTCGGCCGCCTAGGCGAGCTCGACTGCCGGCGGAACCAGATCTCGGACTTGACCGTGGCGTGCATGCTGCCCAAGATCGAGACGCTGAGCGCAGACCACAATGCCGTGCACGATCTTCCGCTATCGTTTGGGCCGTCTTTGACGACGTTGGATGCGTCGCACAACGAGATCACGCAGCTCTCGCTGGTTCCGGGACCCATTGGGCGGAGTCCCATTGCACTGACGTCGTTGGACATCTCGAACGCGAAGCTCTCCGTGCTGGATGAGTACACCCTCTCGCAGTTGGCGTCCCTCAGGCGGCTGAAGCTCGACAACAACTCGTTTCGCGCCATCCCCGAGTCGCTTGGCGAGCTCAAGTGGCTCGAGACGTTATCGTGCGCAGACAATTCGCTCAGCGAGCTCCCGCAGAGCATCGGGAGGCTTCAGAAGCTCGAGACGCTCGACGCGCACAATAACAGCCTCACGGAGCTCCCAGTGTCGCTATGGAACTGCGCGTCCTTGTCGCGACTGAATGTCACCTCAAACTTACTGGTCCTCTGGCACGACCCTCCACCCACCGTGCCCGACGATGAACTCTCCTCCTTCTCCGACAACACGGTCGTCACCGGGCCGATGTTCCCCAACAACCGGAAACCCTCCGCCGCCAGCATATCCGACATCCCTCCCCTCGCACACTCGCTCGAGCTCCTCTACCTCGGCGAGAACTCGTTCACGGACGAGGTCCTCCACCCGCTCATGATCCTCAAGGAGCTGCGCGTGCTCAATCTGTCGTTCAACGACATCCAAGATATGCCCTCGAACTTCTTTCGCCATCTCACCAAGCTGGAAGAGGTGTATCTAAGTGGGAATGGGTTGACGAACTTTCCCAGCGAGGATCTTCCCAAACTCACCCGCCTTTCCACCCTGTTTTTGAATGGGAATCGACTCCAGACGCTTCCGCATGAACTGGGCAAGGTTAAGAGTCTAATGATTCTTGACGTTGGCAGCAATTGGTTAAAGTACAACATAAACAACTGGGAGTTCGACTGGAACTGGTATGTCTGCGCCTTACTAGTTACCGTGCGCCTTCGTCCTAATTCTCTTGCAGGAACTTTAACAAGAACCTGCGGTATCTTAACCTGTCGGGCAACAAGCGACTGCAAATCAAGTCCGACGTCTCCACGCCCGGACACCGTCATAGCATGTCGATCGTCAGCCGTGATTCCCTCGCAGGCTTTTCCGAGCTCACCCAGCTTCGTGTCCTGGGGCTCATGGACGTCACCATCACGATGGACATTCCAGACGAGACTGACGACCGCCGGGTTCGAACCTCATCCTCGGTCGTCAACGGGATGTCCTACGGTATCGCAGATACGCTGGGTAAGAACCAGCACCTCAATATGCTGGATCTCGTCCACGAGTTCCGCGGCATGAAGAAGGACGCGGTGTTCGCCATGTTCGGGCGAGCGCAGCCCCCTAAACAGTTGCCCGCCGCCACCACCTCCAATCGCCTCGCCAAGTACTTGCAGGAGAACTTTGTCCGCGTTTTCATCTCGCAGATCACCGCGCTCGACGCGGAGCGCTCTGAGGGCGTTCCTGACGCGCTGCGCCGCTCCTTCCTGAAGCTCAACCAGGATCTCCACGATACGCTCTTCAGCTCCACGCGTAAGATGTCGCACACGAGCGGGACCGCTTATTCTGGCCTGTCCGATCCCTCGATCGTTCGCAGTGGCGCGTCAGGGATCGTGGTGTATATCTTGGACAAGAAGATGTACGTCGCGAACGTGGGCAACGCGTTGGCGGTCATATCGCGAGGAGGGAGCGCGCATCCACTATCGAGGAAACACGATCCCTACGACCGCGCCGAGACCGACCGTATTCGTGCCGCCGAAGGGTGGATCTCGCCCCCCGGACTGGTCGGCGATGAGATCGACATTTCGCGCTCGTTCGGCTTTTACCACCTCATGCCCATCGTCAACGCGCGGCCGGACATCGTGTCGTACGACTTGACGGAGCTCGACGAGTTTGTCATCATCGCCAATCGCGGACTGTGGGACTACGTTTCGTACCAAACGGCTGTCGACATTGCGCAGCGTACCGAGCCGACGATCGCCGCTCAGAAACTCCGTGACTTTGCTATCAGCTACGGCGCCGACGGCAGCACCATGATCATGGTTATCGGTGTGGGTGATCTCTTCAAGGGATCTTCTACCGTTGCTGTACCAGACAAACGGAAGAAGCGCGGCATCGGCATCATCGACCGCACCCTCGATCGACTCAAAGAAGAGGTTCCTCCTCCCGTTGGACATGTCGCGATCGTCTTCACGGATATCAAGGGCTCTACGCATCTTTGGGAAGGCAATCCTGGGATGCCCACGGCTATGCGTCTGCACAATAGCCTTCTCCGGCGGTACTTGCGACTTTGCGGTGGATATGAGGTCAAAACTGAAGGAGACTCCTTCATGTGCTCGTTCCCCACCACGCTGGCGGCCGTCTGGTGGTGCATGACTGTTCAGGTCGAGCTTCTGAGCGTGCCGTGGCCGTTGGAGATTTTGGAGTGCGCGGATGGGAAGGCGGTGTACGATGAAGAGGGGCAGCTCATTGCGCGCGGTTTGTCGGTGCGCATGGGCATACATTGTGGTGCGCCGCTCTGCGAAACCGACCCCGTCACCAACCGGATGGACTACTTTGGGCCCATCATCAATCGCGCGTCGCGAATCGAGGGGAGCGCAGCTGGAGGGCATATCATGTGCAGTTCGGACGTTATTCGCGAGATCAATGCCAAGATCCTCGAAACCGAGCCCGAGACCGAGTATTCCGATGCTCAGCCGCAGGAGGCCATCGACGCCATTCGCCGCCTGGACCCCGTCGTCATTCCGGTCGGCGAAGTCAGGCTTAAGGGGCTCGAGGTCCCGGAGGTTCTGTCTCTCGTTTTCCCGTCCAAACTCATCGGGCGGAAGGACCTTGACGATACGGCGGTCAATCCATCGGATACGCGTGTGCAGTTTAGCGTCGCGCAGATGCGGGAGCTGGCGATGCTGTGCCTCAGGCTGGAGATGAGCGCGTCCGGGCGCGTTTTCCGTCCTTATCCTGAGCGCAAGGGGAGTCTTCAGGGCGCGGAGGAGCCTCCCGACGAGGATGAGTCGTCGATATTCTTGCATGGCGATGCGAACGTTCTCCTCCCTCCCATGCCCGACAAGATGACGGCTGCAGATCTTATGCTGATTCTGTACTCGCTTATGGTCCGGATTGAGAACGCCGAGAACGCGTTGCGCACGATGGCGGGGGCGCAGCCTCCCCCACCGGATGAGAAGACGGCACTGATGACCGCTTTGCAGCGGAACGGTGGGTTGGACGAACGGACGTTGGACGAGGTGTGGGCTGTGTTACGTAGTATTTAGTTTTGATTTATTCCTTTCTCTCCTCATCCTGCTAGACTATCGCTTGTACTCCGCAATTCCTATGTTGTACCATATATCATTTGCTCGTCATTTCCCGCGGGACTATTCGTCCAGAACTGTCTGCCCGGTCGCCTTTTAACGTCCGCCGTACATAAAGTACACTCCTCGACCACCCTTGACGAAAAACCAAATTGCATTCGGTCCAAGCGAAGCCTTTCATCACGTGTGTCCCTCTGCGCACGGACCACCCTCGAAAAGGTATATAAGGATCGCCTCACCATATTGATTCCTCAGATACATACTCATCAGGATCTTTTTATAGAAACTGACCGAGTCTCGCATTTTTACAAATGCCGCATCCTTCAATTCCACTCGATGACCACCGCGCTCACTCGTTTAACCGAGAACATGGTCCGCGCGAGCGGGTCTCGAGGACGTTTGGTCTTTTCTCTGTCTGTGCTCGCAAGAGCTGGGCGGAGGGGGACCAGCGAGTCGAGCGTTTGTCTGATGGAATTTTTAGTTTAGTTTGCCTTGTACTGCTTCAACTTGAATGCATTTTTGCTACTGTAATTGTGTGCATCTTTGAGCCTTTGTGCTTTTGTGCTCCCTCGTTTAATTTCGTGCTCACTCAGTCTGTCAAGTTCATTCAAGGCAGGCACGTAGGTAGAATTACACTGAGCAGAACGTTAACCAGCCGTGTAATTCTACCTACGTGCCTGCCTTGAATGAACTTGACAGACTGAGTGAGCACGAAATTAAACGAGGAAGGTATCGTTGAGGATTTAGTTGAAAGATTTACGCAGACGAAAGGAGGTTGTTTTTTTTTGACACAGAGTAATGAACATAGACGTTAGACTAATGCTTTAGGGACGCTGAAGGGAAAGTGAGACTGTGGTTCAAAAGAAATCAGTGGAATCACATACCTAAAGGCTAACTCCGGTCCCGGAATTCTACCAGTTCGCTAGACGAACGGAGCTGTATGGGAGACCAATGACTGCTGGCTCCCAGGACACTGTGTAGTCGTCGTCGAGCCCCTTCCAAGGCGAAAACTCCCTTGAAAATGTTCGTATTGGATAATGGATGATGGACACCTCGAGACCCGTTTGAATGAGTGACGCCAGAAGACGGTCAAGCTCGAGCGTCCTTCGTCGGCGGAACACGACGGCGACACGCTGAAGTGTCCCGGCATCTCTTCGCGCAGTAATAAATCGGAGGAGTGCCGCATCGGAAATGAGACCCCCATTTTCGACGACGAAGGTCTTCAAAGCAGGACAGCAAATGGCTGGGGAACCGACAGAGGGTGTCAACAGGGCCAGCATGTCATCGTCGAGGGAAGTCGACGGCAGGTTTGGTAGCGGTGAGTGGAAACTATGGCAGATGGAAAGCCTGTTCACTGTGGACGGCAGGCTGCGGAGGGTCTCCAGGAGACCTACTTTGGAAAATATGTTGCCGTCGACCTCGAAATCCTCCAAATTCGCGGCGAGGGCTATGAAAGGAGCGAGCGAGTCGTTAATCGGGTCGCCCCTACATCCACGAAAGACGAATTTGCGTAGTACAGGCATAGAAAGATGCTGCAACAGAGTCGAAACAATGTGGGTGATGTTTCCAACGCCATAAATCTCAAGCGTGTGGAGCAAGGCGAGATCAACCAAGATATCCTGAGAGGGTGGGTGGATTGGGGGCTCGGCTCTCACCGTTAGCGTGCAGTGTTGGAGCTGTGGGCACCGAGAAAGTGTATCGAGGACCACACCGGCGGCGAGCCCTGCTGGGGGATCCCAGTCCCAGGATGATGGAGTGCTCGCAAGCGACAACGTCGTGAGCCGCTTCCATCTGAGTGGAAGAGTTTCAGGAGAGACAAAAAAGCCATCCGGGATAGAGAAGGTCGATAGTCGAGCCGCACGGAGTATGCGGAGGGATTGGAAGGATTCAAAATCAACAACGGTGGGCGGCGCCGCCGGATCCGGAACGGATGTGTCGATTTGCAAAGTTTCGAGGAGAGGCACATCCGTCTCCGTAAGGTGGTGTATTCCCAGTGTCTCCGAGTCCATTGGACCCGAAGGAATGAACCGAATATGCTGCCACCGCTGCGCGAGCTGAATGATCAATTGCAGGAATTGAGACCGTATCGACACAGAAGGCGCTCCGGTTCCTGGCGCCGGAGGACGAGGTAGGACGTATGAAATGGACAGCGTACACTGGCCAGAACGACGTAACCACGCCTTGGCAGCCGCTAAGCGCAACGCAGTTATTTCCACGACTAAACTCGCAGTGACAGCTGAATCCTGTTCGGTGGATGGATGGGTTACCATGGGTAATGTGAAGGGAGGCCCAAAGTTGCGGAGTTGACAGAGAAATTGTCCGCCATGCGCTGCATATGCGTCCAAGGAGGGAGGACAGGCGCCTCGGAGGCGCTCATAACGCAGTTTCGGTGGGTAGGGAGGCAGGCGATGAAGATCGCCTCGATTATATCGAGCGGTAGGCGGCGTGCGGGGGAGGTGAGCGCCTTGTGGGCGTCCACAAAGGTCCCGATGGTCTCGCGCTCCGCCGCCAGCTTGTCGATGGCTTTCTGCAGATCTGCGATTTCTTGGTCGAGATTTTTCAATTGAAGACTAGGTTCAACGAGGATGGAGTTTATCTCGAGCACCTCCTCGTCACTGGGGCAGTAGTTCGTGCCCAGGTGGGCAGAAAACGGGGACATCGGCGTGGACATCGTGGTCGGAGTTAATAAGTCTAGTTAAGTTGCTCCGTGTGTCACAACGCGGTAACATGACCGGACCTCCGGGGCGGCCCAGTACTGGTCGTCGAATCAACAAATGAGGCCTGTGAGTGAGAGGTGCAAAGATGAAGAAGTAAATTATATTTTTGCCATTGAGCAGCAAGTCGGATGGTAAAGGTTGAGTGGAAACTTCGAAACGATTCAACTGAATTCAATCTGAATGAAATATGCACCGTGTCAGGTAGTAGGGGACCGCGCAATGTCAGGCTGGTGGGGAGTGAGTTTTCAATGTCAGTAGTCGAGGCTCGCTTCAAATATACCACAATGACATTGTTTCTCTAGCCGCTGTTCAAAATAGAAACGGAGGGACTGCGTACAGTTTTGCCGCAAGTATTGAATCACAAGTTGAAAGTGCATGGAGGATAATTGCCACTAGGCTGCTGGAGTCAAGTACTTGTCCACCGTCTCAAAAACGCGTGGATCGAGTTTCCCGAGCGTGTCGACCAACTCATCCTATTATAGAACATCATCAGCGCGACGTTCAACCTCGAAGTGAAGAATACTGCGACGCACCCAAATTCGAGACTGGTTCTTCGAGTTAAGGGCTGCATCGCTTGGCTCTTGGACCTGCGATTGGTTGATATACGCACCGCGCAGCGCGTCAGCGCTGGGCTGCGTCCCGACCGCGCCAAAGACGAGCTGCCGGCTGCCCTGCTCGGTAGTGAACGCCATGATCCGCTCAACCACCCAGATGAACCACGACAACGGGAAAGTGAAGTCGCGCCGCAGCTCGGAGATGCACATGCCGGGGTTGACGGTGTTGACGATGAGGGGCGCGGCGCCGAGGCGGTCGTTGAGTTCGCGCACAAAGAATATAAGGAAGACTGAGCGTGGGTGAGTGCGGGCGAAGGAAGCATTTAATTGGAAGGCCGTACGCTTGGAGACGCCATACGCCGACTTCATTTTCCTAGTGGGAAATTTGAGCACGCAATGAATGATGAAAAGGACGACAGACTGACTCCTTGGTGCAGTACTCGACGCTACCGACAGTAGCCAGCACGTCCCCACCTTCGAGCACTTCCTTCGGGATGACGGCAAAGTGGTGCAGCTCACTGGTGACAGTGACGATGCGGGGAACGGTGGCGTGCTCCCGAGCCGTTTGAAGCATGCGCGGGACCAACAGGAGGGCAACGAGTGCCGTCGAGAGAAAGTTGACCTGGAGTAAGCTCTCCCAGCCGTCCTTGGTAGCTTGGTAGTCGAATTTAGTGATGGCAGCATTCTCGACCAAGATGTCGAGCCGTCCGCCGTCCCGCTCGAACTTGTCCGCGAAGTTACGGACCGAAGCAAAGTCTGCGAGGTCCAGCAGCCACAGCTCCGCGTTCTGGTAACCGGTCTCTGTCTTGAGTTCTGTCGGTGGCCCGGGGTCAGGACACAGTCTAGCAGGAAAAGAACCCGAAGGCATGCATACTCTCCAGTGCCGCCTCGCCCTTGGCCTGATTCCGGCAAGCCATGATAATGCGTCCGGGCTTCATCGCCGCAAAATGTTTAACTGCCTCAAAACCAAGCCCAACGTTGGCGCCGAGGACGACCACCGTCTTGCCCGTTAAATCGGCTTCTGCGACTTGCGGTAGCGTGCTGAACTGGTCTTTCACGATGTCCCATGGCGAGAGCTTCATGGTGGAGTGCAAGAAGGTCCAAGACAAAAGGAGAAATCAACGGCGCGTCCCGCCTGCCGCGATGCCGAGAGCTGCGTAACCTTTGAACCACTGAATATTCGACAGGACATGAAAAAAGTTCACAGGGACAAGACAGAAATTTATTTGCGAAAGAAGGAAGGAGGCTTCACCAAGGCTATGGTAAGTCAGGTTCAGAAAGACTCCGAGTAAAAAATCAATGCAACTTCGACCCATTATAGTTCCGTGAGGATGGGCCATCCCTTGTAATTTCGTCCCGTCAGTATGAGCCCAAACCACGATTCGAAATAGAACACACCGAGCTCCAGTCAATGCCATTCAAGCCCAAACTGGAGAACGAATCGTTGAACGGAGACGGACTGTCCACCGGTACATAGTGGTACACGAACACGTCCTTGTGCGTCTTCTGGTCGGTGAAGATAACCTGTCCCCCGGGAGCGTAGATGTTTCCGTGGGAGCCCAGGACGAGTGTTCCACCGGTCTCCCGCATGTCGAGTCCGTTCTTGTCGAGGAATGGGCCGTGCGCTGATTTTGAACGGCCTACGAAGACCTGGATGCCAAGGCGGGTAAGCTTATTATGTCTTCCGCGACGAGAGTATTACCTTGTATTCATTCCCCGGAGGAGGGAGATCATCCGCGACGAATCCGCAACATAAACCTGATTTGAAACTAAAAGTGCGTCGCGGAAGGATGCGAAATGCTGCTTACCGCTGCTGATAAACAGGTAGAAGAACGACTCATGCTTCCAGATGAAGGCACCTTCCTCAGGGTTCGGGCTGGTGCTGTTGAATGAGAGTTGAACGGGATCACTCGTCACCGTCTTCAGATCTTTGCTCAGTGAGACTTGGAAGATATCGTCCTAACGGCGGTTCAATCCGTCGAATGAACTCGTGTTCAAACCGCTTTTATACGTACCCAGAATGAGCCTGCAGCGGCGCTTGATCAGCGGGGGGCGAAAGAAATACATAGAGTGCACACCGAACGACAGTTGTGGGTTCCCATGTTCGTCGATCGCGAGATTGGGGTCAATGGCGTTGAACTCGTCTCCGGTTGTAGAATTGAACACAAGTCCGTGGTCCACCCATGTGCCCGGATCCATGGTCTCGCTTATGGCGAGACCTATTCCAGAGTTTTGCGAGCCGAAGGTGGACACGGCATAGTAGCTTCGAAATGGTAAGTCGATATCAAGACTGTTTGGAGGAAACGCACGCGTAGTATTTGCCGTTGTGGAACGATACATCGGGTGCCCAGATATCGTCCCGCCCCGCTATCAGGCGGGTGAGAACGCCCAGCGTTCCGTAGGTCGCAGGAATACTTACGCAGCTGGATCGACGAATTCTGTGGGAGAACAGATCCGACCTCCGTCCAGGGCCTTGAATTTCGTTAGCACGCGCGGTTCAAACAAAGTCTAGCGACGACGCACCCCTCCAGATGAGTCGCAGTAATGATACCGGCCTTGTCGTGCGTGGTGAAGAGGAAATACTTTCCATCCTGCCGCTGGACCAGACTAGGATCGTGGACGAAGAAAAATGGGCCCTTGATGGGCAAAGGGTTGGGAAAGGTGGCCGTCTCCGTAGCCCATGCACTGGCAGCGGCTAGGAAAACACCTAGGATGTGGGTGGGGCGCATCTTAGCTCGGTGTGGAGTCGGTCGAAGCTTGGCTTGAGGTGGGAGCCGCGGTCCGGGGCGTATCCGCTGACCCCAAGCCTTGACAGGGATATTCCGGAATTCGACACTTCTTCCCACCGGGTCAGTCTCTCGAACAAGCGATTAATCCACAGGAGCAGAGAGTGTCTCAAAACTGCGAATTGGGTCTGTTTTCGGGACCGAATCGAGCGGTTGTAGAAACGAACCACAAAACGGAAACATCCGAAATAGTTCCCACGGTTGACTTTTAGGAATCACCGATCGCACAAATCGCACAGGGGCTAAAGTTTACCAAAACAAAGCAGTTTCATTCGATTCCGGTTATTACAGGGTCGTACATGGTGCGTGGAACGAATATTTTCTTTCATCAGATGCACAGAGGACTGGAACGAACCAAAAGTTCGTGGCTACGGGTTATTTGCCGTTGGGCGAAAATTGAGGGTCGAGAGTTGGTCGAGGGCTAGTCGAGGGCATATGTTCCAACCGTGATTCCTCTGTAGAGTAAGGATTAACCAGGTTTCCCAAAATATGATAAGAACGAGACGTACCACCACCCCTCGCAAAGCGCAGGATCCAACCGCGGACTAGCAGGCTTCATCCCAATCGCGCGCCACAAAGAACTGCGTCGTTCCTGCCGCCGCTGCGCCTGAGTTCGCTCCTCGGCGCTCTTTGCTGGGAGGACAGCGGGGGCGCCGCGCCGCGGGCGGGGGAGGACGTCGTCCGACCCGAGGGAGGTGGCGAATGGAGGTGGGACAGAGGCGGCGTAAGTGACTGTCGTGGTGGAAGTGGTGGTGGTAACCACGATGGGGAACGGAGCCGTGTTCGTGCTCAGGGTATTATCGCCACCGGAGCCGAGGGCAGAGATGCTCGTGCTAGTCGAGGCGATGGAGGATGCGAGGGAGAGGAGGGAGATGCGTCGGGTGGGGACACGCTGCCTGGAGGCTGTTATGGAGGTCGTTCGGAAGGTTGCGGGCATCGTTGTGGTTTGGGTTTAGAAGGATAGAAGTGATGAGAGGAGTGCCTTACTCGAGGAAAACACCGCCGGGGCTTTATACGGTGGACCAGCCAGTGGAACCGATCACTTCCGCGGGGTCAGACAAGAACAGGGTAGGACATAGGAGATTTGAATAGGCGGTACAGTTGAGACAACCCTGTTTGGCGCCTTGTACAGCCATCGACCAGATCGACGAAGTAGGATCGTAATGGAAACTCGAATGAAAACAAGACCGGCGGAGTTCGACTTTAAGTTCTTACTAATTTGGTGTGACTTAAGCTTGCACTGTTGAAATAGGTTTGTTGGGCGCGAGGGGGCAAATCTGAGCGGTGCGGCATTGAGACAACCTTGTTTCCCGCCAGTAAAATTAATCCCCAAAGATATCATGAGTTCGCAGATCGCACTTGCGGAGATGAGAAGAAAATTTCAGGCAGGGTAAGAAACACAGTTGTGAGACTACACAGTCATCTGGTGACGCTGGTTGCAAATGAGACTGAGGGGCAAAAAGTTGGTAGAATCGCATACCTAACTCCGCTCCCGAAATACTACCAGTTCGCTAGACGAAATAAGCCGTATGGGAGACCAATGACTGCCGGTTCAAACGACTCTGTTACGTCATCATATATCCCGTTCCAAGGCGAAAAGTCTCTCGAAAACATCCGTATCGGATAATGGATGATGGACACCGCGAGACCGGTTTGAATAAGTGGCGCCAGAAGACGATCAAGCTCGAGCGTCCTTGTTCGGTGGAATTCGACGGCGACACGCTGAAGTGTCCCGGCATTTCTTCGCGCCGTGATGAACTGGAGCAGTGCCGCATCCGAAATGAGACCCCCGTATTGGACGATGAGGGTCCTCAGAACGGGACAGCAAACGGCTGGGGAATCGACAGAGGGTGTCAAGAGGGCCAGTATGTCATCGTCGAAGGGATTCGACGGTGGGGATAGGGGTGAATCTGCAGGGGGGCCGATAACAAGCCTCTTCACTGTGGCTGGCAAGCTGCGAAGAGTCTGAAGAAAATCCGCCCGGGAGAATATCTCGCCATCAAGGTCGAAATCCTCCAATTGTGTTGCGAGGCTGACGAAAGGAGCGAGCGAGCGGTCACTGGGGACGCCCCTGCGTCCACGAAAGAGAAATTTGCGTAATGCAGGCACAGAAAGACGCTGCAACAGATTCGAGATCGTGTGGGTGATGTTTCCAATACAATAAATCTCGAGCGTGTGGAGAAAGGCGAGATCAATAGCGAGATCCTCTGGGTGTGTATCAATCGGGGATGCGTCGCTCACCGCCAGCGTACAGGATCGCAGTTGCGGACACCGAGAAATTGCATCGAGGATGGCGTCCGTGGTCACCCCTGCCAAAGGATCCCATTGCGAGGACGACAAAAGGCCGGTAAGGGCCAACGTCGTGAGTCGGTCCCACCTGAGTGGGAAAGTTTCAGGGGAAAGGAAAAGACCATCCGGGATACAGAAGCCCGACAAGCAGGGACCGCGGAGGATTTCAAGGGATCCCCACTCGAAAACGGAGTCCGACGCATTTTTTTTAGGTCTCCAGGAGAGGCACATCTGCTTCTGTCAGGTGGTATATTTCCTGGAGTGTGTCCGTTGTGTCCGAAGCAATGAAACAAATATGCTGCCACCGCTGAGCGAACTGAACCATCAACTGCAGGAACTGAGACTGTGTCGCAGACTCGCAGCAGGTGGTTCTGTTCCTGGTGCTTGAGAAGGAGGCAGAGCATATGAAATAGACAGCGGGCACTGGCCAGAACGACGTAGCCACGTCTGGGCAACCGTTAAGCGCAAGGCAGTTGTTTCCGCGACTACACTCGCAGGGACACTTGAATCCTGTTCGGTGGATGGATGGGTGATGTGAAGGGAGGACCAAAGACGCGGAGTCGCCAGAGAAATTGTCCGCCATACGCTGCATACGCGTCCAAGGAGGACGGGCGCCTCGGAGGCGCTCATAACGCAGTTTCGGTGGGTAGGGAGGCACGCGATGAAGATCACCTCGGTTATATCGAGCGGTAGGCGGCGTACGGGGGAAATGAGTGCCTTGTGGGCATCGACAAAGGTCACGATGGTCTCGCGCTCCGCCGCCAGCTTGTCGATGGCTTTCTGCAGATCTGCGATTTCATCGTCAAGATTCTTCAATCTAAGAGTAGGTTCAGCTAGAAGGGAGTTGATCTGGAGGACCTCCTGGTCACTGGGGCAGTAGTTCGTGCCCAGGTGAGCAGCGAATGGGGAGGAGGTCATGGTCAAGAACACGGACCGTGACGGCGTTGTTGCCGAGACTTGCCGAGTCGCGGTAACATGACCGGCGAGAAAATCGATCAATGAAGGCAAGCCGTGGCAGTGGCACTGTGAGCGGGAAACATGGTAAAATAACCTATGCATACGACTGCAATTTTTAAAACTTCCGTGGGGCTGTATGTTTCTCGAGATCCAGATATTTCACAGGAATGTGAGGATGATGTTGGTACGATGTTGGTGGCTTGATACCTTCGGAGACGGTTCAATAGGACGTGGATTGGGATACCAACACTGAGGCCTGAGGAGTGTTAGTAAGATTGCGTTTCTCCTGCAAATGAATCACCGAGGTCACCTGGCGCACAACGCTCTTGACAAGGGCTGTTGTCCGGGAATCGTTGAACATATTGTCTTGCTTAACCTCCGCTGATCCAGAAAAGCCGACACAACTTGGTTTCACCTTCATCTCGACGGATTTCTCACTGGAGGTCAAATCAGAGACCAGCCCTCGAGAACGAGCCCAGGATGGAATACTCACCTCGACTGAGGTTTAACTACCATGCTGGAGAATATACATCCCATAATGTCTCGTACTGTTCACGCGACGCAGCCGTTTATCTGGAAGAGGCTCACTGCGGGCACGGTCGAGGAAGGACGGCCGACATGCACCCTGGGGACACGAGGGCAAGCCTGGCAGCTTGAAGGAGCGGACACGAGCCACACCACCGAAACAGATTGAGCAGCACCCAACAAAGACATGCCAATGCTCGCGTCACACGATTCCCAAGTCCCAACTCTCAGTCACTCGGCCCTTCACAAGACAGAACCCGACCTTTCATATAGATCGATCAACTAACCAACAAACAAATCGAAGACGGCGGGCGGTCCAGGTCCATCTAGACATCAAACAAAAAATCCTCCTCCAGCTCCCCGATCCCCCCGGCGCCGGCGACATCCCCAAGCAAAGACGCAATCCCCACATCCACGACCCCCGCCGTCAGCGCCCTCCGCCCGAGCGCAGGCGTGGAGCGAGCGGCGGCAGTAGTCCGGGACGCAGTCGGCGTCGTCCGCGCGCGACTCGCCGCACCGGCAGTCGCCCTGGTGGCGGCGGTATTCCCGCGTCTGAACGTATTTGTCGTCGTCCCCTGCGGTGGCCGCGCCACGGGCGTACTCCTCGCAGCAGACGCAGACGCTGCTCCCCGCCTCGCAGTAGCTACCACTCCCGACGCGTCCCGTCGAGCCGAGGCTGGTGGGCCTGTGCGCGTCGTCGCCGTCGCCGTCGTCGTCGTGGTCCGCGGTACCGCCGCCTTACTCGCATTGAGCTTTGACGCCGTGCCCACCGCGCCGGGGACGACTTAATGGGAAGGAGTCGGTGCCCGCAATCGTGGGGCGCCTGAGGAGGGGGGCGTGAGGGACCTATCGTAGCAGAGGGGCGGGTAGAGGCTTGGGCAGAGGTGCGGGTCGTGGGTAGAGGTGCGAGCGGACACGGAGGAGGACGCGGCGGGCTGTCTGCGCGTGGGCGCTGGCGTGGGAATCGCATTGGGCGAAGGAGTAGCGAAGAAGGGGTCATCGAACGCTATATAGATGCGATGGGTGAGCAAGATCGTCGCAGAAGGCGGGAGCAACTCACGCAGTACCCCGAACTTCAGCACTGGCATCCCCCCTCCATCTCCCTGCACGGGCAGCTCCTGCACGGGCGGCACCTCATCATCATACGCAGCGAGAGACCCAGCGGCGGCCGCCGCCGTCCCTCGATGCTGCGATACAGCAGTCAGTCAGAACATGCAAAAAGGGGCGGATTAGTTGAAGAGAACATACAGGGAATACAAGTACACAACTACGTGCAACGACTGCTCCAGAGTTTGAGGATCTGCACGTCGGCAACGTAGATGCGCGTAGGACGGAACCCTATGAACTCCTGGACGACAACAGCTCTGCATAAAACAGCGTGCGTTACCTTCAGCCCGTCGAGACGAAGTTACGAAGAGCTTCGCCTGTTAAAATCAGACCACTGCAGAGACCCTGGCCAGGCAAGCCGAAGTTGTGACCACAAGTCCAGCATGACCTGACTCTTGACACGACGCGAGCAAGGAAAAAACTTAAATGATCGATGCCAGATTTGCCTGGGCAAACCCAGATGTCGACCGTTGAGCGCTGAGAAAAAACGTTGAGCGCTGAGCGTTGAATGCGGGAGCGCAATAGTTCGAAAGTTCCAAGGCAAAGGAAAAACATAGCGAGCAGGGAAAACACATGCAGTGGTCATGGCGGTCATAAGCAGGCCGCGTCGGCAAACGCCGAGGCACTTGGCCTCCTTCAGTCACTCCACGAGCATGATTCACGAGCCTCGGCCGGTGGCACACCCTCTCGCTCCTTGCTATAAGGCTGTCCCTGAACGCAGCACCGAACCCTGAATGCGAATAAGACGACGTACGATAGCCAGCTTCTTCTGTCAATCTGCAGCTTTGAGTTCTGAGCGCCTTTCCTACATTCCAGTCTGAATACCCCGCTCCTTGCCGAAATATATGTCCTTGCAACGGCTGTTACGGCTGTTGCTTGTACCTGTGTCGCTTGTCCAGCAATTTTCACAGCAAACCGGGTCTTTCAAGTTCGAGCAAACTTGAGAGCCTTTTTCAAGCTTTGTACAACGACGCCAATCGGCCCTTAGCCCTCGCAGTGTGGATGCTTCCCTCGAATCGTCTGGAATTTCTGACCGTTCGCGACCGCACACCATGAAGGCAACGTGAATGCTCGACGAGGCGGTGAAAACTTGGTGAAGACTCTCTGTTTCATACTAAATATTGAATGTCCATCTTCTGAAATTTGCGAGAGCTCATAAATATGCTAACCCACCTACCCAGATCTATGATGAGGCCTTCTCAAACATATGCCGTCCTTTCGGCGAGAGACGAGAGAGGTGCGGCACACATAAATATGATGTGATTTTTTTTCCAATCCGAACAGCATATGTTTTAACTTGAAAATATGGATCTCCAGAGACTTGAAAAACTATTTCTTTCCGCGCCGACCGCTGGAAGCCACAGTTTAGTGACTGAATTCGGGTGAGATCAAGACCGTGTGATGTCGCTTGGATGTCGCGACATAGTTTCCGCTTATTTTGGCAAAGCCGCCGCACGATGCCATTGAGCGTCCGCAAATTCATTTGTATTTCTTACAACGCCGGCGAGTGCCGAACAACTTATGTTGCGCTTCTACGTTATGTTGCGCGTGCGAGTTTACGACTGGGCCCATAGAAAATGAACACATCTATATGTGGTCGTTGTGTCCCGTGCATTGATTATGGTCCGTGGCCACCCAGCTATAGTATACCCACCCTGGTTCGTAAGAATTGGACACCGATACCCGGAGACTCCGTGGCGTCCGGCGTGGCCACTGAGTTTACCCAGCCCCGCTCACCGTCGACAGGCCGAGATTCTGTTCCCGTGGCGTTTGTGGGTCCAATTCGTTGAGAGCGACTCGCGCTCCGCGCCGCTACAGGATTACGGTTCTAATTCAAGGGAGATCCTACGGCAATGATATAATGGTGAAGAGATGCCCGGTCCGTTGCATCAAGTTAAAGCAGGCGGATCAAGTTGCGGCACTGTTTAAATTGTCGTGGGTCACGGTCGTCCCTCAATCTCTCTCTCAGTCTGTGTCCGACGATGGGAAGCCGTTTTTCCAAAGTCCGCGCTCCCCGTTCGCACTCGACTTTGCCTTCGGACAAAGGCGACGAGCCTGTCTCCGAGTACCGGCGAGGCGGCTACCACCCCATGAAACTTGGGGAGATCGTAGGCACGCCGCGTGAGCGGTACGAGGTTATGCGTAAATTGGGGTGGGGTGTATACTCTACGGTGTGGTTGATCAAGTCTCGTTCGAGGTGAGCAATCCTAGGCTCGTTATCGGGGCAGGTTTCTGATTTTGTCGCCAGTGAGAAATATGCCGCGATGAAGGTGATGCAAGGTAAAACAAATTTTGCCGGCTTCTGCCTAAACTGACCAGTGGTAGCGGACGTCAGCGACCACCCTAAACTGCACGAATCCGAATACCTGAACCGGATTCTTACCGCCGATCCTACCCATCCTGGATTTCAACACAACCTTCATCTGCTGGATGAATTTCGCCTCGACGGGCCCAACGGGAGCCATCGGTGTTTCGTCACAGAGCTCCTGGGTGAGAATCTGGACCAATATGCCAAACGATTCCCGGGCAACCGGCCCCCCATTACTGTCGTTAAGAGTGTCGTGCGCCAGGTGATCTTGGCCACACTGTATCTGCACGAAAAATGCAACATTATACATACAGGTTAGTGTCACTGCCTCAACAAGGCACGTCGTATTAACCCGTCTCCGAAGATATCAAAACCACGAACATCATGTTCACGTTACCGGTTGAAGGGGTCGTACCCGCAACCGCAGAGCTGCCGTTGCCGTCTACAAACTCGACCGTGAAGTTGATCGATGTGGGTGTCTGTACGTCCTCCACTTCTCCTTGTTCCGCCGCAAACTGAGCTTGGAATAGCGTGTTGGGCCGACCGCGTAGAGGAGCATTGGACAGACCTTATCCACTGCCCCGAGCTCCGCGCGCCAGAGGTCTTGGTCGGTGCGAGGTGGGGCATGCCTTCCGACATCTGGACTCTCGGCCTCCTGGTTTGTCGTGTCCAAGCTTGATCCGCATTCCATGACAGAATCTCACTAGGTTTACGAGCTCACAATGGGGCAATTCTTCCTACCTCACACTGTGGATGAGATCCTGATCCCCTCTACCCACACCCTCCTGTTTGGGCCTTACCCCAGCAATTTGACGATGGGAGGGAAGTATAGTGCCCGGTTCTTCAAACCCGACGGTACGCTCTCGCACTCTTTTAGTGCTCCCGTTGATGGGCATGACCAGGCTCGCTACGGCGCGCGCAGCCGCGGCACATCCCGTTTGGCGACCACATACGGAGGTGGTATTCAGGGGCCGATGTTGACGCGCTCGTACATTTTTTGGAGAGTATGCTGCGCTTGGATCCAACGGAGCGGGCATCGCTACAGACTCTGTTGGAGCACCCTTGGCTGCTTGATTGGGAATAGAACACACTGCACCTAGTTCGCGGACCTTGTTGTATCTATTAAGTTATTATAAGTAGTTGTTATTCCTCTCCTCACTCAGTTATCGAGTTATCGAGTGACGTCAAGATGCACTGAGTTCCTAGACCTGAAAAGAGACCCGGGTACGGCTGTAGAAGTCGTGTTTCTCAAAACAAGATATGCTGAAGTCCGAATTCATGTCCCGGAGCGAGCTCGAAATCGGAGACTACAATTCGTGGCTGGGGTTGGCGTCGATATTATAGAGCGTAGGACAGATAATCAGACCAGCGGAGAGCGTCGTAGCCTCAAATTGGTTTCAAGTCTCGAAGCGGAGCCAGTGCCACAAACGACAAACGCCACGGCCTATAATCAACGCACGGTCCGTATGTCGGTGTTCGATTCCCCTGTGCCAGGGGCTGCACATACCAAGTGGCCATGGGCGCCACGGAGTCTCCGCGTATCGGTGTTCAATTCTTATGAGCCGGGGTGGGTATACTAGGTGGCCACGGACCATAATTGATGAGCGGGGTCTACGCCTATGTGTTCGATTCCTATGAGCCCGGGCGGATATATAACGCATTGTAGTGTTGGTATATCATACCCATTCCTCTCTCTAGCAAGCTACCTTACCAACGCTCTCCCGCACCATCGCCCCACCCACCTTTTGTTGAGATGTTGGGAATCCTCAAAGGGTTCTTCTTCCAACCGCACGCACGGAGCCCCTTGGTTCATATAAGCCCTGTAGTATATCGGTTGAACCACTGCACCTCTGTAATAATTGCAATGAAATGAAACCATGGGGATTTTTTAGCTGCTGTGCAAGCGTGGGATTCCCTGGTCCCAAGATTCAACCGTGGGAACTATCCCGGATGTTTCCGTTTTGAGGTTGACTTCTGCAACCACTCAATCAGCAGCATCAGCGGACGGGTGTTCCTCTTAAATAAAACCTGACTGCTCTGTACGCTTGACATTGATCATCACCTCACGATACTCGTGGGCTATAGGAGAATAGATATTCAAAACAGCTCTCATACATAATTGGTTAGAAACTAAACGAAACAGGGTGGAATGACGTTCAACGCCTTCGGCTTGGACCTTCAAATCCCATCGACTATTTCCTCTTTTTCTTCCCTTTAAGGTGTTGCTGTGGGTCGAGCATGCGTGAAGAAAGGGAGGTCGGACGCTGCCCACACTCACCAGAAGCTTTGCAGGGTCATGGGCAATATGGATAGTGGTGAGGTGCTGTTGGTCGCTGCGGCGGCGCACCTGAGCCGTAGAGTGAAGAGGGGCATGTGGATTCACAGTACCACCTTGGTGCGCACCACCACTGATCTCGCCAGGTCAGTTAGAGACAGCGGACATTTGCGGGCTGAACATAGTACGCACGTAATGAAGACTTCAGTGTCTGGGCCGAACCTTTGCTCAAGTTGGCGCTGTTCAGCGTCTCTGGCAGCATCCGCTACCACTATCTTCAAAGCTTTCTTGTTACGCTTGTAGAGGCCCGGTTCCCAGGTAATTGGGACCGTTGAACGACGGCTGGACGAGGAGAAGAGCCTTTTGAACCCTTTGAGGATTCCCAACATCTCAACAAAAGGTGGGTGGGGCGATGGTGCGGGAGAGCGTTGGTAAGGTAGCTTGCTAGAGAGAGGAATGGGTATGATATACCAACACTACAATGCGTTATATATCCGCCCGGGCTCATAGGAATCGAACACATAGGCGTAGACCCCGCTCATCAATTATGGTCCGTGGCCACCTAGTATACCCACCCCGGCTCATAAGAATTGAACACCGATACGCGGAGACTCCGTGGCGCCCATGGCCACTTGGTATGTGCAGCCCCTGGCACAGGGGAATCGAACACCGACATACGGACCGTGCGTTGATTATAGGCCGTGGCGTTTGTCGTTTGTGGCACTGGCTCCGCTTCGAGACTTGAAACCAATTTGAGGCTACGACGCTCTCCGCTGGTCTGATTATCTGTCCTACGCTCTATAATATCGACGCCAACCCCAGCCACGAATTGTAGTCTCCGATTTCGAGCTCGCTCCGGGACATGAATTCGGACTTCAGCATATCTTGTTTTGAGAAACACGACTTCTACAGCCGTACCCGGGTCTCTTTTCAGGTCTAGGAACTCAGTGCATCTTGACGTCACTCGATAACTCGATAACTGAGTGAGGAGAGGAATAACAACTACTTATAATAACTTAATAGATACAACAAGGTCCGCGAACTAGGTGCAGTGTGTTCTATTCCCAATCAAGCAGCCAAGGGTGCTCCAACAGAGTCTGTAGCGATGCCCGCTCCGTTGGATCCAAGCGCAGCATACTCTCCAAAAAATGTACGAGCGCGTCAACATCGGCCCCTGAATACCACCTCCGTATGTGGTCGCCAAACGGGATGTGCCGCGGCTGCGCGCGCCGTAGCGAGCCTGGTCATGCCCATCAACGGGAGCACTAAAAGAGTGCGAGAGCGTACCGTCGGGTTTGAAGAACCGGGCACTATACTTCCCTCCCATCGTCAAATTGCTGGGGTAAGGCCCAAACAGGAGGGTGTGGGTAGAGGGGATCAGGATCTCATCCACAGTGTGAGGTAGGAAGAATTGCCCCATTGTGAGCTCGTAAACCTAGTGAGATTCTGTCATGGAATGCGGATCAAGCTTGGACACGACAAACCAGGAGGCCGAGAGTCCAGATGTCGGAAGGCATGCCCCACCTCGCACCGACCAAGACCTCTGGCGCGCGGAGCTCGGGGCAGTGGATAAGGTCTGTCCAATGCTCCTCTACGCGGTCGGCCCAACACGCTATTCCAAGCTCAGTTTGCGGCGGAACAAGGAGAAGTGGAGGACGTACAGACACCCACATCGATCAACTTCACGGTCGAGTTTGTAGACGGCAACGGCAGCTCTGCGGTTGCGGGTACGACCCCTTCAACCGGTAACGTGAACATGATGTTCGTGGTTTTGATATCTTCGGAGACGGGTTAATACGACGTGCCTTGTTGAGGCAGTGACACTAACCTGTATGTATAATGTTGCATTTTTCGTGCAGATACAGTGTGGCCAAGATCACCTGGCGCACGACACTCTTAACGACAGTAATGGGGGGCCGGTTGCCCGGGAATCGTTTGGCATATTGGTCCAGATTCTCACCCAGGAGCTCTGTGACGAAACACCGATGGCTCCCGTTGGGCCCGTCGAGGCGAAATTCATCCAGCAGATGAAGGTTGTGTTGAAATCCAGGATGGGTAGGATCGGCGGTAAGAATCCGGTTCAGGTATTCGGATTCGTGCAGTTTAGGGTGGTCGCTGACGTCCGCTACCACTGGTCAGTTTAGGCAGAAGCCGGCAAAATTTGTTTTACCTTGCATCACCTTCATCGCGGCATATTTCTCACTGGCGACAAAATCAGAAACCTGCCCCGATAACGAGCCTAGGATTGCTCACCTCGAACGAGACTTGATCAACCACACCGTAGAGTATACACCCCACCCCAATTTACGCATAACCTCGTACCGCTCACGCGGCGTGCCTACGATCTCCCCAAGTTTCATGGGGTGGTAGCCGCCTCGCCGGTACTCGGAGACAGGCTCGCGCTTGTATGGCGGGGACAGGGCTGAGTGGCGGCCAACGCGAAATCTGGAGACACGGGCACCCATTCACTCGCCACGGACTTGACAGACTGGACCCACACTCACACGAGCGAATCCCGGCGAGCCGCGTTACGTGATTTGCCAGTTTTCAGTCGTTCGGTAGACGGACGTCGCAGGAGACGAGAGCCAACCATGCATGCCCATTTGGCACCAAGAAACACATAGAAGTCATCGACTTCAGCCTGCTTATTGCTGCTCCTAGATATCGACACGGTAGCTGGGAGTGCCGAGTCGGCATAATGAACGGAGAAGTGCTCACCAGTGGCCGTTTCCTAGAGTGAGTAGCTAGCTTCATCGAGATCGGTTCGCCGCGAACGAAATACTCTGACAAAGGGAAGTAAGGTTGGATGGAACTGGCCACCCTTGTCAACGCACGTCGGGCGCGGCATAAATAAATACTAGTTATTTTCAAACTTCAAGGACCTTCACCGCCTCGTGGAGGATTCGCGCTGTCTTCATCCTGTGCGATACCTTCGGAGACGGTAGGCCTGAGGAGTGTTGGTATGATTGCGTTTCTCTTACAAACGAACCATCGAGGTCACCTGGCGCACTTGTGGGCAAATTGGCAATTGACAGGCTTTGCTGTCCCTCTCGTCGTATAGTAAGGCGATTTCGCGCTTGATCTGGAGGAGAGGTTGGATGGTGTCTGCTGCTGCGCATACGAGGAGGAGGGAGTTTGGAAACGCACAACGAGACCCCGCCGATCTCCGCCTTGAATGACCAGAATCATTTGCAGTTTTTTTCAGAGGTCGGAAACAACACTGCACCTGAAAATCCGAGAGCAGCATCATTTCCAACCTGTTCGCCCAAATAAAAATAGACGAACAATTGCACGATGGAGGTATGGCAGCTGCATACCGCGCGAGACCAAGCCTTCGTCGATGGCGCGCCGGAAAAGCCGCACTCGCGACGATGGCACGGAGACGCGGATTCATGGGACAGGTTTGAATTTGCGCCCCTCGCCTGGTGCAAGTAACAAGTTCGTCAAAATATCCGCGTCACACGACTTCCGAGTTCTAGCTCCCTTCACAAGACAGAACCCAACCGTTCATATAGATCGATCAACCAACAAACAAACAAATCGAGGACGGCGGGCGGGCGGTCCAGGTCCATCTAGACATCAAACAAAAAATCCTCCTCCAGCTCCCCGATCCCCCCAGCGCCGGCGACATCCCCAAGCAAAGTCGCAATCCCCACATCCATGACCCCCGCTGTCAGCGCCCTCCGCCCGAGTGCAGGTGTAGAGCGAGCGGTAGCAGCACTCCGGGACGCAGTCGTCGTCGTCCGCGCACGACTCGCCGCACCCGCACCCGCCGTCACCGTGGTGGCGGCGGTATTCACGCGTCTGAACGTGCTCGTCGTCGTCCCCTGCGCTGGCCGCGCCACGGGCGTACTCCTCGCAGCAGACGCAGACGCCGCCCCCCGCCTCGCAGTAGCTGCCACTCCCGACGCGTCCCGTCGGGCCGAGGCTGGTGGGCCTGTGCGTGTCGTCGCCGTCGTTGTCGTGGTCCGCGGTACCGCCGCCTTACTCGCATTGAGCTTTGACGCCGTGCCCACCGCGCCGGGGACGACCTTGTTGGAAGAAGCAGTGGGTGCCGGTGCCCGCGATCGTGGGGCGGCTGAAGGAGGGGGGCGTGAGGGACCTGCCGTGGCAGAGGTGCGGGTAGAGGCTTGAGCAGAGGTGCGGGTAGAGGCGTGGGCAGAGGTGCGAGCGGACACGGAGCAAGACACAACGGGCTGTCTGCGCGTGGGCGCTGGCGCGGGAATCGGCTTGGGCGAAGGAGCAGCGAAGAAGGGGTCGTCGGACGCTATTTAAAAAAGGATTAGTGAGCAAGATCGTAGCAGAAGGCGGGAGCAACTCACGCAGTACAGCCAGCTTCAGCACGGGCATCTCCCACCCATCTCCAAGCACGGGGAGCTCCTCCACCGGCGGCACCTCATCATCATACGCAAACGACTGCGCCCCACGCACCAGCGCCCTCCCCACCTCTTTGTAATCCGGCAGCGAGAATCCCAGCGGCGGTCCCTCGTCTAAAGCGAGCTTGGGCGGCATGTACTCGATCTCGTCGTAGTCCTCAAACTCCTCGTCCGCCTCCGCCCCAGGAAGCGTCGTCGCGAGCAGCTGCGACTCGTCGCCGGGGGGGACGAGCAGGTCGAGCTCGCTGACGTCCCAGTGGTTGCCCCGCGTAACGGGCGTCTCGAACTTGAAGCGGCTGCTCGTGCGCGGGGCGCGGATGTGTTTGCGGGCGGAGCTAGGTCGTAGTGCGCTCGGTGGGGTGGTGCCCGCAGGGTACGGGGCATTGGGTCGCGTAGAGTCAATGAGGACGAGTTTCGCGAGCTTGGACTCGCCAGGGAGCGGTGTGGCGAATGCGGCGTCGCGGTTGGGGAAGGGCGTCCTGTCGCCGAGGGGGCGGGTCACCAGTTTCGTAGTAATAGGATTCTTGGATGGGAACGCGTCTTTTGCGGTTCGTGTAGGTTCTGGCAATTCATTTTGAGCACAGAGAACGCGTAGAGCGCTGGAAGACACGCACGGACAGAATGCGGCTGCAGTGGCGCCAGCGAACTCGATTGCTTGCCCTTGCCGTGGACGGTCATCAACGCGCCGCGGTGAAGGGCATTTTCTCGCCCGGGCGTTTTGGCCGCCATGCGTCCGTCGGTGGGCCAGTGGACTGGGCGCGAGGAGAGCATTGTGGTGGCGGAAGGTTGGAAAATCCCCTTCGCCTCCCCCACTATGACACATTACGTCATTGTTCCGATCAAACAGTCGAGGACGCAAGCTCAGTACCTCTCACGAGTCTCAGTACCCTATGCTCACTACATACCTACTGCATGTTTTTTTTCTATATAATCCTCACCCTCACCTTAACTCTAACCTCTAACTCTAACCCCTAACTCTAACCCTAACCACCTAACCTTAACCGTGCGAGACGCCACTACACTGCTAATTCCCGGAGTTAGGGCGCGCTGCGCTTGCCCTAACTCCTCGAAAGCGGGGCACCGGTGTTGCAGGACTAAAAGGAGAGGGGCAAAAGTCGGCGTAGGCGTCAGTCATTTGCAGCGGGCGGAAACGTGCGCTGCGGGAGTTGAACCCGCGACCAGAAAAAGACATTAACGATGTAAGTAGATCGGCGTCGACGAGCACAACCGCTCGCCGACTTGGCCAGTGAAAAGCGATAAAATTGACCCACTGTATGCTGGCCCCACCCGCGGAGATTTCCTTTTGGGGCACACCTTTCCATAACAGGTAATGTCATAGTGGGGGAGGCGTGGGCCAGTTAAGGTTGGAAAGGGCGCGTGACGGGGTTTGTTCCACCACTCATTGGCTTCCGGAGTAAACAACTTGCGCGACCTTTCAAAAATTCGTTGGAAATTCGGCCAAAATTCGACGCAGCCCGACGGAGGCATTTGAAGCGAATTATGGTGCGGTCAAATTGGAGGAGAGGGTTTCCAATTTTTTTCCATGTAAAGAAGACAGGAAGTCGAAATTTTCGATGCTGCGAAAGCGGAACTCCGCGACCGCTGAGCGTTGAATACGGGAGCGCAATAGTTCGAGAAAGTCCCAAGGAAAAGGAGAAACATAGCGAGCATGGAAAACATAGCAAGCATGCGGTTTGGCCATGGTGGTCGGAAGCACGCCGCGTCGGCAAATGCCGAGGCACTTCTGCCTGCGCCTCACACCTCCTTCAGTCACTCCACGAGCATGATTCACGAACCCGGGCCGCTATCATACCTCTTGTCCTTTGCAATAAGGTTGTCCCTAAACGACGAAACGCCGAAACTGAATGCGAATACGACACTCAGTCGCTTTGCAGCCTCTTGGATCTTTGCTTCACACTGTTCCAACCTGATTGCGCTCCTTGCCGACATACTTACATGTGGTTGAAACGACTGTAACGTGCCCCTGTGTCGCTCGTCCAGCAATTTCCATCGCAAACCGGGTCTTTCGAGCAAACTTGGGATTTTTTAAAGGTTTGTGCAACGACGCCAATCGGCCCCACAGTGTTGTTGCTTCCCTCGGATCGCCTGACTTTTTTTTACCGTTCGCGACGGTACACGATGAAGGCAATGCGAATACTCGACGAGGCGGTGAAGATCTACAAAGGTGAGTAGCGGAATTGATTTATACTGAGCCCGATTCAAAGGGTGATATCAGTTCCATGCTTCTTTTCCCAGATATTTCGTTCGCGACGAACCAATCTCAGTGAAACCTCTGCGGATCTACCAGGAAGCGGACGTTGAGGCCCTTTGAACGGTGAGCAACTCGGTGCATCACGTTGGCTCCCGAATACCGTTAATGTCGATATATAGGGGCGGCAGTAAGCAGGCTGAAGTCGACGACTTTGATTTCCTCCATGCAAGGTTGGCCTTCGTCTCCTGCGACGTCCGCCTACCGAACGACTGACGAATCACGTAACGCGGCTCAGCGGGATTCTGAGCTCGTGTGAGTGTGCACTGTGGGTCCAGTCTGTCAAGTCCGTGGCGAGGGAATGGGTGCCCGCGTCTCCAGATTTCGCGTCCGCCACCACTCGACCCTGTCCCCGCCATACAAGGGCGAGCCTCTCTCCGCTTACAGGCCAAGTGGGGACCACCCCATGAAGCCTGGAGAAATCCTGGGCGCGCCGCGGGAGCGGTACGAGGTTCTGCGTGAATTGGGTTCGGGGGTGTACTCGACCGTGTGGTTGGTCAAGTCTCAGTCGATGTGAGCAATCCTAAACTCGTTCTTGAAGGCTGGTTTCTGATTTCTCCACCAGTGGGAAATACGCCTCGATGAAGGTATTGAAAGGTGAGACGAATTGCTACCAGCTTCTGCACAAACTGAGTGGTAACAGCGGAAGTCAGCGACCACCCTCAACTGCACGAATCCGAATACTTGAACCGCATCCTTACCGCCGATCCCACCCATCCTGGATTCCAACACAACCTTCATTTGCTCGATGAATTTCGCCTTGATGGGCCCCACGGGAGACACCAGTGTCTTGTCACAGAGGTCCTGGGTGAAAATTTAGACCAATATACCAAACGATTCCTGGGCAACCGTCCCTGGATTCCTGTGGTCAAGAGTGTTGTGCGCCAGGTGATCTTGGCCACAATGTACTTGCACGATAAATGCAACATCATACACACAGGTTAGTATCCGTACCTCAAGACACGTCCTCCTGACTCGTCCTGAAGACATCAAAACGACCAACATCATGTTCACATTACCGGAAGGCGTCTTACCCACCACCGAAGAGCTGCCGTTAGCGTCTGCAACCTCGACGGTAAAGTTGATCGATGTAGGTGTCGGTACGTACCTGCTTCTCTTTCCCTGTTTCGTCGTAAACTGAGCTCGGAACAGCGTGTTGGGCTGATCGCGCAGAGGAACATTGGACAGACCTTATCCACAGCCCCGAACTCCGCTCCCCAGAGGTCGTGGTCGGTGCGGGGTGGGGTAAGCCTACCGATATTTGGAGTCTCGGCCTCCTGGTTCGTCGCACCCAGACTTGAACTGCATTCCATGATATGATCTTGCTAGGTTTACGAGCTCACGATAGGGAAATTCCTTATACCGCACACTGTGAATGAGATCTCGATCCCCTACATCCACGCCGTGTCGCTTGGGCCTTACCCCCGCAGTTTGACCATGGGTGGGAAGTATAGTGGCCGGTTTTTCAAGCCCGACGGTACGCTGTCTCACTGTTTTGGTTCACCCTTTAACGGGCATGACTAGGTTCGCCACTCCTCATGGAGCCGCCGCATGTGCCCCTTGGCGAACACATACGGAGGTGTTATCCAGGGGCTGATGTTGACGCGCTCGTGCATTTCCTCGAGAGTATGTTACGCTTGGACCCAAGCGACCGAGCATCTCTCCAGACTCTGTTAGAGCACCCTTGGCTTGCGATTGAGGAAAATGCGTAAATAAGCGAACCCACCACACCTTTCTGAACCGCCGTTGGATTTGTCCCTCGATTAGCACTAGTATTGTTCCCCTGCTCACTTTATCCTTTTTTTTTCGAACCACGGAAACTCGAAGCATAGTCTTTCCCAGCCAAACGGCACAGCGGATATGAATTCGACCTCGAACGCTGTTGAAGCACTGAGATCTAAATATGTTTTCAAACCGACCACCGATGTTACCTTCATCGATAGGTCCTGCCTGACCTGACCCGAATTTCAACCACTGACCGAACCCGCTTTCAAGGGTTATTTTTGACCACTGGAGGCAACGATAAACAAAAGTCCTGCTCGGATGCTAGGGCCTATATTTCTCGCTCGTGGATGACTGTGGAAGCGGGCGGTCGAACAATTTACTCGCACACTGGCATACATGTGACCGCGTTTTCGCGACTCGGCAAGTCTCGGCAAGAACGCCAGCTAACAGCTCCTTGTTCCCGACTATGACCTCCTCCCCTTTTGCTGCTCACCTGGGCACGAACTACTGCCCCAGTGACCAGGAGGTCCTCGAGATCAATTCCCTCCTAGCTGAACCTACTCTTCGATTGAAAAGTCTCGACGATGAAATCACAGATCTGCAGAAAGCCATCGACAAGCTGGCGGCGGAGCGCGAGACCATCGCGGCCTTTGTCGATGCCCACAAGGCACTCATTTCCCCCGCACGCCGCCTACCGCTCGATATAACCCAGGCGATCTTCGTCGCCTGCCTCCCAACCCACCGAAACTGCGTTATGAGCGCCTCCGAGGCGCCTGTCCTCCTTGGACGCATATGCAGCGCATGGCGGACAATTTCTCTGGGGACTCCGCGTCTCTGGGCCTCTCTTCACATTACCAATCCATCCATTCAACAGGATTCAACTCTCCCTGCGAGTTTAGTCGCGGAAACAACTGCCTTGCGCTTAGCGGTTGCCCAGACGTGGCTACGTCGTTCTGGCCAGTGCGGGCTGTCCATTTCATATGTCCTGCCTCCTCCTCCAGGGCCAGGAGCGCCTCCTGGGACACAGTTTCAAGTCCTCCAGCTGATGGCTCAGTTCACTCGGCGGTGGCAGCATATTCGTTTCTTTGTTCCGGATTCAACGACTACACTCCCGGAAATACACAATCTTGCAGAAGCAGATGTGCCTCTCCTCGAGACCTTTCAACTCGATCTATCCCCTCCGTTTATACCCACCCTTTTCGAGTGGGAATCCCTTGGAATACTCCGGGGTCCCTCCTTATCGAGCTTCACTAGCTCGGCGGACCTTGCACTTTCTCTTGAACCTCCTCCGGTCATGTGGGAGCGACTGACGACGTTGTCGCTTGCTCCGTCGCGCTGGGGATGGGGTGGTTTCCCGGAGGGGCTGACCACCGGGGTGATCCTCAAGACAGTTTCTCGGTGCCCGGCGTTGCGATCGTGCACGCTAACAGTGAACGATATCCCAATCGATCCACACTCACAGGATCTCCCCGTCGATCTCCCCTTTCTTCACACGCTGGAGATTTATCATGTTGGAAACGGACCAGGAAACCCCACTATTTCGGCCTTCTTGCAACGTCTTTCTGTGCCCGCGTTACGCAAATTCCTTTTCCGGGGACGTGGGGGCGACCAGAGTAACGACTCGCTCGCTCCTTTCATCGGCCCCGCGACGCAATTGGAGGATGTTGAGCTCGATGGCGATATATTCTCCAAGGCAAATCTCATTGAGACTCTCCGCAGCTTGCCATTCACGGTGAAGAGACTTGTTATCAGCGCAGCCGTCACAAGCCCGGACGCAAGAATACTGCTGACTCCCCTCGACGATGACATACTGGCCCTCTTGACACCCACTGTCAATTCTAAAGCCATTTGCTGTCCCGCGTTGAAGACCCTCCTCGTCCGAGATGGGGGTCTCATTTCGGATGCGGCACTTCTCCAGTTTATCATGGCGCGAATAGATGTCGCCACACTTGAGCGTGTCGCCGTCGAATTCCATCGAACAAGGACGCTCGAGCTTGATCGTCTTCTGGCGCCACTTATTCAAACGGGTCTCGCGGTGTCCATCGTCCATTATCCGATACGGATGTTTTCGAGGGACTTTTTGCCTTGGAACGGGGTCGACGACGACGACGACACAATGTCGTGGGAGCCAGCAGTCATTGGTCTCCCATACCGCTCACCGCATCTAGCGAACTGGTAAAATTCCGGGACCGGAGTCAGGTATGCGATTCCACTGATTTTTTTGAACCACAGTCTCACTTTCCCCTCAGCGTCCCCAAAGTACTAGTCTAAACACTGTGTTAATTACTTTCCGTCCAAAAAACCCTTTCGTCTGCGTAAATCCGATACCGTACTGATGAGAGGGTCTCAGCAGCGTGTGCGATGTACGTCCAGTATTGCGAGACGCTGTTACAGCTGTGGGACAGCAATCCGAAAGCAGCCAAAGTCGTAATTGAAAAAAAGCCTCTCGGATCGGAGGTTATGCGTGCGCAGTGACCCCAGAACTAGTGGAATTGGATACTTTTCGCTTTTGCAATCAAGTGAATCTCGTGCTCCGTGTTCCTTCTAGCGAGCTATCGACGGAAATACAACGCGACCTGTCCTTTGACGGATGCTTCTCATCATGTGCATTGACCTGTAGAATATTTCCGCTACACATCCTTCGAGGATTCAGTTCACAGAAAATTACAGTGATAATAAATGCAGCTCTACACCACCGTGACCTTGTTCCTGAGAGCAGAGCTCGCTAAAAATGGTACCCGTATGTTTTCGCAACTCTCTCTACCATGTTTTCTGCTCCTGGATTACTTTTGGAAACAGGCCAATATCATTTTCTGGAGATCGTCACGTTACCGCGTTTCCGCACCTCGGCACAATGACAGCCGGCTGACGGCCTACAACTTGTTCCCGACCATAACCTCCTCCCCATTCGCTGCTCGCCTGGACACGGAGTATTGCCCTATTGACCTGGGGGCTCTCGAGATCGACTCCCTCCTAGCTGAACCTACTCACCAACTGAAACAAGTTCTCGACGATGAAATCGCGACTCGGACTCCGAGGGACAACTTGGCCCCTTAGCTGCGTGCCAGAAAGCCGTCGATAAACTTGTGCGGAGCGCGACACCTTCGGTGCTTGTGAGTCCTTATCTTTCCACCACGCCACTTGCCACTTTTTCTGTCCGCCGTAAATGCGTTGGATGATCATGGCGGACAGAATCTCGGTCGCCTCCGTTCGAAGTTGCGGCCTTGTTTGGATTGCTTCATCAACCTTCACGGTATCTCGACGACGATTCACATCCTGCGAATCTACGGCTAGCGAAGGCGTGGTCACGCTGGCGCCGTTCTGATTCTCCAGCACCAGGAACGCCTTGATGATCAGGCCCACCTCCCAATTTTTGCAGTCGATGGTTTAACTCGCTCGGGCCGCGTCGGCGGTGGCATATTCGTTTCGTTGCTAAATAGCCCACAACCTCGCATTTTGGCGCGTCTATACTGAACTCCGAATCGGCCGAACTTGGGGGAACGCTCGGCGTTAACTGACCTTCTTCTCTGGTGCGACTCTCACAAACAACCCTCGGAGGTTGCTCAAGCCCTCCTTGCCGTCCTTTGTCAACGCCCTTCTTTTCTGGCAGCTAGACTCGAGCATATCCGAGTCCCATCCCGCCCAACGGTCCTAAGACACTGGTAGAACTGGTTTTAGGTATGTTCTCGTTCCATTTTTTTTACGCCCGTACTACTGCCGTATAGCTATCATCTAACAGGCAATTTTCAAACGGAAGCCAGAGCCTGCGCCTCCGTTGTTTTTGCGCATGTTTGACGAGTTATAATCGGAGCGGCACTCCGATGACAAGCGGACTCGATAGCAACACACTGTTGAACACACGTGTCCGAATATCAATCTCCCAGTAAGGGTCATACAAGACCCTGCTGCGAACTGCCACCAAGCTTCACCATGCAGGAACCCCACAGTCCTGAGATCCTTCGAAGTTCGGGATTTTAACTTATAGGCAACGGCGTTTAACCTGAACTTTTTTAATGGCAGAGGCGAGGCACGGATAAAACGTGCGAGGACCGACGACGGGTATCCCGTCCGCAGTCGACCTGCGACACGGACGGGAATCTATCTTCCGTGCCCGCTAAACGACGAGTCACATATGCTTTGCTGACTGAGCTCGATCTTTTGGCCAGTGGCGTCGGCCGACGGTATCCTGAAATTTACGCGCCCCTATATATAAGTCCGCAATGATCGAGTCATTCAAGTTCTGCTACCCCCACCGACCATGACCATCGCGGCGTCTTCTCTTCCTCCTCTGTACGCGCCCCCTGGCCACCCCACGCCAAGCTACACCCAGGAACTGGCTTGCAACGAGACGCGCTTGGATTCGGCTCCACTCACCGCCCAGCCAAATGGACTTCCCACCGGGATTTTCGTAAAGGCGTATGGTTCCGCGACTGTTGTCCTCTTACAGCAAGACGGCGCCGCCAGCATGCCGACGTACGGGAAACGCGGTCTGGTGAGGGGACACTTGATTGTGCAAGACGGAGACAATATCTGTGAGGTTACTGCGAAGGTACCCGCTCTGATGACTCGGAACTTGCATGCATGCGGTGGACGCTGATGTATTTGCATTGCAGCTCGACGGGAGGATGGAAATCACTACGGCGGGCGCGGGTGCACAGACGATCAAGACCTTCAGCAAGAGTTATTGTTTGTGGTCTGCCGCTAGCGCCTCGAGCTCCACTGCGCCGTCGTCTTTCCCAGAAGCGGTCGAGTTCGAATGCGCTTTTCCCGCAACTTTCAGCCACGATGGCGAGGAGCAGCAACTACCGCCGTCTTTTACCGCGCGATTCCCCGGCACGCCATCGCTCTTCGCTAAATGCACCTACGGGCTGACGATCTCCATTACGAAGGACAAATCCAGGCGGATGTCGATGAGTTTCCTCTCCAAGATCAAAACGTGCGTACAATAGTCGTTGATATTTTGCAACGACCCGTTCGCTGACGATGGGTGTAGACTCCATCTAGCGCTCGAGTACCGTCCTCAAACGGCACCACCGCGCGGCATCTTGCAGACGCCCACGTCGTATTTTCCTGTGTCCGTCAAAACCAGCCCCCAAGATTGGACTCAAACCTCGTTTGAAGTGGCGCCGCGCTGTCCCACTGCGAATGTGGAGAGGATACGATGTCGGGTCAGTCGGGAATTTTATCTAATGTACAGGACCACACAACTCAACCTCGCACACGAAGGTCTTTATCCCCTCCGTGCGCGTATTCGGACTGGCCGACACCATCCCAGTGCACCTCGAGCTCTCGAGCACACTCGCCTCCCTGCGCGAGCTCGTCCTCGCGTGCACGACCTCCCCCTTCGACTCCGAGCCCCTCCGCTGCCCCACTGCCGACCTCGAGCCCCTCAAGACCTCCCCGCTGCGCGCCTACCTCTCGCGCATGGTGCGCTTCGACGCGCCCGACGGCAAGGCGACGTGGCGCATGCAGCGCATCGGCACGGGGACGTTCCCGCCCATGCCGCCCGCGGTCGTGAAGGAGGGGTGTACGTGCCACGAGCCGTGCGCGCAGACGCTCGACTGGGATGGCGAGATTACCGTCGATAAGGGGATCAAGGTTGGCGGGTTCACCGCTGGGGGGCTTGCTGTTCGGGTGCGTTGTTTGAGTCTCGTGTGGGACGTTCAAGACTGACTGGGGCGTGTAGGATTTCATCACGCTCGAGATCGTCCCGCCAAACGCGGCGGCGTCGACGCACAAGACTGTTCAACACACTATTCCGATTCGGTTGGTGACGGAGACGTTCCGCTCGTCCGTGTGATGACGCGCTTTTCCCTCTGCAACGATACCACCTACTCCTCTGTGATTCAACTCATCCCAACTCATCTGTACCAATATCTGTACCATATCCTTTCCTTGTTCGGGTCACCTTCAGTTCTGGTATGTTCTCAAAAGTACTGTAATATTATGCTCAATAAATTATGTTTCTGTGCGGTCGCGTTCAGCATGAGTTTCGGGACCGTCCGTTTGCGCACCGGGTACAAGTGCATCATCATTGTCAAGTTGAAAACTGTGCTGGGTCGACCAAACCGTAATCTCGTTGCCGATTTTGCAAAACATTCGAGGGTGGGTTTAGCGAGGAAAGGCTGATATTACTTCCCCACTTTATCAGCCGCTATCCTCCACTTGCATGCCGCCCAGATACGGAAACGCGGTCACGTGAGCTCATAACATGAAAATGACAGACGCGAAGGTGAACACACCCGCGTGTTTATTTACAAGATTATCGGGCCGCTGCAGTCTTTGGATCGTTCTACTTGATCCTTTGGAAATCCCTGTAGAACAACCAAAACGTCAGGTGAACCGGATTCTTGTCGTGCTTCTCCTTCTCTTAAGAAGTGTCTTTGTTATCGTGTCCATTGGCACCATGTTGCTGTTAACCAGCATATTCAAGGCGATCACTTGCATGCTAGGTAGAATACGCTCTCACTGAACCCGACTCACACCGGTGACTCGAATTTACATATCTGCTAGGTCTGGGCCAAGTGTTGCTGCTGTCGGGCGCAAGCGCGACACACCTCTGTCCTGCGACCGTGGACATTGCATTTGTGGGCAGAGTAGCCATTCTATACGTCTCCTAACTCACTGAATAACCAGAAAGAGGCGCATCATCTTCACACCAAGTACTACAACGAGACCAACGGCAGGTACAACGGAGGGTCTGTTTGGACTGACGCCGTGAGTGTTCGCCCCCCATCCTCCAATAAATTTACTTACCCTGCCATGTAGAATGCCCTGGAAACTGTTCACGAGCTGATGCTTCTCACCAAACGCACCGATTTCGACGGCGTCGCGGATAATTCATACATCGGGCGCCATGCGCTGAATACCTCCACCGACTGGCAAGCATTCACTGGGGGATTCATTGACGACGCTGGCGTATGTTGACATCCCGGCTCTTCTCCTAGTACTACATATAACCATCCACGTCGCAGTGGGTTGTACTCTCGATTTGGACCATGGCTGATTACAAGAAATTTCGCGGGGAGGACAATGTGGACACGTTTCTGGTCAGGAATAAATTACTTGCCTCAAGTGTTCTACTGCTCACCGAATTAACTGGGCCCACAGATCAGTGCCGGCCAGTTGTACGACAAAATCGCTGCCAATTGGGATGATACATGCGGCGGCGGAGGTGAGAGCGGTACTGGTTGATATGCTCGATCCTCCTCCTCATCTTATCAAGTTTGGTGGACGACCGACCACGGGTATAAAAACGCAATCACGAACGAATTGTTCTTGACCCTGTCTGCCCGAGGTGTGTTTTATCTTCAACGCGTCGATGGCCTTTCGAAAAATGTGGATGCAGGCTATTTGCGAACAGGGAACCAGACCTATCTGGAGAACGCGAAGAAGGTGCGCAAAGGTGAACGTCAAATGCTCGGGTTTTTCTGAACAGTATCGTCCTAGACATGGGCATGGTGTACGCAGTACATGTTGATAATCTCAAGGGGTCCGCTCACCGTTTCATGCTTAGTGGAAGGCTCCGGTATGCGGACCTCGACCGGTTTATTCAACGACGGGCTCGACTTTGGAACTTGCCTCAACAACAACGGCGTGAGTGCTTGCTTTATTTATTGTCCCGGTCCATTCCCCATTCTCACCAAATGACTCCTGGTTCACAGACGACCTGGACCTACAACCAGGTCAGCACAGTGAACATCAGAAAACATTTTCTTCAACCCTCTGAGCGTCTCCCAGGGAGTCATCGCCTCAGGCCTGGCAGCACTCGCCGTCGCGACAGGCAACCACACGCTCTTCAAACAGGCGCAACTCACGCTCGACGGGACGATCCGGCACCTCACCTCTGGCGGCGTGCTCAAGGAGTCCTGCGACGACCCCTTCGCGGGCGGGACCGTGTGTGATATTGACCAGCAGACGTTCAAGGTACTTACGCCTTGAATGTTCAAGTGAGGAATTTGAATCCGACCACAGGGCATCTGGACGAAACACTTGCAATACTACCTGACCTCCGCCGCAAGCGCGGAGGCTAACGCCAAGTACGGGCCGTTCCTCGGGCGGCAGAGTGCAGCGGTGCTGGGATACGCCACGAACCACACCTCCCTCGATATCGGCTCCGTTTGGTACGCGAAGGACGAGGTGTGTTTGAATCCACTCACTCCTCTTGTGCCGATACCAATATTTGCCCCGCAGGGAGGGTCGGTGTACAACGTGAAGAGCCTCCCTAGCGGGATCGCAGCGCACGTCGCCGCCGCTCAATATGGCCCCTGCCTTTCCAATTGAACCCTGGGACTGTAACTTCGAATGTACATTCTTCTCAAATCCAATTTCCAAGTTTTGAGCCCTGAATACTATCAATTTCAACACAACCGCGACTACATACAGGCAGTACATGTACAAATGAGCCACGGTAAGGTTTCAGCCTAACAGTATGTAAACTACTTCATCATCGTTCATTCGTTCATCGTAAACGTAAGTATAGTCCAATCCAATCCAAAGTCTGTTGTTGTCGTGAATAGTGAATAGTGGTTGGTCATAACTTGCGGCTGCTGAACCTAATCGTCTCTCTGCGCGAGACCCACGGTCGACTCGCCCTGGTTGAAGACGACGCTGCGGGGAGGGAGTGTGAGCATGAGTATGAAAGCGGAAGTTGTGAGGATGTATGGGGGATGGAGGAAGACTACTTACTACACGCTCTTGAGGAAGATGTCGCCGAAGATCTGGAGGGCAGCGCATTCAATCAATATCCATCGACCCAAGAGAATGAAAGAATGAATGAAACCACACGCACATCAAAAGGGTTGCTCCCCCGCGACTGCACGCCGCCAAAGAGGAGCCCACCCTCAGCCTCGCCGAACGGGAAGTCCTCCGCGTTCAACTGCCTCAGCCTCTCATGTCAATACACACAACATTATCATAGCAAAAAGGAGGGGAGAACGCACGGTGTACATCGTGTCCCCGATCGCGAACCCGAGGGACGGGACCGCCGACGAGGCGGGGTACATCCACCCGCCCTGGTCGTTGTCGAACTTGGCGCCCTTGATGGCGCCGTAGATCTTCGACACGGTGTCGTCGTCGATGAGCATGAGCGTCGCTGTAAGTCGCCGGTCAGCATTTATGGGGTGGGTAAGGAAAGAAGTGACGCACTGCCGGTGTCGAGGATGGTGGTGTTGTCGGCGCGCTGAATGGTCTCTCCGTTGAGGGTGTACGACGTGGAGGGAACCATCCAGAAGCCCTGCGAACTGCGGGCGCGGTGTCAGAGATACGTACGCATCGGCGAACAGCGCGATAGGTAGTAAGGCACGCACTTATCTACAGCGGTATACGTGATGGGGTTCGACGTGACGCTCTCGTCGATCTGTCGAGCGGGAATGTTCAACAACAACATCAAACCCAGATAGCACCAGAATGGACGCACCTCGCCGAAGCTGTAGAACCCCGCATTGTCGCCGCGGTCGAGCTTGACGGTGAAGAGCGGCTGCAGGATGAGCTTCTGCTCGATCATGTTCTCCACGGGGGTCTTGACTGGCCGGGGGGAGACGGTGTTGATGGCGGGCCAGGCTAGGCCTAGCAGGCCGTCGCTGCCCTCGCCGGAGGAGAATTGCGCGCTCATCTTCTCCGCGAGCTCAACTGCTTGCTTGGGGATAGCGACGCCGCCGATGGTCACGGCTGGCCAATCAAAATGGGCTCGAAGGACGTTATTGGGTTGGGAGAGGACTCACTGTCGAGGTAGACGTTCCCCGAGGCGGATGAACCGTCGCCGTAGGAGATGTTCCTGGGATTCGCATTTAGCATTAGGTAGACATGAATTTGAATGAACACACCATGTAGAGCTTGCTTGCTTCGCGGCGGTCTTTGACTTGGACGGGTCGTAGACGTTGTGTCCGGTCTTGGACACGCCAGTTAGTTCAGAACTATACAATTCAACCGTCAGATTGTGGGTTCAACCAATACGCACACACGCACCTCCACACCCACAAATCGGACTGCAAAGATAGGCGTATTAAAATAGATTTCAACCCGAAAGAAACACGGTACCGATCCAGTGTCAAAGTCGAGGTTTAGGGTAACGCCAGGGGTGCCGATCTGAACAAAGGTCAATCAAAATACGGGAAGACCAGGAGAAAGACTTTTGCTCACCTTGACTTGGACGATATATTCCGCACTGGGGTGGACGTGAGCGCGGATACGGTTGGTTCCACGGCGGCGGAAGCACTTACTCTGGGGGAAAGATCAGCGGTGGGTCCATCAACTGACGCGTCATAACGCACCATTCTGAACAGATTCGGCGGGGACGTCGCCCGACTCGCCCTTTGCATTGATATGGACGACCATATTCTCGTTCTTCTGGAATGGCGCGAACTTTGTTCGTTGGAAGCCATAGCGGTTCGCCGCCTTCGCATAGGCGGAAAAGAGGGTCGGCCGTTTGCCCACAAACTTGGCGGAGCGGGCGAGGGGGCGCATGATAGACATTGATTCGTCAGGTTTAGTGGTGTCGTTGGTAGATTTCGTTGAGGACAAGAAAGAAAAGCAGCCCATTCGATGAGGGGATGAAGTAGTAGTAGTGCTAGGGGCTCCATGCGCATAATCGGGGCCTTTATACCATGCGCTGTGTCGCAGATAGAAGCAGAGTTGGGAACAAAAATAGATTGTTGGGTGATATGACGAGCGGTCCTTGGGCTGAGCGAGGGACAAATTCTGAAACCGAGGTTTGTTGGCGTCCCGAACTAGCAACCGCACGGTGCGCGGGGTGCGCCATCACCACCCTCCCTCACTACTGTTGATCACCGCCGCCCATCCCGTCTCCTGGCCTCGATCGGAGTCGAGGCGCATCCACGCCGCAGGCGCCCGCGAGCCGCGGTCCCACACCTTCCCCGTTCTCTCCGTCGTCCATCGCCGTAGGTATGTACATTGTATGTACCTACGTACATGTTGAATAAAAAATATGTCGCCGAATCATCTGTGGGTTTCTCATCTGCAAGAGCGCGCGCGCAGCCTTTGTTGACGCTTACTTCGGAACCATCGAGCTTTGGAGGTTGAGCGGATCGGAGGACAAGCATTTGAATTTGAATCAACACCCTTGAAAACTCGCCGTGAGCCTTGGTTTGAATTGAAGTGAAGAGCTTACCTTGGAAATCTGGCGGCAGATGCTTGGAACTCCCGCATCGCGTACGGTCCGGAGTATGTAATGCCAGAGAGTCGACACATGCACTGGAAGGGATGAGTAATCAGACGAAGCGGATCGGTGAAATAACTCACCAATGTGCGGTAAGGTTTCACGCGGGTCAAATTGGAACTGCGCGCAATTATAATAGACTAGGACTTGGTTTAGTATTCAGTTGAGTGCATTGAATCCAGGCTGAGACTTACCGAGAGATGAAAATCCACGATGACCGACACTGTGAAGTTCACGTTGGGTTGGATTTAAAGCATGGCGGCGTTGAGTTGGAGAACGAGCCGTTGTTGAACTTGATTGAGATTAATGAGCGGGAAGAACGGACACATACTCAAAGTGGATGAATGAGAAGACCAACCTGAATGAAGGCAAATGGGTTCGTAAACTCGAATTCCCAGAGACAAAGCTAGAACACAAGCAATGATCAGCTAGACGACGAACGACGCCAAGCATATAATAAACATACCTCAAGTTGTCCAAGTACGGCGTGAAGTACTAGTTTGAAGTTGAGCCAATGCCCGAATGGAATCCTGCTGCAGAAATTAAGGTATGGATGCTCGAGAGGAGGGCCCACATACCCGTTTAGCATCGAACGAACGTGATGGTGGACGGATGAATTGCAGCTGAGTTCAATTTTAGCTGAATGTATAACAGATCTGATGTGCGGACGTACCTCAAGTCAACCAGCGATAACCGGATCTTCATCCAAGGCAGAGGTGAAGTAGACCTCGAAGATCTATCGGGGAATCGAGCCAAGATGAGTGGAAGCTCAATGAAAGATGAAAATAAACTTACATCGAGTTTCGGTCCCTAACGACCCAACCGTAGTCCGGAGGCCCACGCCTGGAGAACGAAGGTAAGCTCAAGAAATCATCCAAAAAATACAGCGAACATACTGGTCATAGATTCTGCATCCAACAAATCCAGCCAGGTAAGTTCAACCATAGCTCCGCGCCGTGAGCTGTAAACGAAAAGGAGGGTCAGCTTCGACGAGGCTGATACATACTAGATAGAGCATACCTGGAGCCGAATCGAACGGGATTCATTCTCGCAACGACGGGATTTTGCCGATAGTCTCCGTGCAAACAAACATCAACGGGACTCGAGGTTCAAGACCTGTGAGCGGGGCCGAAGGTCAGCTGAATTGAAGGGAAGACAGAGTAGGGGGGCGTACCTTGTACTGGTGAGAAATGCGAGCATAGTCCCTGCATCGAGAGGCTTGCGCAGAGGTTCCGTGACCAAGGTAATTTGGACCAGTGTTGCGGCAGAAACCCGAAGCCGTGAGGCTGATGGGCTTGAAGTCGAAGCGAGCCGTTTGGGAGGAGCTGTAAGCGAAGGAGAGCATTAGTATGAGTAAACATGAGGATGGAGCATAATATAACGCACTGTGAAACAATATTTAAAGTCCGTTACTCCCGCGCTGGTCAATCTCCAGCCCGGAGTCAATTTTGACGACAATTCTTGCAAGGATTGAAGGCAGGGCATCGAGCGCGTCGCGCGAGACGAGCGGGATGCGGTGTTGGTGTCCTGAACCAGGTGAAGAACATCAGTCAAGGGTTCAAGGTAGATTAATTAAGACATACCGGAATTCGGAGCAAGTCAAATTGAACGGCGTCCAGATGGCTTTGAGGGTCCGTGGAGGATGCTGAGTCGGTCGTTCCGGGCGTAAGGAGACGATAGGGACGCGCTGGTGAGGTTGCAGACTGTGGTGAAGGGTCAGTCAAGGGTTTGAGTCAGAATAATTGAGGCATACCGGGAGTTTGATGCTCAACTCGAACGGCGTCCAGGTGGCTTTAAGGGTCGATGAAGGGTGTAGAGACGGTCGTTCGGCGTAGGATGCGACGATAAGTATGTGCCGTTGATGTCCTGAACCAGGTGAAGAACGTCAGTCAAGGGTTCAAGGCAGAATAATTTAAGGCATACTACCGGAATTCGGAAGCAAGGCAAATTGAACGGCGTTGAGAGGTTATGAAGGTGGATGAGGGATGCAGAGTCAGTCTTTCGGGGCGTAATGAGATGCGCTGTTGAGGTTGCAGACTATGGTAAAAGGTCAGTCAATGTTCAAGCAAGTCAAAATAATTGAGATTTACTTCAATACTTGAAGTAAGTCAACGGCGTCCAGAGAGGCCTGGAAGGTCGATGAAGCGTGTAGATTCGGTCGTTCGGGGTGTAACCAGACGATAGGAATGCACCGTTGAGGTTGCAGACTAAGGTGAAAGGTCAGTGAAGGTTTCAAGTCAGAATAATTGAAGCGTACCTCAGTCTTGAAGCAAGTCGAGGTGAACGGCATCCAGAGGCTATGAAGGTCGATGAGGGGTGCAGAACCGGTCGTTCGAGGTTTGGTTAGACGATAGGGATGCGCCGCTGACGCGCTTGACTAGGTAAAAAAGGTCAGTCCAGGATTCAAGGCATAATGATAAGGACGTACCTAAATCCCGAATTAACTCAGATTGAACAGCGTCCATAGGGCTTTGAAGGTGAACGGGGGGCTTAAGCTCGTTTCAAAAGTGCTGAACTGTGGGGCTGGATGCAAAGGACTGACGGGACAGTCGAACGAAAAGAGTGGTGAAGGTAATCCGAGTCCTGAATGTGAGTTAAAGAGGTGAAGATTGGGCCATTGAGGGTACATACCGAGATTAAACCAAGAACGGGGGCGGAGGTGGATCCAATACTGAGTTGAGGTCCCGTAAGTGCTGAAAAGTCGGACTTGAAAAGTTGCAGCTTGAAGGCGGAGGCGGAATTTAAAGGTGCCGAGGATGGAATAAGGCCAGGTAATGGCAGGTTTAGAGATTCAACAATGTATCCTATCGAACGAGAATATTCAGAAGCCAGTAGAAGGATAATGAGATCCTACATACCCTTGACGCGGTATTAGGACTGCGGACCTAAATTTGCTGAAGGAACCAGGCTTGAAGGCCTAGAGGGGACTGGGAGAGGTATAGTGAGTAACTGTTGAATGAAAAGAGTGGAAAAGAGCCATACATGTGGTGGAATGGCCGTTCGCGAACGAGCGCTGGTGGTGGTTGATATCAACCAGCTAACCGAACAGCGTGGGAACCGTTGCCGGATGTGGCCGAGTTGCGTCGGTCAACGAGAAACTCGGCGTCGAGGGCGAACGGCAAGGGGGATTGAGGGGATATATGGATGGAATATTTGGTTGAAGCGATGCCGGGGGCTCCGAGATGCAGCGGTAGGGGGAGCGCGAGTCAACCAGGAAGTGGAGGGGAGGAAAGTGGCGGTTGACTGAAGGATTGAGAGGAAAGGGTGCGTACTTATACTACGGAGAGCTTTACGTGGCACTCAATCAGCACAGCCAACATACGCGAAGCGGAGTCAGAGATCAGCGCAACCGAGAGTGGGTCAGTTACTCACCTGACAGTTGGTTGAAGTTTGCCGACGGTGCGCGATGGAATAGCGCGGAGGGAGAACGGAAGTTTGCAACGGAAATTTGATACACTTTTTGGTTGGCACTGCCCGCGTGCATCCCGGGCATCCCCCAGACTTGTAGAGGCAAGTGCAAAAAGTGCTTTTTGGATGTTCCTTGGCCTGAGAGTGCCCAAAGATTCGCGGGAATGCGCTGACAGATGTGAAACGCGGGGCGTGGGAGCTCCATCAATTTCTGACGTGGCGCGACTCCAACGTCGCCGTTGAAACCCGCGCAAACGCGGAGAATGCATTTTTGCATTTCCGGTTGCTGGGCCTCCCCGCACGTTCACCGAGGCCCAGACCTCTCGGCGGTGATTGCATTTACCAAATGAAGGGACAATGATTACGTGGTGTGTCCCCAGAGCTCACCGTGAATATCTGGTTGGAAATCAACTGTTTAGTTGGAATATTGCATAGCGCAGCTTGGACGCGTCGACGCGCGTCTGTCGCGTCCTCAACGTGTCCCCTGTGAGGTATGTACGTAATTAGTATTTTCTCTGAATTTAATTCCCAAAGTTCATCTTGAACCAAAAATTCGAGACCACCTTCCTTTTTGGTCACAGGCGTTGAGTCCGGATTGGGAAACACCGCCGCGAATCACGATTCTTTTTTGGCGCGCTCCGCCAAAAATTTGGACCACTTACCACCAAAATAACGCGTAAACGGGGTGGGTTATGTCTTCCCTGGGCGGTGGGAAACGGACCAAAAAAAATTGTACCAACGGTCAAAAAATAAAAACCAACTACAGAATTCGAACTCAGGCGTGAGGAAAGGCGAGGGCCGAGGCGTCCAGACCTCAATACCACTCCGCCAGACTACCGATGACACTACCTGGACACGGGGATTGTTAACATGCTGCCGGCTCCATTGGCGTAAAGGCGAACCTCAAATCCTCCGGGCAAATTCCGCTGCCGACGTGTTTCGTGCGTTAATTCCGCTCCTCCGACGGCCTCCGCAGGCCGTGCTGCTCACTCAGCGCATTGCTACCCGCAGGCGATATCGTATGTCGCCTGAGGCATATATTTGTACGTTTGATCCCATCCGTGAAACTTACGTACCGTTCTTCAGGGTCAACACTGTCTCTTCTACGCGCTCACCATCCCATTCCCCCCTCCCTCCTTCGCCACCAAAGACCATCCGAGCACGACCCCACCAATGAAGCCTCGACAAAGTTCAAACCTTCCGATACGCCAAGCTTGCTGCTCCAACTTGAACTTGGGCTCTTTCGTTGGCTCTTTCGTGTCAAGTGCGCAAGGTCTCCCGGACGTCGATTACTATACGTATCGACGTCCCGCGAGCGAGGTTTCCGTGCGTCTTCTACCTCGTAGTTAAGACACCTCTGATCGCAGTTTTTGCCCTTCACCTCCCCAGCCTTTTCAAAAATTTTTGGCCGCCGGCAGGCACGTCCCGCCTCGACGCGCAAAGCTCCGTCCTCGCGGCAACCCCTACTGAATTGTCGTGGGCCCGCGGAGGCGCCGCGCAGCGGCGCCGACAGCGTTGAGTATACATGCGGGGATTTGGTGTGTTCTCACCGCGACTTTGCTATGATCTGGATCCTAATCGACTTCCTCAGCTCGCTGGCAGTCACTTTGCGCTTCGAGATGGATGGTCCCCGAAGCCTGCGAGACTCTCGTGTGCCGACGTCCATTACTATATGTATCGACGTCCCGCGACCGCGTTTTTCGTGTGTCTTCCACCTCGTAGTTAAGATGCCTCTGATCACATTTTTTGCACTCCACCTCCCCAGCTTTTTTCAAAAGTTTTCGGCCGCCGGCAGGCACGTCCCATCTCGACTCGCAAGACTTCGTGATGAAGTTCTGAGAAGCCCTGATCTCTCGCATGAACTTTCCGGGTCGTCGGAGGCGGCGCGCAGCGCCGCCGACACCCTTGGGTGTACATATTGATGTCCCACGAGCGGGAACCTTGTACGTCCTCCCCTCAACCTCCCTGTAACTCTGCCGCTGATTTTTCATCCAATTGCTCAGCGTCCTGTCGAAAATCTGGCCGCCGGCAGGCACACCGCGCAGTGACAGTCAAAGATCCGTGGGAACTCATATGGCTTCGGGAGGCCCCTTGAGTATATGTATCGGCTTCCCGCGAGCGGGGTTCCACCTTGAGTATGTAGCTACTCAATTTGTGCTCAATGGTAATTTCTGTAGCCTTTATCTCTTGCGCTCTCGTGGTCGTCACACCAAATCCGGCAACTCTACATCTCAGCAATCTCCGATTGTGATCCCTCAGTCGGGGATATTCTTCTTGTAGGCGGAGCTAGGCGGTGGATTGAAATCCGGGTAAACGTATCGCGTAAATAATTCCCTCGACTGATGACCATCTCGTTCAAACCCCAGCTTTGTTTTCTGTCTTGTTCGGAGTCGCACAGTGCTCAAACTCTGCCTATGTAAACAGCTAAAGGGCAGCTACCCGCAGCAAATGACTCGGAGCCCAGACTCCGCTTGCGAAAAAGTGTTGCTTACCAACGCAAACTTAGCGATATCACTGCGCGTAAGTACTGAAACCATGCCAAGTTCCTGGTCCATTGGTATTGCTTACCATGCCACGGAAAGTACGCGGAACAGCATTACAATCACCTTACTCAACTGACAGTGTTCAACTCCGTTCAAATCCGAGCGAAATATTGACTCCCTGCCCGTTCAATTCGGTTACAAGCTGGATCGTTCTCCGCACGCTCAATCCCAACGAATTCCTCGCTCTTCAACCACCATTCGAGTTGAAGCGTGTGAAGCGAGTCCCGCGACTTCGCATCCCGGGAATCAACGTCAGTTAGCCAACATCTGGACACCTTCCTCCGGCAACACGGGAATCCTCCTGTGTCCCAAATGTGCTCGAGGCAACCATGCTCGAGGTGTGTCTACTCGGAGTTGAAATTCAACCAAGAGTTAACCAGCCTCGAAGTTCAACGGGAGGCGGGGGAGTTCAACGGGAGGCGGAGGAAACCTCGTCGTCTCGCGTCGCGTCGCGTCCCTGCAGTGTACGTATACACTGCTCCGCGCCGCGTATTTCGTTTACATTGATGTTACCGACAACAGCAATGACACGACAAATGTGATGGGGACCAAACAAACACGCCTCGAGTCTTGCTCCCTTACCACCACCATCCCCTCCGACCTACAGCACCCTTTCCCTTCATACCTTACCTCTCCTCTCCTCTCCGAAGATGTCACGAGCTCGAATTCCTAGCCCACCTTGATGTAGGTTCATTTCCTCCCTGTGGAGACCTCGCTGACTCTGCTCGCAGGTTGCAACGAAGGTGGGGCAGTATCAGTCACTACAACCCACGCACACCAAGCAGGGCCACGTAAGTCTCTGCAGTTTCTCATTCATTTGCTTCAGTTCTAACTCTATGTTTTTCAGAATCCATCCATTGCTGACTCTGTACTTTCTAGCATTCCCAACTTGACCCACCCCCTTTCACTCCATCTTCCACACTGTATTCACCACCCACCACCCTTTCATTTCGTTTTCCACACCAGACCACGCCCCTCCGGACGCTAATCCAGTACGCACGACCTTCGGGAACGCCGAGACTATCGCCGAACTACGACCCAAATTTCTGTAAAACTTACGGATTCTGAAACACGAGAGGCTAGCCGGGATATAAGGGGACTGCCCCTTGACGCGCCCCCTGCTTGGGGTTAGTGTCGGGGTAGTTTGTCGTTTTAGTGTTGTGTAGATTCAACCGTGAGAATAAATGAATTGATTCGGCAACTCGGCATCGCAAGTCTGAAGCGTCTTGATGTACTTGCTCGCAAACTTGCCGAAATGGACCTCATCGAAACTACGGAGATCAGGCGCTGCTCTTACACTGGAGCACTCCTCGTCAACTCTCCTCAGTTGTGCTGATGATACCGATATTTCCCGCGCAGGGAGGGTCGGTGTACAACGTGAAGAGCCTCCCCAGCGGGATCGCAGCGCACGTCGCCGCCGCCCAATATGGCCCCTGCATTCCCAATTGAACCATCTTATTAATAATTCCGACCGAGTTTGAGCCCTGAATACTATCAATTTCAACACAACCGTGACTACATACAGGCAGTACATGTACAAACGAGCCACGGTAAGGTTTCAGCCGAACAGTATGTAAACTACTTCATTCATCATCGTTCGTTCATTCATCGTAAAAGTAAGTATAGTCCAATCCAATCCAAAGTCTGTTGTTGTCGTGAATAGTGGTAGTGGTTGGTCATAACTTGCGGCTGCTAAACCTAATCGTCTCTCTGCGCGAGACCTACGGTCGACTCGCCCTGGTTGAAGACGACGCTGCGGGGAGGAGGAGGACGTGAGTGAGTACGATGAAAGCGGAAGTTGTGAGGATGTATGGGGGAAGGGGAGACTACTTACTACACGCTCTTGAGGAAGATGTCGCCGAAGATCTAACGGGCAGCCCATTCAATCAATATCCATCGGTACAAGATAATGAAAGAATGAATGAACCACACGCACATCAAAAGGATTGCTCCCCCGCGACTGCACACCGCCAAAGAGGAACCCACCCTCAGCCTCGCCGAACGGGAAGTCCTCCGCGTTCAACTGCCTCATTTCATGTCATTACACGCACAATATAGCAAAAAGGAGGGAGAACGCACGGTGTACATCGTGTCCCCGATCGCGAACCCGAGGGACGGGACCGCCGACGAGGCGGGGTACATCCACCCGCCCTGGTCGTTGTCGAACTTGGCGCCCTTGATGGCGCCGTAGATCTTCGACACGGTGTCGTCGTCGATGAGCATGAGCGTCGCTGTAAGTCGCCGGTCAGTATTTATGGGGTGGGTAAGGAAAAGTGACGCACTGCCGGTGTCAAGGATGGTGGTGTTGTCGGCGCGCTGGATGGTCTCTCCGTTGAGGGTGTACGACGTGGAGGGCACCATCCAGAAGCCCTGCGAGCTGCAGGCGCGGTGTCAGGGATACGCATCGGGGAACAGCGCGATAGGTAGTAAGGTACCCACTTATCTACAGCGGTATACGTGATGGGGTTCGACGTGACGCTCTCGTCGATCTGTCGAGCGGAAATGTGAATGTTCAACAACAACATCAACCAGATAACAAGAAAATGGACGCACCTCGCCGAAGCTGTAGAACCCCGCGTTGTCGCCGCGGTCGAGCTTGACGGTGAAGAGCGGCTGCAGGATGAGCTTCTGCTCGATCATGTTCTCCACGGGGGTCTTGACCGGGCGAGGGGAGACGGTGTTGATGGCGGGCCAGGCGAGGCCCAGCAGGCCGTCGCTGCCCTCGCCGGAGGAGAATTGCGCGCTCATCTTCTCCGCGAGCTCGACCGCTTGCTTGGGGATGGCGACGCCGCCGATGGTCACGGCTGGCCGATGACAATGAGCTCGGAGGTAAGTACTTGGGTTGGGAGAGGACTCACTGTCGAGATAGACGTTCCCAGAGGCGGATGAACCGTCGCCGTAGGAGATGTTCCTGGGGTTCGCATTTAGCATTAGGTAGACGCGAATTTAATTTGGATGAACACACCATGTAGAGCTTGCTTGTTTGGCGGCGGTCTTTGACTTGGACGGGTCGTAGACGTTGTGTCCGGTCTTGGACACGCCAGTGAGTTCAGAACTATATTTCTCAGAGTCAGATTGTGGTTTCAACCAATATGCACACGCGCACCTCCACACCCACAAATCGGACTGCAAAGATAGGCGCATTAAAATAGATTTCAACACCAAAAGAAACACGGTACCGATCCAGTGTCAAAGTCGAGGTTTAGGGTAACGCCAGGGGTGCCGATCTGAACGAAGGTCAATCAAAATACGGGAAGACGAGGAGCAAAGACTTTTGCTCACTTTGACTTGGACGACATATTCCGCACTGTGAAGGTGAGCTTGGAAGCGATCCCGCGGCGGAAGCACTTACTCTGAGGGAAAGATCAGCGGTGGGTCCATCAACTGACGCGTCATAACGCACCATTCTGAACAGATTCGGCGGGGACGTCGCCCGACTCGCCCTTTGCGTTGATATGGACGACCATATTCTCGTTCTTCTGGAATGGCGCGAACTTTGTTCGTTGGAAGCCATAGCGGTTGGCCGCCTTCGCATAGGCGGAAAAGAGGGTCGGCCGTTTGCCCCCAAATTTGGCGGAGCGGGCGAGGGGGCGCATGATAGACATTGATTCGTCAGGTTTAGTGGTGTCGTTGGTAGATTTCGTTGAGGACAAGAAAGAAAAGCAGCCCATTCGATGAGGAGGATGAAGTAGTAGTAGTGCTAGGGGCTCCATGCGCATAATCGGGGCCTTTATACCATGCGCTGTGTCGCAGATAGAAGCAGAGTTGGGAACAAAAATAGATTGTTGGGTGCGAGGGACAAATTCTGAAACCGAGGTTTGTTGGCCCTCGTAGACGCGATTGTGCGCGTTGACGTCGCGGCGCGGCACCATCGTCGGCCGTGCGGGGGCACCAGCCCACCTTCCCTCACTCCCCCCTGACATCCCCGTCTGGCTCCATCCCTGGCTGCGCTGCACGCGAGGCACGGTGCGCGGGGTGCGCCATCACCACCCTCCCTCACTACTGTTGATCACCGCCGCCCATCCCGTCTCCTGGCCTCGATCGGAGTCGAGGCGCATCCACGCCGCAGGCGCCCGCGAGCCGCGGTCCCACACCTTCCCCGTTCTCTCCGTCGTCCATCGCCGTAGGTATGTACATTGTATGTACCTACGTACATGTTGAATAAAAAATATGTCGCCGAATCATCTGTGGGTTTCAAGAGCGCGCGCGCAGCCTTTGTTGACGCTTACTTCGGAACCATCGAGCTTTGGAGGTTGAGCGGATCGGAGGACAAGCATTTGAATTTGAATCAACACCCTTGAAAACTCGCCGTGAGCCTTGGTTTGAATTGAAGTGAAGAGCTTACCTTGGAAATCTGGCGGCAGATGCTTGGAACTCCCGCATCGCGTACGGTCCGGAGTAATGCCAGAGAGTCGACACATGCACTGGAAGGGATGAGTAATCAGACGAAGCGGATCGGTGAAATAACTCACCAATGTGCGGTAAGGTTTCACGCGGGTCAAATTGGAACTGCGCGCAATTATAATAGACTAGGACTTGGTTTAGTATTCAGTTGAGTGCATTGAATCCAGGCTGAGACTTACCGAGAGATGAAAATCCACGATGACCGACACTGTGAAGTTCACGTTGGGTTGGATTTAAAGCATGGCGGCGTTGAGTTGGAGAACGAGCCGTTGTTGAACTTGATTGAGATTAATGAGCGGGAAGAACGGACACATACTCAAAGTGGATGAATGAGAAGACCAACCTGAATGAAGGCAAATGGGTTCGTAAACTCGAATTCCCAGAGACAAAGCTAGAACACAAGCAATGATCAGCTAGACGACGAACGACGCCAAGCATATAATAAACATACCTCAAGTTGTCCAAGTACGGCGTGAAGTACTAGTTTGAAGTTGAGCCAATGCCCGAATGGAATCCTGCTGCAGAAATTAAGGTATGGATGCTCGAGAGGAGGGCCCACATACCCGTTTAGCATCGAACGAACGTGATGGTGGACGGATGAATTGCAGCTGAGTTCAATTTTAGCTGAATGTATAACAGATCTGATGTGCGGACGTACCTCAAGTCAACCAGCGATAACCGGATCTTCATCCAAGGCAGAGGTGAAGTAGACCTCGAAGATCTATCGGGGAATCGAGCCAAGATGAGTGGAAGCTCAATGAAAGATGAAAATAAACTTACATCGAGTTTCGGTCCCTAACGACCCAACCGTAGTCCGGAGGCCCACGCCTGGAGAACGAAGGTAAGCTCAAGAAATCATCCAAAAAATACAGCGAACATACTGGTCATAGATTCTGCATCCAACAAATCCAGCCAGGTAAGTTCAACCATAGCTCCGCGCCGTGAGCTGTAAACGAAAAGGAGGGTCAGCTTCGACGAGGCTGATACATACTAGATAGAGCATACCTGGAGCCGAATCGAACGGGATTCATTCTCGCAACGACGGGATTTTGCCGATAGTCTCCGTGCAAACAAACATCAACGGGACTCGAGGTTCAAGACCTGTGAGCGGGGCCGAAGGTCAGCTGAATTGAAGGGAAGACAGAGTAGGGGGGCGTACCTTGTACTGGTGAGAAATGCGAGCATAGTCCCTGCATCGAGAGGCTTGCGCAGAGGTTCCGTGACCAAGGTAATTTGGACCAGTGTTGCGGCAGAAACCCGAAGCCGTGAGGCTGATGGGCTTGAAGTCGAAGCGAGCCGTTTGGGAGGAGCTGTAAGCGAAGGAGAGCATTAGTATGAGTAAACATGAGGATGGAGCATAATATAACGCACTGTGAAACAATATTTAAAGTCCGTTACTCCCGCGCTGGTCAATCTCCAGCCCGGAGTCAATTTTGACGACAATTCTTGCAAGGATTGAAGGCAGGGCATCGAGCGCGTCGCGCGAGACGAGCGGGATGCGGTGTTGGTGTCCTGAACCAGGTGAAGAACATCAGTCAAGGGTTCAAGGTAGATTAATTAAGACATACCGGAATTCGGAGCAAGTCAAATTGAACGGCGTCCAGATGGCTTTGAGGGTCCGTGGAGGATGCTGAGTCGGTCGTTCCGGGCGTAAGGAGACGATAGGGACGCGCTGGTGAGGTTGCAGACTGTGGTGAAGGGTCAGTCAAGGGTTTGAGTCAGAATAATTGAGGCATACCGGGAGTTTGATGCTCAACTCGAACGGCGTCCAGGTGGCTTTAAGGGTCGATGAAGGGTGTAGAGACGGTCGTTCGGCGTAGGATGCGACGATAAGTATGTGCCGTTGATGTCCTGAACCAGGTGAAGAACGTCAGTCAAGGGTTCAAGGCAGAATAATTTAAGGCATACTACCGGAATTCGGAAGCAAGGCAAATTGAACGGCGTTGAGAGGTTATGAAGGTGGATGAGGGATGCAGAGTCAGTCTTTCGGGGCGTAATGAGATGCGCTGTTGAGGTTGCAGACTATGGTAAAAGGTCAGTCAATGTTCAAGCAAGTCAAAATAATTGAGATTTACTTCAATACTTGAAGTAAGTCAACGGCGTCCAGAGAGGCCTGGAAGGTCGATGAAGCGTGTAGATTCGGTCGTTCGGGGTGTAACCAGACGATAGGAATGCACCGTTGAGGTTGCAGACTAAGGTGAAAGGTCAGTGAAGGTTTCAAGTCAGAATAATTGAAGCGTACCTCAGTCTTGAAGCAAGTCGAGGTGAACGGCATCCAGAGGCTATGAAGGTCGATGAGGGGTGCAGAACCGGTCGTTCGAGGTTTGGTTAGACGATAGGGATGCGCCGCTGACGCGCTTGACTAGGTAAAAAAGGTCAGTCCAGGATTCAAGGCATAATGATAAGGACGTACCTAAATCCCGAATTAACTCAGATTGAACAGCGTCCATAGGGCTTTGAAGGTGAACGGGGGGCTTAAGCTCGTTTCAAAAGTGCTGAACTGTGGGGCTGGATGCAAAGGACTGACGGGACAGTCGAACGAAAAGAGTGGTGAAGGTAATCCGAGTCCTGAATGTGAGTTAAAGAGGTGAAGATTGGGCCATTGAGGGTACATACCGAGATTAAACCAAGAACGGGGGCGGAGGTGGATCCAATACTGAGTTGAGGTCCCGTAAGTGCTGAAAAGTCGGACTTGAAAAGTTGCAGCTTGAAGGCGGAGGCGGAATTTAAAGGTGCCGAGGATGGAATAAGGCCAGGTAATGGCAGGTTTAGAGATTCAACAATGTATCCTATCGAACGAGAATATTCAGAAGCCAGTAGAAGGATAATGAGATCCTACATACCCTTGACGCGGTATTAGGACTGCGGACCTAAATTTGCTGAAGGAACCAGGCTTGAAGGCCTAGAGGGGACTGGGAGAGGTATAGTGAGTAACTGTTGAATGAAAAGAGTGGAAAAGAGCCATACATGTGGTGGAATGGCCGTTCGCGAACGAGCGCTGGTGGTGGTTGATATCAACCAGCTAACCGAACAGCGTGGGAACCGTTGCCGGATGTGGCCGAGTTGCGTCGGTCAACGAGAAACTCGGCGTCGAGGGCGAACGGCAAGGGGGATTGAGGGGATATATGGATGGAATATTTGGTTGAAGCGATGCCGGGGGCTCCGAGATGCAGCGGTAGGGGGAGCGCGAGTCAACCAGGAAGTGGAGGGGAGGAAAGTGGCGGTTGACTGAAGGATTGAGAGGAAAGGGTGCGTACTTATACTACGGAGAGCTTTACGTGGCACTCAATCAGCACAGCCAACATACGCGAAGCGGAGTCAGAGATCAGCGCAACCGAGAGTGGGTCAGTTACTCACCTGACAGTTGGTTGAAGTTTGCCGACGGTGCGCGATGGAATAGCGCGGAGGGAGAACGGAAGTTTGCAACGGAAATTTGATACACTTTTTGGTTGGCACTGCCCGCGTGCATCCCGGGCATCCCCCAGACTTGTAGAGGCAAGTGCAAAAAGTGCTTTTTGGATGTTCCTTGGCCTGAGAGTGCCCAAAGATTCGCGGGAATGCGCTGACAGATGTGAAACGCGGGGCGTGGGAGCTCCATCAATTTCTGACGTGGCGCGACTCCAACGTCGCCGTTGAAACCCGCGCAAACGCGGAGAATGCATTTTTGCATTTCCGGTTGCTGGGCCTCCCCGCACGTTCACCGAGGCCCAGACCTCTCGGCGGTGATTGCATTTACCAAATGAAGGGACAATGATTACGTGGTGTGTCCCCAGAGCTCACCGTGAATATCTGGTTGGAAATCAACTGTTTAGTTGGAATATTGCATAGCGCAGCTTGGACGCGTCGACGCGCGTCTGTCGCGTCCTCAACGTGTCCCCTGTGAGGTATGTACGTAATTAGTATTTTCTCTGAATTTAATTCCCAAAGTTCATCTTGAACCAAAAATTCGAGACCACCTTCCTTTTTGGTCACAGGCGTTGAGTCCGGATTGGGAAACACCGCCGCGAATCACGATTCTTTTTTGGCGCGCTCCGCCAAAAATTTGGACCACTTACCACCAAAATAACGCGTAAACGGGGTGGGTTATGTCTTCCCTGGGCGGTGGGAAACGGACCAAAAAAAATTGTACCAACGGTCAAAAAATAAAAACCAACTACAGAATTCGAACTCAGGCGTGAGGAAAGGCGAGGGCCGAGGCGTCCAGACCTCAATACCACTCCGCCAGACTACCGATGACACTACCTGGACACGGGGATTGTTAACATGCTGCCGGCTCCATTGGCGTAAAGGCGAACCTCAAATCCTCCGGGCAAATTCCGCTGCCGACGTGTTTCGTGCGTTAATTCCGCTCCTCCGACGGCCTCCGCAGGCCGTGCTGCTCACTCAGCGCATTGCTACCCGCAGGCGATATCGTATGTCGCCTGAGGCATATATTTGTACGTTTGATCCCATCCGTGAAACTTACGTACCGTTCTTCAGGGTCAACACTGTCTCTTCTACGCGCTCACCATCCCATTCCCCCCTCCCTCCTTCGCCACCAAAGACCATCCGAGCACGACCCCACCAATGAAGCCTCGACAAAGTTCAAACCTTCCGATACGCCAAGCTTGCTGCTCCAACTTGAACTTGGGCTCTTTCGTTGGCTCTTTCGTGTCAAGTGCGCAAGGTCTCCCGGACGTCGATTACTATACGTATCGACGTCCCGCGAGCGAGGTTTCCGTGCGTCTTCTACCTCGTAGTTAAGACACCTCTGATCGCAGTTTTTGCCCTTCACCTCCCCAGCCTTTTCAAAAATTTTTGGCCGCCGGCAGGCACGTCCCGCCTCGACGCGCAAAGCTCCGTCCTCGCGGCAACCCCTACTGAATTGTCGTGGGCCCGCGGAGGCGCCGCGCAGCCGCGCCGACAGCGTTGAGTATACATGCGGGGATTTGGTGTGTTCTCACCGCGACTTTGCTATGATCTGGATCCTAATCAACTTCCTCAGCTCGCTGGCAGTCACTTTGCGCTTCGAGATGGATGGTCCCCGAAGCGTGCGAGACTCTCGTGTGCCGACGTCCATTACTATATGTATCGACGTCCCGCGACCGCGTTTTTCGTGTGTCTTCCACCTCGTAGTTAAGATGCCTCTGATCACATTTTTTGCACTCCACCTCCCCAGCTTTTTTCAAAAGTTTTCGGCCGCCGGCAGGCACGTCCCATCTCGACTCGCAAGACTTCGTGATGAAGTTCTGAGAAGCCCTGATCTCTCGCATGAACTTTCCGGTCGTCGGAGGCGGCGCGCAGCGCCGCCGACACCCTTGGGTGTACATGTTGATGTCCCACGAGCGGGAACCTTGTACGTCCTCCCCTCAACCTCCCTGTAACTCTGCCGCTGATTTTTCATCCAATTGCTCAGCGTCCTGTCGAAAATCTGGCCGCCGGCAGGCACACCGCGCAGTGACAGTCAAAGATCCGTGGGAACTCACACGGCTTCGGGAGGCGCCTTGAGTATATGTATCGGCTTCCCGCGAGCGGGGTTCCACCTTGAGTATGTAGCTACTCAATTTGTGCTCAATGGTAATTTCTGTAGCCTTTATCTCTTGCGCTCTCGTGGTCGTCACACCAAATCCGGCAACTCTACATCTCAGCAATCTCCGATTGTGATCCCTCAGTCGGGGATATTCTTCTTGTAGGCGGAGCTAGGCGGTGGATTGAAATCCGGGTAAACGTATCGCGTAAATAATTCCCTCGACTGATGACCATCTCGTTCAAACCCCAGCTTTGTTTTCTGTCTTGTTCGGAGTCGCACAGTGCTCAAACTCTGCCTATGTAAACAGCTAAAGGGCAGCTACCCGCAGCAAATGACTCGGAGCCCAGACTCCGCTTGCGAAAAAGTGTTGCTTACCAACGCAAACTTAGCGATATCACTGCGCGTAAGTACTGAAACCATGCCAAGTTCCTGGTCCATTGGTATTGCTTACCATGCCACGGAAAGTACGCGGAACAGCATTACAATCACCTTACTCAACTGACAGTGTTCAACTCCGTTCAAATCCGAGCGAAATATTGACTCCCTGCCCGTTCAATTCGGTTACAAGCTGGATCGTTCTCCGCACGCTCAATCCCAACGAATTCCTCGCTCTTCAACCACCATTCGAGTTGAAGCGTGTGAAGCGAGTCCCGCGACTTCGCATCCCGGGAATCAACGTCAGTTAGCCAACATCTGGACACCTTCCTCCGGCAACACGGGAATCCTCCTGTGTCCCAAATGTGCTCGAGGCAACCATGCTCGAGGTGTGTCTACTCGGAGTTGAAATTCAACCAAGAGTTAACCAGCCTCGAAGTTCAACGGGAGGCGGGGGAGTTCAACGGGAGGCGGAGGAAACCTCGTCGTCTCGCGTCGCGTCGCGTCCCTGCAGTGTACGTATACACTGCTCCGCGCCGCGTATTTCGTTTACATTGATGTTACCGACAACAGCAATGACACGACAAATGTGATGGGGACCAAACAAACACGCCTCGAGTCTTGCTCCCTTACCACCACCATCCCCTCCGACCTACAGCACCCTTTCCCTTCATACCTTACCTCTCCTCTCCTCTCCGAAGATGTCACGAGCTCGAATTCCTAGCCCACCTTGATGTAGGCTCATTTCCTCCCTGTGGAGACCTCGCTGACTCTGCTCGCAGGTTGCAACGAAGGTGGGGCAGTATCAGTCACTACAACCCACGCACACCAAGCAGGGCCACGTAAGTCTCTGCAGTTTCTCATTCATTTGCTTCAGTTCTAACTCTATGTTTTTCAGAATCCATCCATTGCTGACTCTGTACTTTCTAGCATTCCCAACTTGACCCACCCCCTTTCACTCCATCTTCCACACTGTATTCACCACCCACCACCCTTTCATTTCGTTTTCCACACCAGACCACGCCCCTCCGGACGCTAATCCAGTACGCACGACCTTCGGGAACGCCGAGACTATCGCCGAACTACGACCCAAATTTCTGTAAAACTTACGGATTCTGAAACACGAGAGGCTAGCCGGGATATAAGGGGACTGCCCCTTGACGCGCCCCCTGCTTGGGGTTAGTGTCGGGGTAGTTTGTCGTTTTAGTGTTGTGTAGATTCAACCGTGAGAATAAATGAATTGATTCGGCAACTCGGCATCGCAAGTCTGAAGCGTCTTGATGTACTTGCTCGCAAACTTGCCGAAATGGACCTCATCGAAACTACGGAGATCAGGCGCTGCTCTTACACTGGAGCACTCCTCGTCAACTCTCCTCAGTTGTGCTGATGATACCGATATTTCCCGCGCAGGGAGGGTCGGTGTACAACGTGAAGAGCCTCCCCAGCGGGATCGCAGCGCACGTCGCCGCCGCCCAATATGGCCCCTGCATTCCCAATTGAACCATCTTATTAATAATTCCGACCGAGTTTGAGCCCTGAATACTATCAATTTCAACACAACCGTGACTACATACAGGCAGTACATGTACAAACGAGCCACGGTAAGGTTTCAGCCGAACAGTATGTAAACTACTTCATTCATCATCGTTCGTTCATTCATCGTAAAAGTAAGTATAGTCCAATCCAATCCAAAGTCTGTTGTTGTCGTGAATAGTGGTAGTGGTTGGTCATAACTTGCGGCTGCTAAACCTAATCGTCTCTCTGCGCGAGACCTACGGTCGACTCGCCCTGGTTGAAGACGACGCTGCGGGGAGGAGGAGGACGTGAGTGAGTACGATGAAAGCGGAAGTTGTGAGGATGTATGGGGGAAGGGGAGACTACTTACTACACGCTCTTGAGGAAGATGTCGCCGAAGATCTAACGGGCAGCCCATTCAATCAATATCCATCGGTACAAGATAATGAAAGAATGAATGAACCACACGCACATCAAAAGGATTGCTCCCCCGCGACTGCACACCGCCAAAGAGGAACCCACCCTCAGCCTCGCCGAACGGGAAGTCCTCCGCGTTCAACTGCCTCATTTCATGTCATTACACGCACAATATAGCAAAAAGGAGGGAGAACGCACGGTGTACATCGTGTCCCCGATCGCGAACCCGAGGGACGGGACCGCCGACGAGGCGGGGTACATCCACCCGCCCTGGTCGTTGTCGAACTTGGCGCCCTTGATGGCGCCGTAGATCTTCGACACGGTGTCGTCGTCGATGAGCATGAGCGTCGCTGTAAGTCGCCGGTCAGTATTTATGGGGTGGGTAAGGAAAAGTGACGCACTGCCGGTGTCAAGGATGGTGGTGTTGTCGGCGCGCTGGATGGTCTCTCCGTTGAGGGTGTACGACGTGGAGGGCACCATCCAGAAGCCCTGCGAGCTGCAGGCGCGGTGTCAGGGATACGCATCGGGGAACAGCGCGATAGGTAGTAAGGTACCCACTTATCTACAGCGGTATACGTGATGGGGTTCGACGTGACGCTCTCGTCGATCTGTCGAGCGGAAATGTGAATGTTCAACAACAACATCAACCAGATAACAAGAAAATGGACGCACCTCGCCGAAGCTGTAGAACCCCGCGTTGTCGCCGCGGTCGAGCTTGACGGTGAAGAGCGGCTGCAGGATGAGCTTCTGCTCGATCATGTTCTCCACGGGGGTCTTGACCGGGCGAGGGGAGACGGTGTTGATGGCGGGCCAGGCGAGGCCCAGCAGGCCGTCGCTGCCCTCGCCGGAGGAGAATTGCGCGCTCATCTTCTCCGCGAGCTCGACCGCTTGCTTGGGGATGGCGACGCCGCCGATGGTCACGGCTGGCCGATGACAATGAGCTCGGAGGTAAGTACTTGGGTTGGGAGAGGACTCACTGTCGAGATAGACGTTCCCAGAGGCGGATGAACCGTCGCCGTAGGAGATGTTCCTGGGGTTCGCATTTAGCATTAGGTAGACGCGAATTTAATTTGGATGAACACACCATGTAGAGCTTGCTTGTTTGGCGGCGGTCTTTGACTTGGACGGGTCGTAGACGTTGTGTCCGGTCTTGGACACGCCAGTGAGTTCAGAACTATATTTCTCAGAGTCAGATTGTGGTTTCAACCAATATGCACACGCGCACCTCCACACCCACAAATCGGACTGCAAAGATAGGCGCATTAAAATAGATTTCAACACCAAAAGAAACACGGTACCGATCCAGTGTCAAAGTCGAGGTTTAGGGTAACGCCAGGGGTGCCGATCTGAACGAAGGTCAATCAAAATACGGGAAGACGAGGAGCAAAGACTTTTGCTCACTTTGACTTGGACGACATATTCCGCACTGTGAAGGTGAGCTTGGAAGCGATCCCGCGGCGGAAGCACTTACTCTGAGGGAAAGATCAGCGGTGGGTCCATCAACTGACGCGTCATAACGCACCATTCTGAACAGATTCGGCGGGGACGTCGCCCGACTCGCCCTTTGCGTTGATATGGACGACCATATTCTCGTTCTTCTGGAATGGCGCGAACTTTGTTCGTTGGAAGCCATAGCGGTTGGCCGCCTTCGCATAGGCGGAAAAGAGGGTCGGCCGTTTGCCCCCAAATTTGGCGGAGCGGGCGAGGGGGCGCATGATAGACATTGATTCGTCAGGTTTAGTGGTGTCGTTGGTAGATTTCGTTGAGGACAAGAAAGAAAAGCAGCCCATTCGATGAGGAGGATGAAGTAGTAGTAGTGCTAGGGGCTCCATGCGCATAATCGGGGCCTTTATACCATGCGCTGTGTCGCAGATAGAAGCAGAGTTGGGAACAAAAATAGATTGTTGGGTGCGAGGGACAAATTCTGAAACCGAGGTTTGTTGGCCCTCGTAGACGCGATTGTGCGCGTTGACGTCGCGGCGCGGCACCATCGTCGGCCGTGCGGGGGCACCAGCCCACCTTCCCTCACTCCCCCCTGACATCCCCGTCTGGCTCCATCCCTGGCTGCGCTGCACGCGAGGCACGGTGCGCGGGGTGCGCCATCACCACCCTCCCTCACTACTGTTGATCACCGCCGCCCATCCCGTCTCCTGGCCTCGATCGGAGTCGAGGCGCATCCACGCCGCAGGCGCCCGCGAGCCGCGGTCCCACACCTTCCCCGTTCTCTCCGTCGTCCATCGCCGTAGGTATGTACATTGTATGTACCTACGTACATGTTGAATAAAAAATATGTCGCCGAATCATCTGTGGGTTTCAAGAGCGCGCGCGCAGCCTTTGTTGACGCTTACTTCGGAACCATCGAGCTTTGGAGGTTGAGCGGATCGGAGGACAAGCATTTGAATTTGAATCAACACCCTTGAAAACTCGCCGTGAGCCTTGGTTTGAATTGAAGTGAAGAGCTTACCTTGGAAATCTGGCGGCAGATGCTTGGAACTCCCGCATCGCGTACGGTCCGGAGTAATGCCAGAGAGTCGACACATGCACTGGAAGGGATGAGTAATCAGACGAAGCGGATCGGTGAAATAACTCACCAATGTGCGGTAAGGTTTCACGCGGGTCAAATTGGAACTGCGCGCAATTATAATAGACTAGGACTTGGTTTAGTATTCAGTTGAGTGCATTGAATCGTTCCGATAAGTATGTGCCGTTGATGTCCTGAACCAGGTGAAGAACGTCAGTCAAGGGTTCAAGGCAGAATAATTTAAGGCATACTACCGGAATTCGGAAGCAAGGCAAATTGAACGGCGTTGAGAGGTTATGAAGGTGGATGAGGGATGCAGAGTCAGTCTTTCGGGGCGTAATGAGATGCGCTGTTGAGGTTGCAGACTATGGTAAAAGGTCAGTCAATGTTCAAGCAAGTCAAAATAATTGAGATTTACTTCAATACTTGAAGTAAGTCAACGGCGTCCAGAGAGGCCTGGAAGGTCGATGAAGCGTGTAGATTCGGTCGTTCGGGGTGTAACCAGACGATAGGAATGCACCGTTGAGGTTGCAGACTAAGGTGAAAGGTCAGTGAAGGTTTCAAGTCAGAATAATTGAAGCGTACCTCAGTCTTGAAGCAAGTCGAGGTGAACGGCATCCAGAGGCTATGAAGGTCGATGAGGGGTGCAGAACCGGTCGTTCGAGGTTTGGTTAGACGATAGGGATGCGCCGCTGACGCGCTTGACTAGGTAAAAAAGGTCAGTCCAGGATTCAAGGCATAATGATAAGGACGTACCTAAATCCCGAATTAACTCAGATTGAACAGCGTCCATAGGGCTTTGAAGGTGAACGGGGGGCTTAAGCTCGTTTCAAAAGTGCTGAACTGTGGGGCTGGATGCAAAGGACTGACGGGACAGTCGAACGAAAAGAGTGGTGAAGGTAATCCGAGTCCTGAATGTGAGTTAAAGAGGTGAAGATTGGGCCATTGAGGGTACATACCGAGATTAAACCAAGAACGGGGGCGGAGGTGGATCCAATACTGAGTTGAGGTCCCGTAAGTGCTGAAAAGTCAGACTTGAAAAGTTGCAGCTTGAAGGCGGAGGCGGAATTTAAAGGTGCCGAGGATGGAATAAGGCCAGGTAATGGCAGGTTTAGAGGTTCAACAATGTATCCTATCGAACGAGAATATTCAGAAGCCAGTAGAAGGATAATGAGATCCTACATACCCTTGACGCGGTATTAGGACTGCGGACCTAAATTTGCTGAAGGAACCAGGCTTGAAGGCCTAGAGGGGGCTGGGAGAGGTATAGTGAGTAACTGTTGAATGAAAAGAGTGGAAAAGAGCCATACATGTGGTGGAATGGCCGTTCGCGAACGAGCGCTGGTGGTGGTTGATATCAACCAGCTAACCGAACAGCGTGGGAACCGTTGCCGGATGTGGCCGAGTTGCGTCGGTCAACGAGAAACTCGGCGTCGAGGGCGAACGGCAAGGGGGATTGAGGGGATATATGGATGGAATATTTGGTTGAAGCGATGTCGGGGGCTCCGAGATGCAGCGGTAGGGGGAGCGCGAGTCAACCAGGAAGTGGAGGGGAGGAAAGTGGCGGTTGACTGAAGGATTGAGAGGAAAGGGTGCGTACTTATACTACGGAGAGCTTTACGTGGCACTCAATCAGCACAGCCAACATACGCGAAGCGGAGTCAGAGATCAGCGCAACCGAGAGTGGGTCAGTTACTCACCTGACAGTTGGTTGAAGTTTGCCGACGGTGCGCGATGGAATAGCGCGGAGGGAGAACGGAAGTTTGCAACGTAAATTTGATACACTTTTTGGTTGGCACTGCCCGCGTGCATCCCGGGCATCCCCCAGACTTGTAGAGGCAAGTGCAAAAAGTGCTTTTTGGATGTTCCTTGGCCTGAGAGTGCCCAAAGATTCGCGGGAATGCGCTGACGGATGTGAAACGCGGGGCGTGGGAGCTCCATCAATTTCTGACGTGGCGCGACTCCAACGTCGCCGTTGAAACCCGCGCAAACGCGGAGAATGCATTTTTGCATTTCCGGTTGCTGGGCCTCCCCGCGCGTTCACCGAGGCCCAGACCTCTCGGCGGTGATTGCATTTACCAAATGAAGGGACAATGATTACGTGGTGTGTCCCCAGAGCTCACCGTGAATATCTGGTTGGAAATCAACTGTTTAGGTGGAATATTGCATAGCGCACCTTGGACGCGTCGACGCGCGTCTGTCGCGTCCTCAACGTGTCCCCTGTGAGGTATATACGTAATTAGAATTTTCTCTGAATTTAATTCCCAAAGTTCATCTTGAACCAAAAATTCGAGACCACCTTCCTTTTTGGTCACAGGCGTTGAGACCGGATTGGGAAACACCGCCGCGAATCACAATTCTTTTTTGGCGCGCTCCGCCAAAAATTTGGACCACTTACCACCAAAATAACGCGTAAACGGGGTGGGTTATGTCTTCCCTGGGCGGTGGGAAACGGACCAAAAAAAATTGTACCAACGGTCAAAAAATAAAAACCAACTACAGAATTCGAACTCAGGCGTGAGGAAAGGCGAGGGCCGAGGCGTCCAGACCTCAATACCACTCCGCCAGACTACCGATGACACTACCTGGACACGGGGATTGTTAACATGCTGCCGGCTCCATTGGCGTAAAGGCGAACCTCAAATCCTCCGGGCAAATTCCGCTGCCGACGTGTTTCGTGCGTTAATTCCGCTCCTCCGACGGCCTCCGCAGGCCGTGCTGCTCACTCAGCGCATTGCTACCCGCAGGCGATATCGTATGTCGCCTGAGGCATATATTTGTACGTTTGATCCCATCCGTGAAACTTACGTACCGTTCTTCAGGGTCAACACTGTCTCTTCTACGCGCTCACCATCCCATTCCCCCCTCCCTCCTTCGCCACCAAAGACCATCCGAGCACGACCCCACCAATGAAGCCTCGACAAAGTTCAAACCTTCCGATACGCCAAGCTTGCTGCTCCAACTTGAACTTGGGCTCTTTCGTTGGCTCTTTCGTGTCAAGTGCGCAAGGTCTCCCGGACGTCGATTACTATACGTATCGACGTCCCGCGAGCGAGGTTTCCGTGCGTCTTCTACCTCGTAGTTAAGACACCTCTGATCGCAGTTTTTGCCCTTCACCTCCCCAGCCTTTTCAAAAATTTTTGGCCGCCGGCAGGCACGTCCCGCCTCGACGCGCAAAGCTCCGTCCTCGCGGCAACCCCTACTGAATTGTCGTGGGCCCGCGGAGGCGCCGCGCAGCGGCGCCGACAGCGTTGAGTATACATGCGGGGATTTGGTGTGTTCTCACCGCGACTTTGCTATGATCTGGATCCTAATCGACTTCCTCAGCTCGCTGGCAGTCACTTTGCGCTTCGAGATGGATGGTCCCCGAAGCCTGCGAGACTCTCGTGTGCCGACGTCCATTACTATATGTATCGACGTCCCGCGACCGCGTTTTTCGTGTGTCTTCCACCTCGTAGTTAAGATGCCTCTGATCACATTTTTTGCACTCCACCTCCCCAGCTTTTTTCAAAAGTTTTCGGCCGCCGGCAGGCACGTCCCATCTCGACTCGCAAGACTTCGTGATGAAGTTCTGAGAAGCCCTGATCTCTCGCATGAACTTTCCGGGTCGTCGGAGGCGGCGCGCAGCGCCGCCGACACCCTTGGGTGTACATATTGATGTCCCACGAGCGGGAACCTTGTACGTCCTCCCCTCAACCTCCCTGTAACTCTGCCGCTGATTTTTCATCCAATTGCTCAGCGTCCTGTCGAAAATCTGGCCGCCGGCAGGCACACCGCGCAGTGACAGTCAAAGATCCGTGGGAACTCATATGGCTTCGGGAGGCCCCTTGAGTATATGTATCGGCTTCCCGCGAGCGGGGTTCCACCTTGAGTATGTAGCTACTCAATTTGTGCTCAATGGTAATTTCTGTAGCCTTTATCTCTTGCGCTCTCGTGGTCGTCACACCAAATCCGGCAACTCTACATCTCAGCAATCTCCGATTGTGATCCCTCAGTCGGGGATATTCTTCTTGTAGGCGGAGCTAGGCGGTGGATTGAAATCCGGGTAAACGTATCGCGTAAATAATTCCCTCGACTGATGACCATCTCGTTCAAACCCCAGCTTTGTTTTCTGTCTTGTTCGGAGTCGCACAGTGCTCAAACTCTGCCTATGTAAACAGCTAAAGGGCAGCTACCCGCAGCAAATGACTCGGAGCCCAGACTCCGCTTGCGAAAAAGTGTTGCTTACCAACGCAAACTTAGCGATATCACTGCGCGTAAGTACTGAAACCATGCCAAGTTCCTGGTCCATTGGTATTGCTTACCATGCCACGGAAAGTACGCGGAACAGCATTACAATCACCTTACTCAACTGACAGTGTTCAACTCCGTTCAAATCCGAGCGAAATATTGACTCCCTGCCCGTTCAATTCGGTTACAAGCTGGATCGTTCTCCGCACGCTCAATCCCAACGAATTCCTCGCTCTTCAACCACCATTCGAGTTGAAGCGTGTGAAGCGAGTCCCGCGACTTCGCATCCCGGGAATCAACGTCAGTTAGCCAACATCTGGACACCTTCCTCCGGCAACACGGGAATCCTCCTGTGTCCCAAATGTGCTCGAGGCAACCATGCTCGAGGTGTGTCTACTCGGAGTTGAAACGGGAGGCGGGGGAGTTCAACGGGAGGCGGAGGAAACCTCGTCGTCTCGCGTCGCGTCGCGTCCCTGCAGTGTACGTATACACTGCTCCGCGCCGCGTATTTCGTTTACATTGATGTTACCGACAACAGCAATGACACGACAAATGTGATGGGGACCAAACAAACACGCCTCTTGCTCCCTTACCACCACCATCCCCTCCAACCTACAGCACCCTTTCCCTTCATACCTTACCTCTCCTCTCCTCTCCGAAGATGTCACGAGCTCGAATTCCTAGCCCACCTTGATGTAGGTTCATTTCCTCCCTGTGGAGACCTCGCTGACTCTGCTCGCAGGTTGCAACGAAGGTGGGGCAGTATCAGTCACTACAACCCACGCACACCAAGCAGGACCACGTAAGTCTCTGCAATTTCTCATTCATTTGCTTCAGTTCTAACTCTATGTTTTTCAGAATCCATCCATTGCTGACTCTGTACTTTCTAGCATTCCCAACTTGACCCACCCCCTTTCACTCCAATTCCACACTGTATTCACCACCCACAACCCTTTCATTTTGTTTTCCACACCAGACCACGCCCCTCCGGACGCTAATCCAGTACGCACGACCTTCGGGAACGCCGAGACTATCGCCGAACTACGACCCAAATTTCTGTAAAACTTACGGATTCTGAAACACGAGAGGCTAGCCGGGATATAAGGGGACTGCCCCTTGACGCGCCCCCTGCTTGGGGTTAGTGTCGGGGTAGTTTGTCGTTTTAGTGTTGTGTAGATTCAACCGTGAGAATAAATGAATTGATTCGGCAACTCGGCATCGCAAGTCTGAAGCGTCTTGATGTACTTGCTCACAAACATGCTGAAATGGACCTCATCGAAACTACGGAGATCAGGCGCCGCTCTTACACTGGAGCAGAGGACGCAGTGTAACAGTTGAAGCGCCTGCCGCGGAAGCAGCTCCTCCATCATCCACCGTCGCCCTCGAGCATTCGTCCCCACGCGACAAATTGGCTTTTCGACGGCGTCGCGGATAATTCATACATCGGGCGCCATGCGTTGAACACCTCCACCGACTGGCAAGCATTCACCGGGGGATTCATTGACGACGCTGGCGTATGTTGACATCCCGGCTCTCCACCTAGTACTACGTATAACCTCCCGCGTCGCAGTGGGTTGTACTCTCCGTTTGGACCATGGCCGATTACAAGAAATTTCGCGGGGAGGACAACGTGGATACGTTTCTGGTCAGGATTTAGGGATTACTTGCCTCAAGTGTCCGTTCTACTGCTCACCGAATCAACTGGGCCCACAGATCAGTGCCGGCCAGTTGTACGACAAAATTGCTGCCAATTGGGATGATACATGCGGCGGTGGAGGTAAGCGCGGTCTGTCTGGTACGTTCGATTCTCCCCTCATCTTGTCAAGTCTGGTGGACGACCGACCACGGGTATAAAAACGCAATCACGAACGAATTGTTCTTGACTCTGTCTGCCCGAGGTGTGTTTGATCTTCAACGCGTCGATGGCCTTTCAAAATGTGGATGTAGGTTACTTGAGGACTAGAAACCAGACCTATCTGGAGAACGCGAAAAAGGTGCGCAAAGGTAAACGTCAAATGCTCGGGTTTTTCTGAACAGTATTGTCCCAGACATGGGCATGGTGTACGCGGACATGTTGATAATCTTAAGGGGTTCTCTCACCGTTTTATGCTTAGTGGAAGGCTCCGGTATGCGGACCTCGACCGGTTTATTCAACGACGGGCTCGACTTTGGAACTTGCCTCAACAACAACGGCGTGAGTGCTTGCTTTATTTATTGTCTCGGTCCATTCCCGATTCTCACCAAATGACTCCTGGTTCAACGGTTCAACAGACGACCTGGACCTACAACCAGGTCAGCAGAGTGAACATCGGAAAATATTTTCTTCAACCCTCTGAGCGTCTCTCAGGGAGTCATCGCCTCAGGCTTGGCAGCACTCGCCGTCGCGACAGGCAACCACACGCTATTCAAACAGGCGCAACTCACGCTCGACGGGACGATCCGGTACCTTACCTCCCGCGGCGTGCTCAAAGAGTCCTGCGACGACCCCTTCGCGGGCGGGACCGTGTGCGATATTGACCAGCAGACGTTCAAGGTATCTACGCCTTGAATGTTCAAGTGAGGAATTTGAATCCGACCACAGGGCATCTGGACGAAACACTTGCAATACTACCTGACCTCCGCCGCAAGCGCGGGCGCGGAGGCTAACGCCAAGTACGGGCCGCTCCTCGGGCGCCAGAGCGCGGCGGTCTTGCGATACGCCACGAACCACACCTCCCTCGATATCGGTTCCGTTTGGTACGCGAAGGACCAGGTGCGTTTATATAACTCCACTCACTCCTCGTCAACTCTCCTCAGTTGTGCTGATGATACCAATATTTACCGCGCAGGGAGGGTCGGTCTACAACGTGAAGAGCCTCCCCAGCGGCATCGCAGCGCACGTCGCTGCCGCCCAATATGGCCCCTGCGTTTCCAATTGAACCCTGCTCTCAATTCCGACCGAGTTTGAGCCCTGAATACTATCAATTTCAACACAACCGTGACTACATACAGGCAGTACATGTACAAATGAGCCACGGTGAGGTATCAGCCTAACAGTATGTAAACTACTCCATTCATCATCGTTCGTTCATCGTAAAGAAGAAGTCCAAGTCCAATCCAATCCAAAGTCTGTTGTTGCCGTGAATAGTGGTTGGTTGGTCATAAGTTGCGGCTGCTGAACCTAATCGTCTCTCTGCGCGAGACCCACGGTCGACTCGCCCTGGTTGAAGACGACGCTGCGGGGAGTGAGGAGGACGTGAGTATGAGTATGAGTATGGAAGCGGAAGTTGTGAGGATGTATGGAGGAAGGGAGGACGACTACTTACTACACGCTCTTGAGGAAGATGTCGCCGAAGATCTAGCGTGTCGAGTCAATCGATATCCATCGGTCCACGAAAAATGAAAGAATGAATGAACCACACGCACATCGAAAGGGTTGCTCCCCCGCGACTGCACGCCGCCAAAGAGGAACCCATCCTCCGCCTCGCCGAACGGGAAGTCCTCCGCGTTCAACTAATGCCTCTCTCATGTCAACACACACAACACACAACAAGAAAAAAAGGAGGGAGAACGCACGGTGTACATCGTGTCCCCGATCGCGAACCCGAGGGACGGGACCGCCGACGACGCGGGGTACATCCACCCGCCCTGGTCGTTGTCGAACTTGGCGCCCTTGATGGCGCCGTAGATCTTCGACACGGTGTCGTCGTCGATGAGCATGAGCGTCGCTGTAGATTCACGGGTCAATTTGTGTGGCGGATGATTAAGAGGGAACGCACTGCCGGTGTCGAGGATGGTGGTGTTGTCGGCGCGCTCGATGGTCTCTCCGTTGAGGGTGTACGACGTGGAGGGAACCATCCAGAAGCCCTGCGAGCTGCGGGCACGGTGTCAGAGATACGTACGCATCGGGGAACAGCGCGATAGGTGGTAAGGTACGCACTTATCTACAGCGGTATACGTGATGGGGTTCGACGTGACGCTCTCGTCGATCTGTCGAGCGGGAATGTTCAACAACAACATCAAAGCCAGATATCAGCGGGAATGGACGCACCTCGCCGAAGCTGTAGAACCCCGCATTGTCGCCGCGGTCGAGCTTGACGGTGAAGAGCGGCTGCAGGATGAGCTTCTGCTCGATCATGTTCTCCACGGGGGTCTTGACCGGCCGGGGGGAGACGGTGTTGATGGCGGGCCAGGCGAGGCCCAGCAGGCCGTCGCTGCCCTCGCCGGAGGAGAACTGCGCGCTCATCTTCTCCGCGAGTTCGACCGCTTGCTTGGGGATGGCGACGCCCCCGATGGTCACGGCTGGCCAATGACAATGAGCTCGGGGGAAGTTGTTGGGTTGGGAGAGGACTCACTGTCGAGGTAGACGTTCCCAGAGGCGGATGAACCGTCGCCGTAGGAGATGTTCCTAGGGTTCGCATTTAGCATTAGGCAGACGCGAATTTGGATGAACACACCATGTAGAGCTTGCTTGCTTGGCGGCGGTCTTTGACTTGGACGGGTCGTAGACGTTGTGTCCGGTCTTGGACACGCCAGTAAGTTCAGAACTATAATTAGAGGGTCAAATTGTGAATTCAACCAATACACGCACACGCACCTCCACACCCACAAATCGGACTGCAAAGATAGGCGTGTTAAAATAGATTTCAACACCAAAAGAAACACGGTACCGATCCAGTGTCAAAGTCGAGGTTTAGGGTAACGCCAGGGGTGCCGATCTGAACAAAGTCAATCACAATACGGGAAGACGAGGAGGAAGACTTTTGCTCACCTTGACTTGGACGATATATTCCGCACTGGCGTGGACGTGAGCTCGGATACGGTTGGTTCCACGGCGGCGGAAGCACTTACTCTGAGGGAAAGATCAGCGGTGGGTCCATCAACTGACGCGTCATAACGCACCATTCTGAACAGATTCGGCGGGGACGTCGCCCGACTCGCCCTTTGCATTGATATGGACGACCATATTCTCGTTCTTCTGGAATGGCGCGAACTTTGTTCGTTGGAAGCCATAGCGGTTCGCCGCCTTCGCATAGGCGGAAAAGAGGGTCGGCCGTTTGCCCACAAACTTGGCGGAGCGGGCGAGGGGGCGCATGATAGACATTGATTCGTCAGGTTTAGTGGTGTCGTTGGTAGATTTCGTTGAGGACAAGAAAGAAAAGCAGCCCATTCGATGAGGGGATGAAGTAGTAGTAGTGCTAGGGGCTCCATGCGCATAATCGGGGCCTTTATACCATGCGCTGTGTCGCAGATAGAAGCAGAGTTGGGCACAAAAATAGATTGTTGGGTGATATGACGAGCGGTCCTTGGGCTGAGCCTGGCTGAGCGACAGCACGGCGGCCTGCATGACACCCAAGATGGGATCCTGCGAGCGTTCTCCGGCATGATCATCACCGTGTGCAGCTGCCAGCGGGTGCGCGGTATTTTCCGCTGGCCCATCGAATGGTATCTGTGCTGTTGAGCCATCGCTATACGGCTGAGGTTCCATTGCAAAATGCTATTCGGCCAGCCGCGTTCGTCGTTTGCCACAGGTCGTTGGCGGAGGTGTCCACAAATGGAGAAGCCGTTGCAGGAGAGGTCGCCTGATTGGGACCCGGTGGTAGCAGCGCTGCGATACCCGGTGGTACTCAGCGCTCCGAGGAATCTGTCACCGTGGAGGCTATTTTGTGGGTTTGTGAGGGCCTTATCTGCTGCGGCAGATATGGAAGCGTTCGCATCCATTGCAGGCGATGACAGCGGAGTCATGGCAGCCTGCGGAATTCAGGGTGATTTTGGGGGACGAGTAGCAGTCACGGTGCCAAACGGTGGTTGTGGTTTGCTGCATGGTGAAGCCTGAATTGGCACCATGGACTCGAGGTGGTGGTTGAAGGAATGATTGCAATGATGGCCAATCAGACGGTTCATGTTTGGCAAAGGCGGTGCAATGTTCGGTTTCTTCCGGTGATTTCAACCGTGGGAATAAACCCGACCGGCGTAAGTATTTGGTGGCCCTCTACAGGGTCAAGCATATTTCCTATGCTGAACCTACTTATAGTCCGCACCTTGTGTGTTTTCACATTCAATTTCCCTGGAAGAAACCGACAGGCTGCTGTCCGGGTTCAAAAGGTCCAACATACCGTCCCGTTGTGGGTGTCAAATGTTGTTGACCACTCAGTTCACAATCAAACTCCAGTAAACAGTCAGTCTGACGCTTTATAACGGTCCGTCTTCGCCCAGTGTTCGAGTTTGTGCACTCGCTGCAATCGCATCACCAGTAAATCGAACCGTGGGAATGCTTCGGGTTGTTCCGACGCAACAATTTTTCAACCAACCCTACACTTGGAGCCACTTGGAGGGTCGGCGTCGACAAAAATTTTGGAAATTACAGTAACAGGCCAACATGAATTAGAGGTACAGTAATGAAACAACATGTGGCGGTGAGTAGCGTGCTCTGTCTATCTATACCGGCGAGTCAAGCTCTGCCACAGAGCTATTCACGCGCTTGCGACCGGCGATTACCTCCTGTTCGAAACGAATAACGATTTCTGGGCCTTTATTCGTCAAATAGATGGATGCAAGGCGCGTAAACTTGCCTTACCGTCCTCCGCTACGGATGAGGGCGACTCTGGGCGTGCAGCCCCTGGAGATCGCGGGGAAAATTGGATGGTATCCTGCTCGAAGTCGTCTTGTATGATGTCAGTGACCCATCGTCCCCGGGTGTTGCTATATTTTTTGGCGCTTGGTTTCGCGGAGTCGTTCTCCGAGCGAAGGTCGAGGATTCTGGGCCGATTGAGGTTAGCTGTAACGAAGGACTAAGGCCGATGTCGTATACTCACAGTCGGCAGCAGAGAACGCTGGAGATTTGAATACTCATCGGAGCGTTGATGGATTGAATAAGCTCGTTTGGTTGACTGAAGGGGCAGGGTTATCGATTGGCAACCATTTTATGAGAGGACTACGGAACGCACATGAAGAAAATCACGTTCAATCTGACGGATGGACTGAGTTGCCGAGAATTTATCGCACAAGGGACGACTCACAGGTTCAAGGAAGTGATGGCAAAAAAGTAGAGAAGTCCGTCCCTCAAGATTCGATTCAACAAGGATGAAGACCTCCCTTGACGGGTGTGATCCAAGATTTTGTAAACTGTCATGCCCGTCATAATCACGTCGAACGTCCTACGACCCTGAGCATGCTACATTGAGGGAGGTTGTTTGATAACGACTTACATGGGTGAGGCGTAAAACGCGATAATGAACTTGGGACCAGCTATCGATGACTTGCCGGTGACTGCCAGAAACGTGAGATCGGCCCTCAACTGCAGCATTAATTTGCACTTGCCGATACACGGCCCGGGCCATGAGGGCAGCCTTGTGTCTGAAAGAAGTTCAGAATGTGACAGGGTGAATGGGATTACTGTAGCAAGCCACTGACAGTCAAAGGCGAGAATGGGCACTGCGATCATGACACCAAGGAACCCGGCGACCAACACTCCGAGGAATACGCCCACTTTCCTGCTGCAGCCGTACAGAGCGTATATCCTAGAGGTCCGGCGATGTTTAGTCATCTAAAAACGGAGGTATTAAATTAGCTCACCTCAATGCCAGGACTGTTCGCAGCGGCAAGACGTGAGTCAAGGCGGGAACACCAATGAAGATCTGAGCGCTCAGTACTCACCGAGCTCGACAGACAAATCGATGGGGACCGCGATCCCAGGAAGAATGCGGACATATCTGGCGCACGATCTGCGCCGTTCTTTGATTAGCGCCTTAAAAGGACTGGGCGCTGAGGTTGAACTCACGGCTCGCTCCATTTCGCGAAAAACCCTGGTTAACAGTCATTATCCTGCCACTGTCCCGAGCCAAGACACGCACAAACGTCGGTCACTAAAATCGGAGGAAATGGTTTAGCGGTGTCGAATGATTATTGAGGCCGGCCACAGTACTCGCCTATGAGCACCACGAGGGTGTAATAGCGCACCAGACAGTACAGAATTTTGACGGGACTCCATCCCCGCTTCGACTTCCAGATGCACCTCCACTAAAAAGCGTCATTATTTGCGCCCGACGTACGAAAAGAGGTAAAAGCCTAAGTACCTCTTGCGGAAGGCAAGATAGCCAGTCCCAGATTAAAATCGATGTGGTGCCTGCGTCTGATGAGCGCAGAAGCGGCGGCATAGATGAAATAACATACATGCGATGTAGGTCTGCGTGGCGCAACCTCAGCTCTCCCACCATCTCCTGGAGTGAGAATACACAACGTACCTGCGCCACATTGATCACATTCAGGAACTCAGTAACTTTTGAGTTGCTCGACATTGAGTCCGCGAGTGAATGTAGGAGGGAGGGAGCGGGTGCTAAGGCGCCTCCTGCCCTTCGTGTCTTTATTTCATCGGCGAAGCGGCGACTCGGCAGAACTCCATAGGTTTCCGTAGCCGCCGGAGCTATAAATGAACTTGAGCCAAACGGAGCTGTGGAGGGGCATGTTCCCACGGCTGCCTTGGAAAAATCCGTGGCTTACTTACTTCCTCGAGGATGAGAGAAGACCCGAAGCTCCACACGGCAGGCCGGCGGACACGAACCTGTCTGAACAAGTATTTCTTGAGTAGCTCGAGTCGCACTAGTAGGATTCCGCTAGGGTGTCTTATCGCGCCAAGGTCGAAGAGGAATTATTCACTAGCAAGCGAATGCCTGAATTCGTGAGCAGGTTCAGCCCAGAAGCCTATGGGTGCTTGTGGGCGCCGGCCTAGAAACCGAAGAACCCAAGAACGCGAGAGCTATCCGCGGCACTGATGACACTGGCGACCCACTCTGGTTGAGAGTGCCGGGGTTCTGGTTCTTGCGGACCTATGAATGCAATGTATAAGCTTTCGTTCATTTATGATCATTTTTCATGTCGCGCTGGTATTAAAACCAAGTCACGTATATATTATTGATTGACAACCTTGCGGATAAGGAGCGCCTCCACATACTCGTCTAGAGAGTGCTGTCCCCAAACAGCTTGAATATTTGGATGTTGATGAGGTTGCACGCCGGGTCGTTCTCCTCGAACATATACTTTTCTGCGGGGTGCGTCCACACCTTATCCTGGCTGATGGACAGGGCTTGCCCGGTGACCGCGCTGTCTCCGAGGAATTTCTGGACCGGTGATAAACGTTGAACGGGTGAATTGTGGAAGACGACAGACCTCAAATTGATCGAGAACAAGCTGTATGTCGGACAACAGGTTGCGCTCGTGGAACGGCTCAAAGAAAACCTCCGCTGCAATCGGGGTTTGCACCAAATTCGGTGCCACTACGGAAGATGAATGAAGCCTCATATGTTGAGAAGGAAAAAGAACACTCACCGGCGTTGACCGTGATGTTCTTGTCGGCATAATACTGCGCGGCCGAGCGCATGAAATTGACGACTCCGGCCTTGGACGCGGCGTACATGGGCATCGCGCGCGATGGGTAATACCCGAAAACACTGGCTGTGAGAATCAACTTGCCACGGAAGCCGGACGGTCCGATCTCCTGCCGTTCGAAGGTTTGGAGCGCCAGGGCAGCCGTGTACAGCTGTCCTGTCAAGTTGATGTTCGCTGTCCCGAGGTCGGGCTTCACTATGGGTCTCGACGCTGCCGTCTCTGGGTCGAATGGCGGGAGCCACGGGCGCTCGGCGATCCCGGCGTTGGCGAAAACTGAAAGAAAGATAAATTATTGCGATGAGAGGCCACGTTCAAACACCCACCATAGTCGATTCGCTTGAAGGTGCTAGTGGCCTTCTGGAACCCTGCGAGCTGCTCCTCCCAGCTCGTGGTGTCCGTGGTGACAGAAATCGCGACGCTGGTGAGGTGAACTTGTCAAAATTTTCGAGGTTTACAATGTTTGACCCTCTTACACGTCGCCTGTCTTTTCGTTCAATTCTGCGGCGAACTTGGCCCCAGTTTCAGCATTTATGTCGGCGATTATGACCAGTCCGCTTCAGGCAGACATGAGACAAGAACATGGCAAATTGAAGGTCATACCCCTGGTCAACGAGCATAGTGGCCAGAGCGCGCCCAATACCTAGAACCCATGAGATATTTCCAGCATGTGGGTCACGGCAGAGACGTACCAGAGGCGGCACCTGTAATGTAGGAGACTTCTCCACGAGATATTGACGGCATGGGTGGTCGGAATGTGGATGTGGTGAGCAAAGGGAGTGGGGTGAAAGTAGGCAAGATGAAAGAGGTATCTGAGGGAGCTCAATGCGGTGCCGTAAGCTTCGAATTTGTTGCGCGGGGGCGGAAATAACCGACTTTATACCACGGCTCACGGGGTCGGTCGGAGACGACGCGGAGCCGACTTCCCGCTTACTGCCATCGAGGATGGGATGCTGAGAGGGTAAATTGCAGATCTGGCCGGAGGATCTAAGTCGGCAGACGTTTTTGGACTGCTGCGCAGGCTGAACATCGGTTCAGTTGCAAAACTCGTAGATATCGACATCAACGGTATGTAGGCGGGAGCCAACATACAGAACTGAGTCTCACCATTCATTGCTCCGAATGGGCCTTCCGTTCGAACAGGGTCGGGTGGATGGTGCCAGATAAGTAAACACCTTTTGCTGAATTGAACGTCGACGTTGAGTAATGGATATCGTGCATACTAAACCGCGCTTACCTTCAAATAACTTCCCAGTCTCGTTGTGGATTCAGATCATCTTCATCAGCAGTAAGCTTTCGCTTGAACTTCTGCGTCTGTGAGGCTCAGCGGATGGCAGATCCGAGGAAGACTAGGGTGAGGACCTATTGGACAAGCTTGAGGAGTCAAAGAAGGCAGGCTGAATCAGAGGCCCAGATATTTTGGTGCGCAATTTCGCAAATCGTCGGGGGACAGAGTTTCGGATCGAACGCGTCAGAATTTTTCTCCAGCGTGTCTTCTGATAGTAAAAGCCATTTTGAAGCGTTTGAGCGACGAGAGCCTCTCAGGAAGCAACGCCCGTTTTTTTCATGGTTTTGTGGGCGGTGGCAAGCGCAATCAGTCACACGTGACATCTCTCCTTCCTCTTTCGGACTTTTTAAGCAAAGGACTTGGTCGCGGCGTATGTGCACCTCTGTCCCCGCTGCAGTTTATCTCATAGTTCGCCAGCATGCTGGTACTCCCTGGATCTTCCGTGCTGTCGAACCCCAAGCGGGAGACTTGCTTGAGAGACATCCAGCAAAAGTGCTCGTTCATACAATCCGTCGACGCGATCTGGATCCATCTGGTCAAATGCACCTCTGCGGAAGCCGAAACTACCCTCTCTGACCCAAATTCTCCTTCACGGAGCGCTTTGGATCATCTTTTGGCCTATGGGGACGACGTGAAGCTGGACCACACCGACAAGAAGCTCGCAGACGCTCACAATGTCGTGTTTATCACTCCGAGACCAGGATCTATCTCGCCTTGGTCAAGCAAGGCCACCGATATTTCCGCTATATGCAAACTAGGCGCCTATATCGAACGCCTGGAACGGGGAATGGCGTTTGTCTTCACAACAACAGACGAGCGCGCATTGACGGAGGAAGATGTTCGACTCTTCTCGCACCTCATACACGACCGTATGACGCAGGCCGTGCGCCTTGCGGCCCCTGAGGAGCGGGTATTGTTCACCCACCACAGCCCCAAACCGCTCCGGATCGTCGACCTCAATGATGGTGCGGACGCGAAGGCGAGCCTTGTCTCCGCCAACAAGGAGCTCGGCCTCGCGCTCGCAGCCGATGAAATGGATTACCTCGTCGACGCCTACGCCGCCGGTCGTAATCCCAGTGACGCGGAGCTCTTCATGTTCGCGCAGGTCAATTCGGAGCATTGCCGGCACAAAATCTTTAACGCGTCCTGGACTATAGACGGCAACGCTATGGACTCCTCCCTGTTCCAGATGATTCGCAATACCGAGAAGATCAACGGAGCGAACACCATCTCTGCCTACTCCGACAACGCCGCCGTCATGCGTGGCCACTCTGCACCGCGATTTGGCGTCATCCCTGGTCCCTCCGAGCGCGAAATTCGTAATCTTTATCAGTCTAACCAAGAGGAAATGCCAATCCTCATCAAGGTGGAAACCCATAATCATCCTACCGCCGTTTCGCCATACCCCGGAGCGGCTACCGGCTCTGGCGGTGAAATCCGTGACGAGGGTGCTGTCGGGAAGGGGTCGAAGCCAAAAGCTGGGCTCGCCGGCTTCACGGTCTCCAATCTCCTCATCCCTGGCTTCGAGCAACCCTGGGAGACTGATTTCGGGCGGCCCAGCCACATCGCCTCTGCCCTCGACATCATGGTCGAAGGTCCTCTCGGTGCCAGCGCCTTCAACAACGAGTTCGGGCGTCCAGCCCTCACAGGGTATTTCCGCACCTTCGCCGAGCGTGTCCCCGCTGTCGATGGCGCACAGGAGATCCGTGGCTACCACAAGCCTATCATGATCGCGGGCGGATATGGCAACGTGAGGATGCAGTTTGCGAAGAAGGAGCGCATTACGCCCGGCGCCAAGATCGTCGTGCTGGGTGGGCCCGGGCTGCTGATTGGTCTCGGTGGTGGGGCGGCGTCGAGCCAAGTTTCGGGGGCAAGCTCCGCTGAATTGGACTTCGCGTCGGTACAGCGCGATAACCCGGAGATGCAGCGCCGGTGCCAGCAGGTGATCGACACTTGCGTCAATTTGGGCGACGAGAGCCCGATTCAGAGTATCCACGACGTTGGCGCGGGCGGGTTATCCAATGCCCTCCCTGAGCTGGTGCACGACTCGGGGCTCGGAGCGGTTTTTGAGATCCGCGATGTTCTGGTCGCAGATTCGTCCATGTCGCCTATGGAGATTTGGTGCAACGAGAGCCAGGAACGCTACGTCCTCGCCATCTCCCCCGACAAGGCCGACGACTTTGAGGCCATCGCCATCCGCGAGCGTTGCCCATTTTCCTTCGTCGGCGTCGCGACGGAAGAGGAGGACCTGATCGTTACCGACAGTCTCTTGTCGCAGGATGTCATCCGCCTGAAGATGTCGACGTTGTTCGGGAAGCCGCCCAAGATGTCGCGCACGGCGACCACGCTGACGCCCGACCGCATCCCCTTCGACTCCAGTCTCTCTTCCTACCTCCCTGCTGCGAGCACCGTCCGCGAACGCCTCACCCTCGCCGTCACCCGTGTCCTGCGCCTCCCCTCCGTCGCGTCCAAGTCCTTCCTCATCACCATCGGCGACAGATCCATCACCGGGCTCGTCACCCGCGACCAGATGGTCGGCCCATGGCAGGTACCCGTCGCGGACGTTGCCGTGACGCGCACCTCGTACGGGTTCGACGTCCTCTCCGGCGAGGCCATGGCCATTGGCGAGCGCACGCCCATCGCGCTCGTCAACCCCGCCGCGTCCGCGCGGATCGCCGTCGGGGAGGCGCTCACGAACCTCGCCGCGGCGCACGTCGGCTCCCTCGCGCGGGTGAAGCTCAGCGCGAACTGGATGTGTGCCGCGTCGAAGGAAGGGGAGGGCGCGGCGCTGTATGCGGCGGTGAAGGCGGTGGGGATGGAGCTCTGTCCAGCGCTGGGGGTGGGCATTCCTGTGGGGAAAGACTCGATGTCGATGTCGATGAAGTGGCGGGAGGGGGTGGAGCAGCGGGAGGTCAGCGCGCCGCTGTCGTTGATCGTCACAGCCTTTGCGCCGGTGGAGGATGTTGGCCGTACATGGACGCCGCAGCTGCTGACCGACGTCCGGGAGCCGACGATCCTTGTTTTCTTCGATCTTGGAGGCGGGAAGGCGCGGCTGGGCGGATCGGCGCTGGCTCAGGTGTTCAAGGAGATTGGGTCCGAGGCGCCGGATGTGGACGACCCCGCGTTGCTGAAGGCATTCTTCCAGGGATCTCAGGCGGTGCGGGTTGCGGAGCCGGATTTGATTCTGGCGTACCACGACCGCTCCGATGGGGGTCTCTTCACGACTATTGCAGAGATGTCGTTCGCGGGCCATGTCGGCGTGCGCGTTTCCCTTCCCGACACTCACGATCCCATCTCGGCCCTGTTTAACGAGGAGCTCGGCGCCGTCGTTCAGATTCGAGAAGCCCAGATCGGACGGCTGACCGACGCCTTTACCAAGGCGGGGTTCCCAGTCTCCTTAATCCATGTCGTCGGGAAGGTCAACGCGTCGACGGACCAGGTTTTCACCATCGCGCACGGGTCAGAGGAGATCTTCAGCTCAACCCGCCAAGAGCTGCAGCAGATGTGGGCCGAGACCTCGTTCAAGATGCAATGCCTCCGGGACAACGCCGCCGCTGCCCAGGAGGAGTTCCAGCTCATTACTTCTCCAGTCCCGACCGGCCTGTTCTACGATCTCAAATTCACCTACTCCCCGTCTCGCAGCTACTTCCGCCGGCCCAAGGTCGCTATTCTCCGCGAACAGGGCGTCAACGGCCACGTCGAGATGGCATGGGCTTTTACCGCTGCCGGCTTCGATGCGGTCGACGTGCATATGAGCGACGTCCTCAGCGGCGCGACCACTCTGAGCGACTTCCGCGGGCTCGCTGCCTGCGGTGGATTTTCGTATGGTGATGTTCTCGGCGCGGGTAAGGGATGGGCTCATTCGATTCTCCTCAACGCCGCCGCTCGAGACGAATTCTCGACCTTCTTTACGCGCGACGACACGTTCACGTTGGCGGTGTGCAACGGCTGCCAGTTCCTCAGCCATCTGCGCGACATTGTCCCCGGCGCGCGGGACTGGCCCGACTTCAAGCCAAATAAGAGCGAACGCTTCGAGGGCCGCGTTGCGATGGTCGAGGTGGTGGACAGCGAGATCACGCGCAAGTCGGTGTTCCTGCAGGATATGGCGGGCTCCAAGCTCCCTATCGCCGTCGCCCATGGCGAAGGCCGCGTGTCGTTCACTGCGCCAGAACACCGACAGTCGATGGAGGCGCAGGGGTTGGTGGGGCTGCGCTTCGTCGATGGGCAGGGGAAGGCGACCGAGGTGTACCCTGCGAATCCGAACGGCAGCCCCGGTGGTATTACTGGCGTACAAACGCCCGACGGTCGTGTTCTCGCGTTGATGCCACACCCGGAGCGAGTCGTTGCCCTCGAGAGCAACAGCTGGTATTCGACTGCGATCGCCAAGGAGTGGTCAAATGTAGGGCCGTGGTTCCAGATCTTCCAAAACGCTCGCAAGTGGTGCCATTGAGCGAGGTGTGTGTCTTCTGAGGCAGATTTGTCCGCTTGACTGATCACCTTCAAATTGTAGCTTGAATTGAAACTAAAAAATGTAATACGCATGTGTACCAGCAGTATAGAACGATAGAAAATATTTAGACTTTGTTGTACGCTACAGCGCTTCGCCAATGCTGCTGCCCATTCTGAATCGTCCAGTCTGTCTGCCCAAGATGGAATCGGCAACATATTCGTTTACCGGATCACCGAAGGCTCTTTGTAGCCAACGTCCATGGGAGCGTCGATGGAGTTCGACCGAGCAGAAATCCAAGTCCCAGAGACCTCCGAATTGCCATCCTATGCGCCGAGAACCTCTGTGAAGCGCTCTCCGGACGTCTGGTTTGAGGATGGGACCCTCATCCTCGAGGCGGAAGACACCCAATTCAAGGTCTTCAAAGGAATGCTGGCGGCCAACTCCACAGTCTTCGCAGACATGCTCGTTGTCGGGTCCACACCACCCAACGGTGACTCGGAGATGGTCGATGATTGTCCCGTCGTCCAAGTTTATGACACGGCGCTGGACTTGAAGCACTTCCTCAAGGCAATCCATCATGTCGGGTGAGTTCTTAAGGCGGGTTGGAGCATTGTTGGTTACTGAAGGGTACCGCCCAGCTATTATGACCCCGCTGAAACGAAGGACTTCCTGCTGATTGCTGCAATCTTGCGGCTAAGCACAAAGTATAATGTCGACTTCGTACGTCTTTGTCCCCTTCCACACCGAGAATGATATGTATGAGATATTCAATCCAGTTACGAAGACGAGCCCTGGCTCATGTCTCCTCGCTGTACCCTACAACGCTGAAGGAATGGGACCAGCGACAGGACACGGCTATGGAGGTTTTCAATGCGCGTCCGTTTGCAGTTCTCCTTCTCGCCAAGGAGACAGGACACCAAGCGCTCCTCCCCGCATGCATGTACCTGTGCGCCGACAGCGTCGATATAGACGACATCCTCGACGGCCTCAAGTCCATAGACGGGAAACACATCGAGCTCGACTGGTCCGACAAGCGGGCCTGCATCCGCGGCCGCCAGAACCTCCTGCTCGCGCTGCGCTCCGAGGTCTTCGCCTTCCTCACAGGCAGCCTCGCGATCCCGAACTGCGCCTCCCCGCAGCGCTGCGACAGCTCGAAGCTGCGGTGGCTGCAAAGCCTCGAAGCGTCGCTCGGCAACGGCTGCCCCGGCATATTCTCCATTAAATTCCCCTGGCCGTCCTTCCGCAAGGCGGTCTGCGACAACTGCTACTCGGCGTCGTACACGAACTCCAATCAGCAGCGGCAGCTCATTTGGGACAAGCTCCCTAGCTACTTCGACATGCCACCGTGGGCGGAGCTCGTCAAGTCGTCTTGATACTACATTCCTCTACCATGTCTAATAACACCCCATCCTCAACACGACGCGACGACACACGATTTCAGTTCTTCTCGCGCACGACCACCCTCTCGTCCCCTTTTGCGTTCTGCCCATTGTACATATCTTTGTATATGCGGTCCTGCCCGCTCGGGGCGGTTTGCCCACTACCTTCGCACAACTACCCCGGTTCGCTGCAGCGCTTCTCCGCCGCCGGTGCCTCTGAGTCCCAACGAGACAGCCGAGCGGGTTTGTGGCGATCAAGGCGCGGTGGATCGAGTGGTGCTTACTTGCGCCAGTCTGGGAAGGACGGGAGCGGGCCTCACCAACTTCTCCGGACACGACACGACTTTTGTTGGGTCCTGTTCCCAAACCGCACTCGATACCCGCAGCCCCGCAGCCCCTCGTTCGCGAGCTGCCGAGATGTAAATATGAATTGGCAGGGCCGGACAGATCAAGCGGTGGTCGTCACTTTCGACACCCGCAGGACACCACGCATCCTTGTGTATCTCCGGCCGCACATATCTTGGTTTATTCGCCCAATATATTGCGCTCATCGATCGGCGCGGGATCCTCGCTAGCTCCTTACTTTCGTGTATGCTGTTGCACCGCAGTCCCTTGCTTTTTCGCTTCCATACGCCGACGTACTCACTTTCCGTTTTGGACCTCGAGTCCTACGCGCTTCTCACTGATCATTCTACACGCAATCAACCTCTTGTCCAATCCACCCAAAGGCACTTTCGTTCCCGTCGTGGCTCATAAGCACTGATATCTCTCTTGCGAATTTTTTAGTCACCGTTGGCCCTTCGTAATCGGTTCCTGGGGTCCTTCGTCAACAATTTGAGACTCTGGGCGGAGTGACAGACTGAATTACAAGGCTGTATTGCTGTATTCCCTCCTGTGGCAGAGCAATCGCTGTGGAACACGTGTACAGCCCTTTCAGGCTTCGGATTCTAAGTTTGTGGTCTGTCCACGATGTGTATGCAGTTCTGGCTGTCGCATTCCGGCCGTCCTCCGCCATGTCTTCCCCTTCCAACTCGGCGGCCCTTATACTCTTCAATGCCCACCCCTGTATGACCCGCGTCAAGAGATCGGAGGAGCGGGATCCCGATAAGCGCTGGGCTCTCACGTTGAAAGGCTTCACTCTATCTCCAGGGCGCACCTTGGATCGGGTGTACACCGTTTCGGGGCATGCATTGGAGAAGCAGGCAAACCGTGTTGCGCACAAGATGGGTATGGGTTCACTTGCTGCTGCGCAGAAACTCGAGGTCTATTTCGGAGATGGTGAACAGCGTTTGTTGAAGCTCGAAGGTCTGCGCAGTTGCACCCCGCCTAAAGTGCGAGATTATTGTGCAAATCTCGTGAAATATACATTGCCGTAGGCATTTCGCAACTCATCCGGGAACCATTTCTGAACAGTCATTTCCACAGAACCCAAGCGCCAATCACTCGACTTCACGCATTCAGGAACCTCGTGCATCTTTGCACGAGGTTTCCTGGCCTCCGTGCGATCTTCCTTGGATGCAAGGCTATGCGAGGTGTGACATCGGCGGCCAGCATTTCCGAGCTCTGGGAGTCGGATCCTCTCGCGGCGCCGAGCAAGGAATGGTCGTTTTGGCAAGGGCTGGCAGTAGCATGCTGGTGCGAGACTACAATCTCTCCGCTACTCGACGACACCCCGGTAGCGGAGCTCACATATTGTCCGGAGGAGGGTCTTTCTGTTATTGAGCAACTGTTGGTCGAGTGGGAGTCTTCGTGAGTGACATTGAACCACCTACCACAACTTCACTAACAGATATGAAGGGCGGATTCCAAACTTTCTGCTGCATTGTGTGTTCGGTATCTTGGGGGTATCCTCAATTTGCCTGGCTTCTGGACAGAGATCAGTGCTATGCACTCCCTTGTGGCCAAAAAGTTGTGCCGTGGGATGGTCCGAGCATTGAAGGATGTTGGTGTTGACATCCTCCAGCTGGGGTCTTTTGACGACGACGAACCACCGTTTGATTATGATGGTATCGACTTTCTCGCCGCCACGATGCTGATTGCCTTGGCAAGTTGGTTTGGGAAGTTTGGTCAACAAGAGCAGACCGAGCAATTGTGGTACGATTCGCTCCGGGAACTTCTGCAACTGTTAAGGGCGTAAGTGTCTCGTCAACTGTTTTGTGTAAACTTATTTGACCTAACAACCTCAGGCCACGATCTGCGGACCTCCTACCGCAGGCCTCCGCCTCTGCTATCGACATTTGGGGAGCTCTCCTGCCGCTGCACTTCCAAAGTGTGGTGCTGGATGTCACTGCCAGATGGTACAAAGATTTGAATGCCGCTAGCTGTCTACCTCTAATAAAAACTGCAGTGAGGACGGCAATGGGCCGAGCAGTGGGAACACCCTATCTGACTGGAGCCCTCCGCTTGCTAGTATCACTGGGATCATTGTGGAAGACAATCTGAACGATAACGACAACAGTGTTCTATCCGGTGATAAAGAATGGGTGCCCAACCCATCCCCGAAAGACTCCGGCTTAGCGACCCCATTGGAAGTCAACGACGGGCCTGCAGTTAATTATTCCCAGTCTTCTGATAATATTAGCTGAAGATTAACAGGACGGGTTTGAGATCAATCTGACACCTGATCACGCAGAACAACCGGAAATGCGGGAGAATTCTGTGGATGCTCGGGAGGGCTTGGTGTGTATGCATTTCTTCTTGCTCATGTTCTACAATTCGGAATGTTGACAGGGGGTCGAGAGTGTTCCAACACTTGATCATCCAGAACACGGGAAAACACAGGAGGATTCTGTCGATGCTCCAGAGGACATGGAGATCAATGACGGGTTGAGCGTTGGAAACATTGTGATCGACTCGGGCTCTCAACTTGCCAGTGCCCTCTTGGACGATAATGTGAACAACAACGACAATAGTGTTCCATCCCATAACGAAGAATCAGTGTCCTACCCATCCACTCCGGAGGACCCCAGCCCAGCAAACCCACTGGAACTTAACAACAGGCTTGAGGTTAATTATTTCCAGTCCTTTTGAGAATATTAGCTGAAAATCAACAGGACGGGCTTATGATTGATCTAACACCTGATCACGCAGAACAACTGGAAACACGGGAGAATTCTTTGGATCCTCAGGAGGACTTGGTGTGTCTGCATTTCTTCTTTCTATGTGTTCTACAATCCAGTTGACAGGGGGTCGAGAGTGTTCCAACACTTGATCATCCAGAACACGGGAAAACACAGGAGGATTCTGTTGATGCTCCGGAGGACATGGGCCACATGGCAGATGATGAAGGATTCAGCATTGGAAACACTGTATTTGACTCGGGCACTCAACTTGCCAAGACCCTCTTGACATTTCTCAAAAACCACAACCAGCGTGTCCACCACAGCACAGCAAAACCGCAAGCCCACAACAGGCCTGTGGTCAATTATTTTCCAATCTTTCTGGTGATGTTGGCTGAAGATTGACAGGAGGAGCTTGAGTTCACCAATTCAACACCTGTGCACGTAGAACAACCAGAGACACGAGAGGATTCTGTGGATGCTCAGGCAGCGTTGGTGCGTATGCATTTCTTCTTTCTTGTATCATACAACTCAGGAACATTGACAGGCGGTTGTAATCGATCCAACACTTAATCATCTAGAAAACGAGGAAACACGGGAGGATCCTGAAGATGCTCAGGAGGATGTGGTGTCTGACCGACACCGCCAGGACGGAGACCGGTCAAGCACTGGAAATACTCCATTTGCATCGGACACTCCACTTGCCCGTGTCACTGGTGCCGCCCCAGAAGATAATCTGAGTGACAGCGACAATAGTGTTGGACCCAATAGTGAAGAATTGACACCCAACCCACTTACCCAAGCGGACCCCACCTCAGCAAGTGCACCACACCTCCCAGATATACCCCACCCATCCCTAAATCTTCTGTTCGCACTTTTGGCCGCTGCTGCAGTCTCCGCCTGGCAGCCACCCATGCCACCAAGAGCACTATACTACCCACCAGATATTCCCCTCCCCCAACCAGATATTCCCTTCGCACCCTGGATACCCACACAGGACATATTCCCCATTGACCTGACCGACCCAGTCGATTTCCACCGCTTGGAACGTGCCATCGACAATGTTTCTATCTCCGAGCATACAACGGTCTACATCTATCCCTCTTCCCGTGACCGCTGCCTTCTGCAGGTGCCCACGCAGGGCAGGCACCTCACCACCTTCTCCTTCATCCAATACCTGCAGACCATGATGCGCAAGCCCCTGACCCCCCACGACTTCACGACTCTCCTCTCAACCGCCGCGCAGCAGGAGGTGTATCATCACTTTCTCGCGCGCAGCCGCAAGGGCAAGCAATTGTGGGATGGGTTCACCAGAGGTGTCCGCGCCGCCCGTGGACCCAAGGGAGTAATTTTGCTTCAAGGCCATCATTATCTTTGGGGTTTCTCACAAGATCAGCACGGGCAGTGGATCATGGATGTCGACGTCCCAACTCCGCAGGAGGCCCCGCAAAGCCACCGGTTTCATACATTATACTTCTCGTCCCAGTAATCCCCATTTTTTTTTATTATGCATGTTTGAACTTTGTAGTACTCTGTATTGCCAGTAAAACTGTAATATATATCATTACAGGCGGCATTGTGATTTCGACCCAAAATCAACACCCTTTGCAGAAATGAACCGTGGGAACATGTGGTGCTGAAGCCATAGTTCAAGCCAGAAACCATGGTTTGGCTTGGCTGGTGTGGGCCTCTGGCTCTGACTTGAATTGAATATTTGTGAGTCCAAGGCAGATCAAACCAAGGACAAGCCATGGTTTCTGGGCCAAGCCAAGCCAACACAACACCATCCGGAGAATTCGATCTTCTGCGGCACCTGATGACTGTGCAGCCCCCTTTTCTCTTCTTCTCTTATCCTTTGTCTGAAGACTCATGTCGAAACCAGAGTGCAACAAAACAAGCTCACCAGGAGGCATCTCAACCTCCATCTTACTTTAATCATTGCTGGTGTTTCATTCGTCGGCCCATTAGGCTCCCGCCTCACCTCCGGGCGCTGCTGTGACAGCCACCAGCGGTCTGCCACCAGGCTCATTCTCGAGCTCCTGTGAGCTTCCGCGTTCGCGTCGAGACTAGGCACAAAATTATTGCCCTGTTGTGGGGTTCAACCTTAACAACTTTCAGATTTGTAGTACTTCTCATTGCGCCTCGATTAGAAACGGTCCTCTGGGCCAATAAATTGAGCTAATCTCCTACCGATCGAAGAGAAAAAAGAGGATTGAAGGATTTATTGAACGGGTCCTTATTTCCCTGACTTCCGTTTGCATCCGAAATGCTCCCGGATATAGCCGAATGATAACGTCAGCCTATCGCGGTTACAGCTCACGACGATGTCGCCTCCCCCGCAGCCTCTCCCTCCAGCCACACCTCCCCCACCACCGGGCGAAGACCTCAACGACCCTCCCCCGCCATATCCTTCGCGAACAAGACGCTCCAGACGCCCAAATCGTCGTCAAATCCAAACGAGCAGTCTCCACGGCCAAATCTCGTCCACCGACTCGCATTCGGACTACGAAGCCCTCACTTCCCCGCAAGCAGACGACGGGGAGCTAGATGCGAGCGAGACAACGCCGTTTTTGCCCGGTGCGCGACGCACCCGCCCGCGATCCGGGTCGCATCCGAGCGTGGTCTCGTCCGTGTCCGTCGCGCCGTCCCTAGCGCAGACGATCGCGTCGTTGTTCCGCACGGACGACGACGACGAGGAAGAACGGGAGCGGGAGGAGGGCCCCGAGGGTGCGCTCGAGGACGGGCTGCTCTTCTCCGCCGGCGAGCCACCCGAGGTGCACACACGCCCCGCGGGCTTCTGGTCCCGCCGCGCGTGGCGGCGGTACTTCCGGCCCCTGCGGCGGAAGGTTTACTATCTGTCCCTTTTTCACCTCTATGTCGTCAACTTCCCGTTCGCGCTGGCGGCGTTTCTGTTTACTGTCGTGTTCACGGTGGTGCGTCGTCGTCGTCAATATTTTCCAATCTAATTCAATAATAATATTAATGACAACGGTTTCACTACTGCAGACCGGCACGACTCTCCTCGTCGCCCTCCCCCTCGGTGCCCTCTTGTGCTTTTTCAACCTGTTGGGCGTTCGTACGTTCGCCCGTGGAGAGGTATGCTAAGTTATTATTGTAATATTGCGCGTCGACGGCTCACGAGAAAACGAATCACACAGCTCGCCCTCCAAACAAAATTCCACACGCCGCTGGCCTACCCAGCGCCCTACCCCCCGCGGCCTATATTCACCCGCACACGCGAAGTCACAGCTTCAGGCACCCCCGTGCCCGAAACGTCGTTCTACAAGAACACGTATGCGATGGTGCGCGCCTCTCCTCCCCTCATCTTTACCAGTCCTTACTCTACTTACCTTTACTCGCGACCCACGCAGTTCACCGACCCCCACTCCTACCAAGCGCTCTTCTACTTCCTCGTGATCAAACCAAGCATCACGCTCCTCCTCTCGCTCCTCCTCCTTGCACTAGGGGTGCCCGCGCTGGTGCTGGTGGCGCCTGCCCCGATGGCGTTCCGCGCCATCCGCAGGTTGGGGATTTGGCAGGCGAACGTCGCGGTGGAGGGGCTGTATCTGGCTGTACGATAATTTTGTTGTGGGATATCGAACCGATGTATGTATGTATTTTTTCTGTGCTAGTAAATTGTGGGCTGGATCCCGAGATGAGGACGGAAGTCGAGCCTGGACTGCTTGGGTTGAATTTGCAGTTGGCTTACTCTGTGGCGCAAATCGGATCACGCCAGAAGCCTGCCTCGAGGCTCACACACTTGAGCTGGAACGCTGACCAGTCGAGTGTTAGGTTTCTAGTTCAGAATGGACGGCCAAGCACCCGGCTACCCGCGCCCCAACCCTTCCCTCTCCTTCTGGCTCCAAGGCACGCGCAACTCCCCTCTCCTGGGGCACCGCACGACGCAACACCTCCCCGCCACGAGCAAAGTGACCATCATCGGCGCGGGGCTCTCTGGCGTCGCCACCGCGTACTTCCTCCTCACGGGCCCCGACCCGCCGGACTCGGTCCTGCTGCTGGAGGCGCGCGAGGTGTGCGATGGCGCGACGGGGCGGAACGGGGGTCATTGCAGGCCGGATTGCTATCGCGGTTCGTACGAACTCCGTTCTCACTGAGTTCGATGGAGAGCAATATTGAACTGGAGTGTGGGGCGCAGATTATACGCACTACAAGGCTGATTTTGGGCGGGAACAGGCGTTGAAGATCATTCAGAACGAGATGGTGAGTACCCGTTCGTTCAACCATGATTTCGTTGCGATTGAAGCGCATTGGAAAGGACACGCTGGAGCTCATGTCGCAAATCATCGCCAAAGAAAATATAGATTGTGATTTCTGGAGGGGATTCACGTATGGTGAGTCCAGGCGTCTCGTTCCATGTGTTGTATCATTGATAATTTGCAGATGTCCCAATGGACGAACCCGGCGCAGCCTACCTCGCCGCCAGCTACGCCGAATTTGTCGCCGACGGCGGACCCGTCGAGGGCATCGTCAGGCCCATCCTCAACCCCGCCGCGGCGCGCAAAACTACGCGCTGCCCGCGCGCCACCGCCGCGTACGAGTTTCCCGCCGCCTCGCTCTACCCGTACAAGCTCGCCGCGCACCTGCTTGACCTCTGCCTCACGCGGCACGGTGACGGGAAGTTGAATTTGCAGACGCACACGCCTGTGAAGCGGGTCGTTCCGGCCGCGGGCGGAGGGTGGAGTGTCGAGACTGAGCGCGGGACGGTGAGGACTGGGAAGGTCGTGTACGCGACGAACGCGTTCACGGCTACGCTCCTGCCTGAGTTCCGCGGGCACATCTGGCCCTTTAGGGGACAGTGCGCTGCCGTTGTCCCGACGAAGGCGTATTCCGGCGCCGGGATGCTTACGCATACCTACGGCTTGGTGGGTACCCCTTCCTCGACGCCTTGCTCCCGCGCTGAATAAAATAATTGCAGGCCCATGGCGACTACCTTATCCAGCGGCCCCAGGACGGAATGATCATCTTCGGCGGCGCGCGTCCGTCTATCCCAGTGGAGCGCCTCCTGGGCAATACAGACGACACCGACACATATCCCGAGATGACGAAGGCGCTCAAAGACGCGCTCCCGCAGTACTTCGAGGGCTGGGGCGAAGAGGCCATGGGCGAGGGGTTGGTGCATACCTGGAGTGGTTCGTCGTCCGCAATTAGTACACGTTTCGCCGCTGGCTTTCTCAAGTTGATTTCTTTTAGGAATCATGGGCTACACGAGCGAAGGTACGTACGCTGATCCAACCAACTTGGTTCGAAACATAACCGTGCCTAGGTATCCCATATGTCGGCGAACTACACGACAAACCCGACGCGTTCATCTGCGCCGGACACCACGGTCACGGTACATCCGTCCCCTCCCTCTCTTACTTAAATTCTGACTTACTACCCAAATATCAACCTTCACAGGAATGGCGCGCATAATGACCTGCGCGCGCGGTCTCGCGTCAGTGATCCAGGGCGGAACCTGGGATTCGACCGGACTCCCAGAATGCTTCCGCCCCACGCGCGAGCGGCTGTCGGCCCCTGCGCAGGCGGTGGTGCACAATATCGGGAAGCAGGATGTTGTTGGGCGGAATGTATAATGCTGGGCCTGTGATCGTTAGCGAGGTTGGATCCAAATGATCTTGTGAATAACAAGAGCGTGCTGCGGCGCTTCGCGCCCCACCACTTCGGTTTGGCGCGGCGGCTGTTCTACTTTACAGCAGTTAACAGCATTCGAACCTCTGTCGTGATTGGGTGATTGTGTGGGCGCGGCACGCATGCGGCAGTCACGCCGATTCGCGACTGCCGAATTTTCAACCAATTGAGTTGCAGGAATGTAGTCTGCCTCATTGAAGTGAATTCAATAAAGTTGTAAACCTTCGTATAAGTTTTCAGAAAGAAACAACCACTACCGGAATCAGAAAAATAAAGAAACCCTCCCACGACGGTAGCATACATGTGCAGGGCTTCATGTATGTAGGTACAGTAGCCGCTCGTTCCTCATTGGGACCGCCGCGGTCAATACTATCCTCCTCCTCCTCCTCCTCCTTGTTCGGATCAAGCTGGACTCGGTTCCTTGGGCTCGGTCAGGGGGCGAGATAGCATGGTCTGGGGGTGGTTTCGAACGGGAGGGTGATGGTACGAGATTGCATGCAGGCACTTTCGAACGACCGCGCGATCTCAGCGCGCGCGAAGGTCAGCATTGCTCTTAAGATCTTCCTGAGGCTGCCAACGAGTGCGTTTTTGGAGGTAATTGAGCCGGGCAAAATTGCCAGTGGCATGATTTGCGGAGGGATCCGACGGGTGGGGCTGAGAATTCTACAGGCAGGAATATTCTTGGAACTCTGAGTGGCACGAACATGTGACCCCCGGACAAACGCGTCGCCAATGGCGCAAACACTGGCAAATGCGCGGCGAATAAGTACCATTTCTTCCAAATTAAAGTCTGAGCATCCCACCCGGCAGTCTTCCCTTGCGCAGTGAGTGTTCGACGTCCTGGAGGTAGGTACAGTAAGTAGCAGGCATGGTGCAAGAAAGTCGTCGTAATTTCAGTCCTCGTCGTCTTCGGCGGACGCGTATTCCTCGAACGACGCGTCGAGCCCCGGCGCGCGCGTGTGTGTGACGCGTGCAAAGCGCGCCTCGTTGGGCCCGCGCACGAAGAGCGTCCGCAGGAACGGGAGAGCCCCGGGGTTCTCGAGTGCTTCCAGGGCGGTGTCCCCCGATTCCCACAGCCGTAGCGCCTGCAGGCCCCTACACGTATCATAAAGCCGCTCGAACGCCGCTGTGGGCGCGTGCATGGAGCGCAACCCGAGTGTTTGGAGCTGCGCGAGCGGGAACGTCCCCGAGAAGGCGGCGTCCCCCGAAGCGGACTCCCGGGGTGCCATAACCCACTCAAGGAGCCGCCCGGCGTCTTCTGGCGGTTGGCATCGCAGCGCCGCCGCTACGTCGTCCAGGGTTAACTCGCGAAGGGCGGGAAGGGCGAACAGCGCGAGGAGTCGCATCGCCTGAGGGACGTCGACGAAGCCGAAGGTGAAGTGCTTTACGCGCGGGAGGGTGATTGTTGGGCCCGTTGCGTGTTCCCCGGTTGTGAATTGTGAGCCGAGTCCGACGAGCGCGAGTGTCTCGAGGTTGGGGCAGCGCGCGAGGATGTGTGCAAACTGCGGCACGGTAGGCATGACGTCGGCGGCGTGGTACTTGAGCTCCAACGTCGTGAGATTGGCGAGCGAGGGCGCGGCCCAGTTAACGTGCACGCCCGTGAGTATCACTTCGCGCAACCGCCGAAGCACGGCTTTTCCCTTGGCCCCGAAGAGGGGGAGGTGCTGCCCGAGTGCTTTGGGCTCGAATATCTGGCCCTTGCGCGCAAAGTATGCGTTGCAGCGCGCCAGGTGTAATCTTTCGAGGTTGGCTAGGACGGGCCCGAGGGTCTGGGTGCGGTGGAGGAAGGTGAATATGGGTGCCCAGGTGTCGGTGAGCAACTGAAAAGATTGCCAGCGGCCGGCGAAGGGGAGGAGGAGGTCCAACACAGCTTCCATGTCCGCCAGGCGGAACCCGTGCGTCTCCTCGTCCTCCCAGTCCCAGTCGCGGTCACGGAAGTCGAGGAGGATGTCTAAGGGACAGGTTTTGGCCCGGGAGAGCCAGGTGAGGGTGCGTGAGAGCTGCTCAGGGGAGGGGGAGGGAGGGAACGTCATAGTGAGAACCAAGATGGCAGTCTGGGTAAAGGTGATATCAATATTCTTCCCCAAGGGCCCAACATCCACAAAATCCTTCCGCGTTTCCCCATGCTCTGGATGATCAAGCGTTAGATCGATCCCGACCGCCTGTCAATCTTCTGAGTTGTAGAATGCGAGGAGCAGAAACCGATACGCACCATGTCTTCCTGAGTATCCGCAGAATGCTCCTGCATTTCCGGTTGTACTACTTGATCGGGCGTTAGCTCGATTTCAAGCTCGTCCTGTCAATGTTCAGCCGAGCATCACCAAAAGGACTCGGAAATAACTGACTATAGGCCCGTCGTTAACTTCCAGTGCGTTCGCTGAGCCGGGTTCCTCCGGAGTAACTGGGTTGGGCGCTGACTCCGCATTGTTGGATTGAACACTTTCGTCATCGCCGTTCAGATTATCTTCCACGATGGCGCCAGTGACACTGGTAAGTGGAATATTCGAGTCGACTACGCTCGGCCCGTCGCCTTCCTCGCTGCAGCATCGGTCAGATGTGTACAGCTGGGAGTATTCAAAATTTTGTACCATATGGCAGTGACATCCAGCTCCGCACTTTGGAAGCGTAGTGGCAGGAGAGCTCCCCAAATGTCGATAGCACAGGCGAAGGCCTGCGGTAGGAGGTCCGCAGATCGCGGTCTGAAATTATTGAGTTGAGTTGGAACAAGACAGTCGGCGAGGCACTTACGCCCTCAGCAGTTGCAGAAGCTTCCGGAGCGGATCGTACCACAGTTGGTTCGTCCGTTCTTGGTCATCGACCTTCTTAAACCAATTTGCTAAGGCAACCAGGATCGTGGCGGCGAGAAAGTCGAGACCATCATAATCGAACGGTAGTTCGTCGTCGTCAATGAACCCTAGCTGGAGGACGTCGACCCCGATGTCCTTCAATGCTCGGACCATCCCACCGCAAAGTTTCTTAGCCACGAGGGATTGCATAGCGCCCATCTCCACCCAGAATCCAGGTAGATCGAGGATACCCCCGAGATATCGAACACACAATGCGGCAGAGAATTTGGAATCCGCCCTTCATATCTGTGAGTGAAGTTGTGGTAGGTGGTTTAATGTCACTCACGAAGACTCCCATTCGACCAACAGTTGTTCAACAACAGAAAGACCCTCGTCCAGACACCGTGTGAGCTCTGCTACCGGGTTGTCGTTGAGTAATGTGGAGATTGTAGTCTCCGTTAAGCATGCTGCTGCCAGGCCTTGCCAGAAGAACCACTGGCATTCCTCGCTTGGCGGCGCGACACTCGAGGTCGGCTCCCAGAGTTCGGAAACGCTGGCTGCCGATGTCGCACCTCGCATGGCCTTGCATCCAAGAAATATCGCACGGAGTCCAGGAAACCGAGTACAAAGATGGATAATGACCTTGAAGGCGCGAAGTTGAGTGGTCAGCGATCCGCCTCTGTGGAAATAGGTGTTAAAAAGTTGGTACTGGATGAAATGTGAAATGCGTACGGCAACGTATATTTCACAAGATTTGCGCAATAATCTCGCACTTTGGGCGGGGTGCAACTGCGCAGACCTTCGAGCTTCAGTAAGCGCTGTTCACCATCTCCGAAATAGACCTCGAGTTTCTGCGCAGCAGCAAGTGAACCCATACCCATCTTGTGCGCGACACGATTTGCCTGCTTCTCCAATGCATGTCCCGACACAGTGTACACTCGATTCAAGGTCCGCCCAGGAGAGAAAGTGACGCGGTTGAAGAGAGCCCAGCGCTTATCGGGATCCCTCTCCTCCGATCTGACGAGGGTCGCACTGGCGTGGGCATTGAAGAGTATGAGGGCCGCCGAGTTGGAAGGGGAAGGCATGGCGGAGGAAAGCAGGAATGTGAAAGGCTGTAAGCATAAATTTAGCATCCGAAGGGGTGCTGTCGGCTTCGAAAAGTCAGGAATGGAACAGCCCTTCTACCGCATTCGCAATGCCAGCACATGATGGAATACAGGATTGCTCCCCGTCCCGCCCAGTGCTTCAAATTGCTCACGATGGCTGGAAGACACCAATGTTATGACCGTAGAGTGAGATATTGGGCATATGTACAGCGCAGAGGACGAGCCAGTGGAAGGTCGCTGAGGTGATGGATCCATGGAATGGATGGAACAGCCAGTGCTGTTTGTACCGCCGCGCTCCGCGAGGAGCGTTGATGGTCAAGCGCGCGGGCGGAGCCCGTCGTTGTGCTCCCCGCTGGTGAGTGGGCAATTGAAACTGCCGGGCCCGGTGGCATGATCTACGAAGGGACAGGGACTGAGAATCCTCAGAGAAATATTATTAGGAGGCCGGGCACGACGGAAAACGGAGTTTGTGCCTTTCGGGTTTTTTTGAGTTGGAAGACAAGAATTGAAAGCAAGCACTGCGAAATACAAACACGACCGTAAACAGAAACTCCGCCAGCGCGAACGGACGTGGAGGTGGAAGAGGGCCATATAGTACACCTTTCGCCGCAGGGGCCGGAAGTACCGCCGCCACGCGCGGCGGGTCTAAAAGCCCGCGTGGCGTTTGTACCTCAGGCGGCTCGCCGGTGGAGAAGAGCAGCCCGTCCTCGAGCGCACCTTCAGGGCCAAGCAAGTCCCCCTCCCGCTCCTCCTCATCGTCGTCCGTGCGGAACAACGACGCGATCGTCTGCGCTAGGGACGGCGCAACGGACACACATGACACCACGCTGGGATGCGACCTGGACCGCGGGCGCCCGCTGCGCGATCGCGCACAGGGTAAAAACGGTGTTGTCTCGGTCGCGTCTAGCAGCTAGCTCCCTGTCGTCCGGCTGTGGGGAAATGAGGGCCTCGTAGTCGGAATGTGAGTCGGTGGACGAGATTTGGCCGTGGAGGCTGCTCGTTTGGATTTGACGACGATTAGGGCGTCTGGAGCGTCTTGTTCGCGATGGATAGGGCGGGGGAGGGTCGTTCAGTTCTTCGCCCGGTGGTGGCGGAGGTGTGGCTGGAGGGAGAGGCTGCGGAGGAGGCGACATCGTCGTGAGCTGTAACCGCGATAGCTGCTGACGTATATCAGTCGGCAGTATCCGGGTGCATCTCGGATGCCCACGGAAGTCGGGGAATACACATTCCCTACTTGTTCAGCGAATCCTTCACGTCTAAGTTCTCTTTTCTCTTCCAAAAGGGTGGGGCCAATTTGGTGGAAAAGAAAAGCCGCTGTTAGTTTGGAGACGCAATAAGCAGTAAAATAAAAGCTGGCGACTCTATCTGGAGAACGTCAAAATTGAGGCGATAATTTTGGCGCCTGAAACAGACCTGGTCTCCCCGGCCTACTAGGGCTGCTCAATTCTTAGATCGGTTCACTGTTTGGGTCGGATTTTTGTTGAATAAGCGACGCCACATTGGAACCCATCCTTAGAGTTCAGTAACTTTCAAGCTCACGAGACACATAATCTACAAATGGCTTCTTCAAACAATGAATGTACGTGTAGGTTTTGCGCTAGGCCCTCGACAAATTGAACGTGCTTGGAGCGACCCTAAATAGGTCAGCATGTCGACCATGTACTTACTATACACGCACATACCTTTAGAATTCCTCTCTAAAAGCATCGATGCTCAGACCAGGTTCGGTTTCCAAGATAATCTGCATTCCCTTCGCCCTCAAGTCCGTCGCTCGGAAATCGAGGGCAGGAACAGGACGGCGGGAACGGAGGTCGAAATGATGCAGACCCTTGGTGAACCGCACGCAAAGCATGTTTGTTAGAGTGTCCGTGTCGAATTCGGGAGCACCGCGGGAGTGTAGAGCTAGTACCGTAATGCTGAGGGACACGAGTTTCGGGAGGAAGGCGGGGTCTTCGATGAGTCGAAGGAGGAAAGGGACCAGGGAGAACTTTCTGCTGGCAGGATCGTAGTCGTGTGCCGTTATTCTCAGGACACGCAGGGACGACATGGGGGTGAGGCATTCGATGGATGGGGCAGACACCCAGTCATCGCACAGGATGTCGACAGATAGTTGCTCTAGCGAGGTTGGGTGCAGCATCGGTGGGGTGAATGGAGCTAAATCATTGCAAGTCCAAAGCTTGAGCGCCCGGAGACGTGCATCGAGAAGGGAGAGGACGGACATCTCGGAAGAGTCCCATCCATCGCCAAAGATCACTGATTGCAGTTTAGGAAGTGGTAGAATTTGAGGGACGATGGGATCGAGAACTGGCCCAACGATAAGATCTATCAGATTTGGCGTCCAACCAAGAATCCGTGCAAGGCAATCACCGCTGCATTCGCTCAGGCTAAGAGAGGTCAGTTGAGACCAGGGAAATCCAGATTCTTGGGCACCGAAGTGACTGAGTGACAAGCTCCGCAGGCGTGGCGCGTCATTGAACATATTATGAAATGGCCCGTCCCCAAGTTCGGGTACTCGCGATCCTCCCAGAGCGAGTTTGAGGGTTGTCAACGCGGGTAACTGGTGATGAATGGACGGTAGACCCTCCAACCGCCCAAGTTCGGCGCAATGGAAGCTGATGTCCGCCCAGGTTCGCGAATACGGAATCAAGATATCCCACATGGTCCGAAAACTGCTTTGGTCGCCATCCAAAGAGATTTTGAGGGACGAGGAGGCGGCGCGGGATAGGAATGTTCGGGTAAGAGATTGCTGAGCCTCAAAAGATCGAGGACTCGGATAATCAAGGGTAAGGTCGAGGGTGTTCCACAACTCCCGCGTAGCCAACGCAATCTGCCGCCACAGTCGACAAATGTGACCGAGGCGGAGTGACGATTGCTGCCATGCAGCCGCTGGATCGTCTGGATCTCTGGGACTCAGGGTCGAGCGAAATATGTTGGAGGTGATTTCGAACGGGAGGGTGAGGACGGGGTAGGTGAGTGCGTCCAGTTCTTTTTGGACCACTGCGCGATCCGTGAGGAGTTTGCCCAGCTGCGCGTAAAGTGCGGCGATCTCAGAGTCGAGACGCGAAGCATGCGCGCGGAGATCGGCGTTGCTCTCCCTGCCAGTCGGCGAGTTGTTCAAGGCAATATTAAGTTCCGGCGCGACTGCGAGTGCCATGATCTACGAAGGGATGGGACCGAGAATCCTACAGAAAAATACTATTAGAAGCGGGGCACGACGTGAAAAGGGAGGTCCGCGCCTTCCGGATGTCTTTTGTGGCGACAGTTGAAAGCAAAGTCTGAAAGCACCTGATCCACACACGCGCAAGCACTGGCAAATCGTGAGATACTGAACAATATTTTCTGCGGTACGATTCTATCATCCAAGAACATCGGTACCCCGAGGAGAAATTCGACACTGCCCAGAACAGCCTCCAAACGAAACGGATACATGATGTTTATTGCGGTATGAAATATAGCTATGTAAGACTTGGAGATGCGATACAAAACGGACAGCGAGTACATACGAGAACATACGAGAACGTGGAGCGGATGAAAGCGAGGGGAATGTGGTACACGAAAGCACGAAGACGATTGCGAGGGTGATTATTGAATGAATAAACCAAAATATGCGTGGACAAAAGACATACTGGGATAAGGCCTTAGCGCGGCAGGAGGAGGAGCGAACTAAGCAACTTACAGAGAATCAAAACATGGGCCAAGCAAAGACATGAATACGCTGTGAATGCGCCATGAGCGCGTGAAAGGGGGAGGACCTGATTTAACTCACAAAAAATTCCAAAAAAAACGAGCACGACTCAGCAGTCACATCTTCCACTGCCGATTCATATCGAGCGGCCGGGCGCTGGTGAGCTGCGGGGTCGGGATCTCCTCGTTGTGCGCGTCGTCGCCCTTGCTGAGCTCAATGACCTTCTGCTGCATCCACCGCCGGGAGTGCTTCCGCTTGCCGGGGGCGGGGAACGTGCGCGTCGGGGCGATGCGCGGGGGATCGGGCTCAGGGACCATGAAGGACGAGGAGCGCCCCTGCTCGCGGGGCGACACCCTGAGCCACTCGTTCGCCCATGCGACCCACGCCGTGACTTTCTGGGCCGCGGTCTGGCGGAGGAGCGCCTTGGTGTACATCGCGTGGCTGTTCCGGTGCAGATATGAGTACGCGCTGACGGTGAAGGAATGATTGAAGTGGGCAACTTGCCTGATGAGCGTGAGGACCTGTTTCAAGGATTGGTTGGGATCGCGCCGCAGGATCTCGACGAGGGACTGCGACGGAGGCGTAAGTAAGCAGCGGCTCGACTTGCACAGGACGTGAATACATACCGCGGTCATACTCTTCCCATCCTTGTCCTCAAACGTCCGCTCTGAGTCCGCGCAGGACGCCAGGGACACGACGTCGGCCTTGACCACGTCCTGCTCGTCGCACTCGGCCGCGGCGGGTGTAGCGTCGGGGCAGAAGCCGTTGCACGAGAACATCGCGATCGGGCTGTCGCAACGGCGCTCGTCGCCACCCTCTTGCTCCGTTAGAACCCAGAACTTGCCGCGCAACGAGGGGTCTGGATCGGTGTGGGCGGCGGTCCCCACAGGGACGCCGGCGTCGCTCTCCTTCTCGCCCTGGGCGACCGAAACGGCTCGGGAGCGGTATGTGTACGTGCGCGTAGGGTTTCTACTAGCAGCGCCGTCGGTGGTATTGGCCGGCGAGCGGCAGATGAGATTCATGTTGATTTCGTCTCGCTGCGCCAGAAGACGCGAGGAAGCTCGGGATGCGGTGACAGCGCGCGCGGACGAGAAGATCCCCCCGTTCCTCCGTACTGCGAATGCGTCAGACAAAGCCCAGTGGAGGATGAATGACTTACCCGGCACTCGTACACGTCGAGGCTCCTCGGTAACCGTCTTACCCCTTGATATCCAAGGGATGTGGACCTGATTGTGATTGCATTTGCCGTGCTTGAGATCTGCGGGCGGGTGAGTATCGCTTTGACTTTGATGGTAAATCCTGCGTACCCAGCAGTGTTCCCGAGTGACAGGTGTCCAGAACGGCGACGAGATACGATCCTGCAGGTAAGGGCTTCACGAGGTGCTCATTCAACTCCTGCGCGAATTTGTGAGTCGGCAGTCATGCGAGAACGTTGAGATGGACTGACGTTGTCCAGAATGATCTTTCCCTCCCCGTCGTAGGGGACAATGCCTGGAAAGAAGAGGTAAGCTTCGCGGTCCTGCGCGAGGCGAGCGCCTACATTCGTCCATGCCATCGTCTTCAGTGAGAGTCCGATTTATGACTTGGGTGGAATGTCCACAATCTGACACGAAATGTCAGCGAAGAACGAGAGAAGCATCTCGAGACGCACAGTGGAAGCAGAAATGATCGCCCGCCCTCGCATCCTTGACCAAGGATTTAATAGCGCTTAACTGACGTACGATGAGAAGAGAAGTCGCAGCGACTGGAAGGGACACATACAATATTGTCGCGGGTAGGTTCAGCGCAACCAGGGACGCCGTCGAGAAGCATAGTTATGTCCTCTGCTTTGTAGCCGTAGCTGGAAAGCAGGTTACGATCGAAAAGGGAGTGAAAAAGTACCACCAGACTTACCAGTGTATAAGCAGGTCTTGCACACTGTAAACATCGTTGTGGGACCCCTTCAGCTTAGGATAGTCCTTCGTTGGAGTTTTGGAGCCGCAAATCCCGACGAGAAGCGCCTTCTTCTTCACGTCCATGGCCATGGGCAAGGGAGAACTGGGTCGAGACTCGACGCCCACGCGCTCCACATCCGACGCACGTCGAGTGGGGAGCACTGGCATGGGCAGACGCGTCGAGATGGTAGTGGCGACCAAGATGCGAGGGTGGTAGCTGGGATGCGCCTTAAGTACTTGACAAGGCTGTGTGGCCGCGATACATGTATGACTCCACGGGGTATGTATGTCACTTTCCAAGCCGGTAGGGGCGAGTGTACAACCCAATTGAATGGATTCTACAGCCCGCAGCCCAGATACGGCGGGGTGTATGTTTGACCGAGTCCGCCATAGCGGGAGCAGAAAGGACTCGCTTCCATTTATATTAAATTCCCACGAATCGCGATGGACTGCCGATCGTCCTTGTCCTTTCTGGAAGTAACTGCGGCCAGAGGGCGTCTCTTTTACGCGAGTCATTGCACGACGGTCCCTTCTTTTCGCCGAGGTCGCCTATTTTTCTTTCGAGCCCAACAAAAAAACATGTTTGCAAATACAGAGCATGGGGAACAGTCTACGATACAGAGTATGAGGGAAAACAACAGAGCATGCAGGATTATGAGGACTCCGGCGCCGCGAAGGCGCAAATAGATGAGGGAATAAACTGAAATCATTATAAAACTGAGATGTTATCTGGAAAACAATTAGGAACAGTTCGCGGCGAGAAGACATCGGACTGACACAGAAAGATCCATGCGCGGAGGGGGGAATTCTACAGCCGCAGCCGTCGATTCATATCCAACGGCTGTGGACTCGCCAACTCCGGATTCTGGAAATTGCTCTTGTCGAGTGCTTCCACATCTCGATTCAGCGCCCGCCGCAGCCCAGGCACGACACCGTGTCGGTTGGTAACCAGCTTCAGCTTCACGGCGGCCGATTTCGCTGCACGAATCGTCGGATTCAGGGTCGTCGCCAGGGAGGGGGCCCTATCGCGAAAGACGGATACTGATGCCGACTGGCGTATGTACGCAATTCGCCTCGCCACATACGCTTCCAATTTGCCTTTATATTCCTTCGACCTGGCGTGTCGCACCAAAGACAGGGAGTACGCCGCGTGACTGAAACATAGATATGAGCGGAAAACAGAGGATGTGAGGCTCTGGCCCACCTGATGTGTAGCATGACTTCATTCAAGGACCGATCCGGGTCCTCGCGCATTAAATCGACGAACCGCTACACGCAAAGATCAGCGCACATTAACCGAAAGGAGCCACGCCAAGTACGCACCGACGACATAGATACCCCACCCGGCCCTTCCCAGGCTTGCTGAGAGTCCCGGCATGAAGCGAGAGAAATCACATCTGCCTTGACCCCGTCGTCCCCCGAGTCCGCCTCCATCGTCGTAGAGTGACCATCCACGTCGCGACACCAGCCGTTGCACGGGAACTGACCCACGGGGCTCTCGCAATGCAGGGTCTCCTCCGGCATGAACCACTTCATATTGGAGAGCGCGGGGAGAACGCGCCCGACGTCGCCCTCAGTCAGGTTCTCCTTGGCAGCCTGTGGGACAGACTTGGAGCGTGCTCGGGTGCGTATGCGGGCGAGCGGACCCCTGGAGGTGCTGGTCCCAGGATGAGAAAGGCTAGTTGGGGTGCGGGACTGGGGCGCGGACGCCGGGCTCGACGAGAGCGGGGCTGGCGCAGTGGCGGACGAAGTCGACCTGGAGGGCGCCCAAGACATCGGGCGTATACGGGCGAGCGGAAATCTGGTGGTGCTGGTCCCGGGGTAAGAAGCGCTAGTTGAGGTGCGGGACTGGGGCGCGGACGCCGCAGGGGCCGGGCTCGACGACAGCGGGGAGAGTGGGGGCGCAGTGGCGGACGAAGTCGACCTGGAGCGCGCCCAAGACATCGACATCGTGCGTATACGGGCGAGGGGACCCCTCGCCGTGCTGGTCCCTGGGTAAGAAGCGCTAGTTGGGGTGCGGGATTGGGGCGCGGACGCGGCGGTGGGCGTGATCGACGAGAGCGGTGAAAACGCTGGCGGAGCGGCGGACGAAGGTGCGGGGGCGGCGGGCGGATCGCACATCACAGTAATGACGCTGCGTCGCTGCTGGGGTGCAGCAGGTGAATTTTCCCCGGTCGTTTGGGAGAGCGTCATCATCATGGCTCCGCGGCGTGCTTTTAGATCGTGTCGCAATCAGAAAATGAAGAAATATTATTTAACAACCATTAGACTCACTCCTGTTATTCCGGGTAAGTCTGTTTCCTCTCCACCTCCACGGAACGAATACGCGGTTGCAGCGATAGTGCTTGAGATCTGAAAGTGTACATATGTGGGTGAGCGTATTCGGAGGCGGGTAGAATATCCAGACGCACCGAGCAGCGATCCAGCGTGGCAAGTGTCGAGGAGAGCGACAAGATGTGAGCCCGCGGGTAAGGGCTTGATGAGGCAAGCGTGGAGCTCCTGGAGTCAATGAGAAAAGTACACACGCTCAAAAATGATCGGCGTACATCGTCCACGATCTTATGGTCGTCGCCGTCCGACGGAACTAGGCCTGAAGGGTGGGGTGAGATAAGGGAAGCTAGAGCTCGGGGGGGTTACGCATACACTCGTCCTTGCCATCCTCTTCGGTGTTCGAATTGATTTGCGTAGAATGTCCAGCATCTGCTCGTTTTCAGTCATCTTGTTCGGCGTCGGGGCGGCGAAGGGGAGATAAGTACGCACAGTGAAAGAACAGGTGGTCACCGTCCCGCACGTCGCTCACAAAGTCCGCTATCGCTTTGAGCTGTAGAACGTCAGTAAAATGGCGGGCGGTACGGACGAATCCTGCATATCGAGGACGCACAATGTTCACGCGGGTGGGCTGAGGATGACTGTCGACTCCGTCGTCGACAAGTACAGTTATCTGTGACTCGGTGTACTTCCACCTAGCCGCAATCGCATGAGCGGGATGGGACGCAGAAGATCGGTTAAAGAACGCACGTATCGATAAGCATGGCTCGCATCCCATATACGTCGCTATGGGAGGCTTTGAGCTCGGAGTATCCCACGGAGTTGCAGATTCCAATGAGGAGGGCCTTCTTGCGCTCTACGGGGGACTGGGACGCGATGGGGGGACTTTGAGGTTCCTGGATTCCCTCAGCGATGGGAGATAGCTGGCCGCCGCCAGGCCATTGACTACTGCCAACGTCCATGGCAGAAGCCTACAGAAAAAGTGGGCGGCGCATCGCCAACCCCGCGCTCTTTATATGAGAATGAAAGCTGTGTATTTAGGACATTTATCAGAGAAATCTTGGTCAGGGACTCAAACGCGAAGGCATACCTGGAGGGTTCGACAGAAGCGCTACAGCCCCAAGCCGAACCTAATCCAATAGAGGCTGGTGCTTGAGCCTACTTGAGCGCGTCAAAGTCGCGTGTAAGTGGGTGGAATGCAAATCAGCGCTGGGTATTATTGGCCAGTGATGGCCGCAATTCAGCGGCTACTCGGATGCAATTGGCTTTTCCTGAGCGGTCTTGGGCGCTCGGGGAGGGCTCGGGGGGCTCCAGACGAGCGACAATCATGCAGTCAGACGCGACGCTCATGGCGGATCTGGACTTGCAAATGAAGAAAGGAGGCAGTGATTCTGATTGCAGATCGTTGAGTCGCAAATCGCTCGTAATTTTCGGTTGAAACTTGAAGATGGATCAGGCCAGAATGCAACCACACGAGCGGCCGCTTCGAAGGCGCCACGGAGTTTCCGAATGGGCGCGCCGCACATGGTGCGCTCACCAAATGCCGACTCCCTGCCGTATTCCTGGGCGTCAAGTGAGCGCCAAATCCATTCCTGGACGCGTTTGAGATGTCTCCGTATGCATTGCGCGTCCCATAAGTAAGTGTTCGCATGAGCGACGTCGGAGGCACCACATGGTACGCGCGCATCGGGAAGGTGTTGTGTAATGAGCAGTTGAGAGATTCTTTCAGAGCTGTGGCGACATTCAGAACTGTGGAGTCGACTCAACTGTCAGTGTCAGATATACATTGAATTTTGGCGGGATGGAGGCAATCTGTTTGATTTCGAACACACCTTTCCAATTGCTACACATCACGATTCGAAGGGTCGGAATACTGACTCGACGTGACTCGACTGAATTGAGATCCACTGCTGCGATGGAAAGAAGATTCCATGTCGAGGTGGAGCTATGGCGATGTCTTAAACAGCTGTGGTTGACGGATATGCGGTTCATGAATGACTTGCCCTTACCCAGTTGAATTCCAGTGGAAAGAACTCGACCAAATTGTGCCCCGAGACCCGAGTCAGTTCCTTCGTCCAAAAGAGAATCGATTCGGCGGTGGATGGATTTCGGAAGCGGATGCAACGTCGCTGCCCAAGTGTTTCAACAACGTTAGAACAACACCAGACTGAAATAACCGGCGCTCAACTGACGGACGCCACACAGAAGTTGAACAGCAACGCAATCATCGATCGGTTTTGAGTTTCGGAGGGCGCCGCGGAAGAAGCAGAAGGATCGCGAAACAATTACAGCGAGATGTTTAGTGGTCAAAGGCGTTTCCGGAGAAACATAGTCGTTGATGAAAGTCCGGCGCTGTGAGACTCGTCGTCCGGCGCTGTGAGAGTCGAGACGCTGGACACACGTTTTCGGGCCAGTTTTTCCAGTTGGAAGCCAGGAAGAAGTGGTCTTTACCAGGTTACCAGCAGAGCCCAGACGCCGCTGCCGTCCGTTCGTCGAGCAGAGTCGTTGTTCGTTCAGGGGGCCGATACTGACAGTCGTCGGCTGTGGGAAAACTCGGCCTTCACTGCTAACTGGAAGCCAGGGAATGCTGGAATTGTGACAGCTATCGGTCCATCGTTGTGGGTTCTTCAATTAGGACGCGTTCAGCGGTTCCAGCCAGCGTCTTGCTCGTTTTTCAAGAGCATGGATGATGGCACAAGGTGGCACAACAACCTGAAAAAAAACGGATGTGGCGCCGCATCGGAGCTGGGGGAAGCGTGAAGTCCTGGAAGCAGGACAGTGGATTCCAGAGGCGAGAATCGTTCTGGGTTGAGGCTGAGTACAGAGTCATGGACGTAGGTGACGAAGGTGGGAACTTGGATGATGGCCGGCACGGCCACTCAGCCATTTCAAGCTCCGCAGCTCTCATCAGAGGGCTCATGTTCCGATCCATCATGCAGCCGAGGCCACCACCCTTACTCGTCTAGATTCGCCCTCAGCGCCAGGGCAAAGTCCAATCCGTAGGATTTCTCAGAGAACTATAAAACAACTGTAACTGCAGTCTAGATTTCATTGAATCCGACCAAACTGGGCTGAACATCTCCACGCCGACTCTGGCTACACTCCAAATGTGGACTCGACACGTATCCGTATTTTCCGGGAAACCTGAACTCTTCTTTCCCGCGAAGCCAAATTGGCGCTGTTCCGTTGAACGGTTACATATAGCGGCGCTCGATACCCGGTGCTGCCAGACCTCGAACCAAGTTTATCACAGCGGCCAGACGCTCCAACTTATGGGATCCCGCTCTTTGAACCGTCAATCTTCAATCGAACTCGATGAGTATCGTTTGGGACCTCGATATACCCAGCTACGTCAAAATCGGCCTCACTCTTCCTCCGCTTCACTCCTGGCATTCAACGTCTCGGCCACAGCTGCACGATGTCTTCAGAGCGTTTCTTGCTCATCTTGCGCTCCAATAATGCAAAGCCCTTACGACGCAGTTACTTGATGCCAGGTGCAACAATGTATTTCAAGGGCCTCAAGGAGCTCGAGAGAGAGAGACTGTACGATGGCGGCTATCTGGGCCGCCCCCTTCCCATGTCGCCGTGGTAGGTAATGGACGACGAGCGAGATGTCCAAATTGCCATGAGTCGACCTTGTGATAAATTGAACGGGTTTTGGCGGAGAGCCGATGTTGTCTTCCCTCACTTAGTTTCGGGACACCACCGGCGATCGGGTCTCTGGCGAAGACGGCATTCGAGTTCGTGTGACCAATCAAAAGAGGATCCCCCAACCCCGACCGACAGGCGGGAAATATGGGTGGCAGAGCGCTGGTGAAGAATATTACCGACGCTTCCTGGCGCAACGAATGCAATCATCGTCCGCGGCGGTGACCAATGCGGGATGGCGTCGCCGGCACTTGCAAACGCATCTCCCTTGTGGGACCTATGCTTGGCGGCGTGTTGCAGGGTAAGTACGAATCCCTGAGACCAATGGCAAGGTGACGCGACGCGTCGACGCATCAACGGAACAGGTCATGTGACCGTATCGCAAGCCTCGGGCATTCGGCAATCCTTATCTCCGACTCTCACTCTCTCGTCCCACTCTCGTGCTGTTTGCCAGGTTTTGGTCCAGGGGAGCTCATCGCTTTCCTTCCAGACCGTGAAGTGGGTCAAACTCCCTTCAAGCCACCGAGTCCGAGTCCCGACGAAGAAGGAAACGCTCACGGAGTTCCACACATCGGCCTTCGGAGTTCCGAAAGTACTACTTATAACGAGCTCATCTCAGAACCAACATAGCTGTTCTCACCCCACGATGTCTTCCAACGATAAACGCAATCCAAATGATATCACGCCCAACCACGACGATCCCGAGATGAACTCTAACGATTCGGGATCACAACCTCAACCAGAATCCCCCGAACCCGAACCCCACAGTATCTATACTCCGCGCGAAAAGTGGTTCATTGTAGCGCTCATTGCATTCGGGGGATTATTCAGGTACTGGCTTTTCTTAATTTATCGACCCACTTCAAAGCTAATCGCTCGAAGCCCTCTCTCGTCCAACATATACTTCCCCGTCATTCCCACTCTCTCAGAGGTCTTTCACAAGTCGATTGAACTGATCAACCTAACCGTACGCGGTTCTATTCCTACTTGATACCTCTGGGTTGAATGAACTCTCCAGGTAACAATGTATATCGTATTCCAAGGCCTTGGTGAGTCCATCTCCTGCTTTTCTAACTGAACACAATTCACATGTACACAGCGCCCATGTTCTGGGGCACCCTCGCCGACTCCTACGGTCGCAGACTCATGTTCATCGCCTGCCTCCTCCTCCTCTCCGTCTCCTGCATCGGGCTCGCCCTCATCCCAACCCAGGACTACTGGCTCCTTCTCTTCCTACGATGTTTCCAAGCCGCCGGGTCCGCAAGCACCATCGCACTGGGCGCGGGCGTCATTGGCGATATTTCTGAGCCGGCGGAGCGGGGAGGGTTCTTCGGGGTTTATAATGTGGGGCCGTTGGTGGGTCCAGCGATTGGCCCGGTGTTGGGCGGCGCGCTGGCGGAGGCGTTGGGCTGGAGGTGTGTACGGTCCAGTAACTACTGGTTCATAAACTCACTTCAACGACGCTAGAGCAATATTCTGGTTCCTCTGCATCGCATCAGCCGGTTGCGCCATTGTCCTAATCCTGTAAGTTCCCCCAGTTCAATATCACTTCAACAACTAACCATATCCCCCGCTCAGCCTCCTCCCCGAAACCCTCCGCGCCCTCGTCGGCAACGGCTCCATCCCCCCACCCGGCCCGCGCCTCATAGCGCGCCCCCTCCTCCCCCTTATCGGGCGCCGCAAACTCAACTCCGCGGAAACCCAACCCAACGCACGACCGCACAAACCATTCAAGAACCCCTTGCGCTTATTGTTGAACCCCGACATCCTCCTCGCGCTGTCCTTCAACGGCGTCGTCTGCGCGGTCTTCTATGGCGTCAACGCGTCCATCTCGACGATCTTCCATGAGACGTATCCGCAGCTCAACGAGACGCAGTTGGGGTTGTGCTTCTTGGGTGCGTGGTTGGATTTTCAACAATTTCGCTCGTTATCATATACAGCATCACTGAGCCGTGGTTGGAAATTATTTGAACAGCCATCGGCGGCGGGATGCTCGTCGGCTCCGCGGGCTCGGGGAAGCTCCTCGACTGGGATTACCAGCGCGTCAAGCGGAGCATACTTGCGCAGGAAAAAGGGATGCAGGACGAGACGTTCCCGATCGAGCAGGTGTCGTCTGGCACTTTTTTTTTGTCGCAGTTCCCTCTGACCGACGTTGAACCCAGGCACGACTGCGTCTGATGCCTATCCTGGTTGCGTTCTTCGTTGCGAGCTGCACGGGGTACGGGTGGTGCATCGAGAAGAAGGTGAACCTCGCGGGCCCGCTTATCCTACTCATCGGAGGTGCGTTCAAGCCTGCCTGCCAGTGCCAGTGGTTCCGTTTGCATTTAAGGAGAGCTGATGCCATTTCATTTCTTAAACCTGGCTGCAGTTGGCTTCTTCTCGATGGCCGTAATGAACGCGACGCAGACCCTCATACTCGACCTCGTCCCCGGGCAAGGCTCCTCCGTCACCGCTTGTGTGCGTCGCGCGCCCTCATCTCTCTTCCTTTATTACACCTCAACCGAACAACTCACAGAACAACCTCGTCCGCTGTGCACTGAGCGCCGCTATGGTCGCGTGCATCCAGCTGATCCTGACGCCGCTCGGGCCAGGGTGGACGTACACGCTACTGTCGGGGATGTGCGTCGTCGCGGTGCCGCTGATATACGTTGTGATGCGCATTGGGCCGCGGTGTCGGGCGAAGCGGCGGCGGGCCAGTGGGGGTGCGGAGGCGGGGATTTGATTTTAGGTGCATGCTAGAGACTCGGACGGTGGAGGGGACAAGGACAATGGATCGATCAAACAACGGAATCACTGTACACAATGTATTTATTAGCGAGTTACACGGACGTAGAGTAGCTATAGACGAAGGAATCACTCAGCAATAACGCTCGATCCATCGCCAACAATCGGCGCGTAAAACGCAAACCTATTCTCCGGATCATACTTCCTCTTCAATGCCCTCAACTTATCCACGCGCCACCTCTCGTGCCCATACCACCCCTCCACTCCCTCGTCCCCCTGCGCATAATTCACATACGCCACACTCAACTCCCCCCGGTTCCCGTCCCCGTCCCGCATAATCTCGCGCATCGCCCTTCCCGCGCTCAACGCCTCCGCATCCCACCCCTTGTCGAAATACGAGAAAACGGGCGACGTCAAGAAGGCGTTGAACCGATCCGGGAACGCGGTGCTCTCCGGCGCGACGGCGCGCACGCCCCGCACCCCATAGCCCTCGAAGAAGAATAGAGTGGCGTTGAGCGCCGGGTTCGCCGTCACCGCATCGAATGTGGTGTAAAGGCGCCGCACGGCGTCGAGGTCGTACGCGTCGCGCACGGAGACGGGGAAGCGCAGGCTGCGGTACGCGCCCTTGAGGCAGGAGAAGTCTCTGGTGCCGCTGGCGAGCAGGGACGCGAGGTGCGGGTAGGTCGTTTGCTGGATGGTGCTGGCGACGGGGCCGAGGGCGGTGTATTTGTCGGTGTACGCTGCGGCGTCGGCGAGCGAGCCTTCGTAGAGGAGGTACACGTTCAGCACGGCCTTCGTTCATTGATTCAGTCAGCCAATTAGCAGTGATGCAAAACGCGAGGTAATGAAGACGCCATCGCGCACCTTGTTCGCGTCGATAGCCGGAGCCCGCATCAACACCACAAAATTGAGAAACTCAACCGGCTGCATCCCACCCTCACCAAGCTCATTCGTAATCTCAAAAACCTCCTCCAGCTTATCTTCCCTGAAAACGAGACTCGCCACGACCCACTCATTGCCCTCCGGGACGTCGTACACCCGATACTTCACCCGGGTAACGATACCAAAATTGTGCCCCGCGCCGCGCAGGGCCCAGAAGAGGTCGGGGTGTTCGTGTTCCGCTTCGCTGGTAGTGATGAGGGAGCCGTCGGCGAGGACTACGCGCGCTTCGACGAGCTGGTCGATCATTAGGCCGTACCGACCCTGCAGGAGACCGTGTCCGCCGCCCAGCATCGGGCCGACGAGGGAGACGCATTCGCAGGTGCCGGTAACTGTGAAGCAGTTAAACAGAAGAATCCTTCGGCGAGGGGCAATTACGCAGTGCTAATACATACCCGTTTGCTTGCCCACAGCCCAAAGCGTGTCAGTAATATTCTTCGACAGCGCTCCACCCCCGATATTCGCTGTTCGGCCATCGGGGTTAACCGATATCTCTTTGAGCTGGGCGAGCGAGATCTGGACGCCGTTCTTCATCTTTGCCAGAGAACCGATGGCGCCGTGGTGTCCCGAGACGGCGAGCCACGGCAGACCGAACGCGTTCGCCAACGAGACCTGATATCGACACCCAGTCAGTGCAGTCAGCGGTTACAAGGTGCTGGGTCAACTTACCGTGAGCTGGACGTCCTCCTCGTCCGCGACTACGACGGCCACACGGAACTGGGGCGGCGCGAACAGCTGCCATCGGATCGTCTCTTTCTCGAATTCGTCGGTGCCCTCCAAGTAAATGGCGGCGCCGCGCGAGAGGCGCGGTCCCAATTCCGCAGCGAAGGCTGCATGCCGCTGTGGGACGTCGGCAGAGAAGTAGGCGTGGGGCGGCAGCGCGAGGGCGGAGCAGGTCAAGAAGGCTGATGCTGCCAGGAGGACGTTAACCTGGGGTGAGTGTTGAACAGAGATGACCTTGAACCGCAAGAGGAGGACGTACTGAAACCATCTTGTCTAATGCCAGAGAGAAAACGTAGGACCTATTGACCCAACAAAGAGAACCCCTTTTCAGCGCCTCGCCCCGGAGTCTTATAAGTCCCCCGAATGGTACACATCGAATTGACCATTGGCGCTCATCGAGCGCTGGGTCCGCCTGGGCGTCGCGCCGGGTCTTGGAGCAGAGTAGGGCGCTGAATGGAGTCGGTTCCGAGTAGGATTACCTCTCCCTGTGTGTCATTTCGGAATGAAGGACGTGCCACTGAGGCAGGGAACCAAGGTGGAATCGAGGGCTCTCCTCAATCTAGAATTGTCCCGATTCGACTTTCAGGTCGGAGTCTGAGGCCCAAACTCGACAGGCAAAGCGTAGGCGGAGGGCGACGTTGCCGAGACCTCATGGCGGAGAGTTGAAGAGGCGAAGTTTGTTTGGTCGATCAACAAACGCGACGCGATCTCGTGACTCCACCTCGCATCATTCAGCCCCTATCTGATCTCATTTGGTCGGACTCGAATGCGAAGGAAAACAGGGGAGCCACGAGGGAGTGGAGTCGGCCGAGTCTTAATAAGCGATTACTGACCAAATCTGCTGTCCTCGATCGAGTTTGTGCACGCTCTGAAGAAATTGCATCGGAGCGTGGTTTAGAGGTGGGAGAGTGACAACAAAAGAACGGAGTCTGCTCTCGTTACCCATGTACTTACTCCTTGCTGATAATTTGGATAATCGGGTCCTTCGATGCTATGTAAGTTACGGAGATTACTGACCCATCTTGAAAGTTACGGTTGGTTTCATCATCACAAACTAACTACGAGGTATAGAAGCCGTGCGCAGCGCGAGGTCACTGGTAAGTGAGTTAAAGACTCCCAGGATTGAAGGGAGGTCGGATCTTGGGTATACTGTATCTGTCGTTGAACCGCACAAAGGGGAGGACAAACCCCGAGGAGTTGAATCCCAGACGAGCTGTTGGCCTTTCAGCACCTCGAAACGGAGTCAAGTCAGCCCATCGCTCGGTCCGTGTCAGCGCTCTTGAGTAGACTCAGAGCAGAGTAGGGCGCTGAATGGATTTGGGTTCGCGTACCATACCTGCGGACCGTAAGTTTCAGCGAATAAGTACTAGGCTGGCATGAATACTAAACTGCAAGAAAGAAGACGCGCACACTGACTGATTCCCCAGGTCAACAGTCGCCCTTTTAGCGCCTGGTATCGACGCGGCCGGAAGCGCACGGCGGGCACAGCACCTCCGATTCGCTGAAAGCTTGGCACGGGCCCGGGCTTTCATCATTCTCCAAGCGCTCCTGTTGATTTTCAGGCAGACGCGCGACTCGGAAGATGGTTGGAATGCCGCGCAGTCTGGCGCCATTGACAACTCGGCGTTTGTCTGAGTCGCGGCAAAGGACTCGGCGCGGGCTCTCTTGATCATCGTGATGTCTGTCTCGTTCCTCCTAGCGCCCGGTTGAACATCTTGACCCACTCAAGTCGCCCGCAGGTGATCGGGAAGGAAGACGACAGGGCGGACCGAGGCAAGTTGGACGTAAGTGGGCGTACGGATAGCGGTCCGCACTCAGCAACGTTGGTCGCTCGTTGGTGCGCTGTTCCGTTCCCGTCCGCGGTGAAATCTTGATTTGCTTGTTGCGGTTTCAAGAAGGAAGGACGGAAGGGAGGCAACGTTCGTGCGTCTGCTCCATCATCCGTGATCAATGTCGTCTTGATTCGCAGACCCAGTCGAGCTCAAGCCAGACAGCGGTGATCAACAGGAAGAGGGAAGCAAGCACTGGGCAAAGAATCAAGATGGGATGCGCTAACGCCGTTAAATGGCCCGTTGTGAGGTGCTACTGGTCCGATCCTGTTCGCCGTTCAGTTGGAGGGTTCCTTAAGCTTCGTGACTGCGAGACGGAAGATGAGACGGGGGTGGAGATGGAGAGATGGAAGGGAAGGAGGAGGCTGTTCATGAGACAACGTTCCTGTTCGTGGACAACGTTTCCTGTTCGTGATACCTTCCCGCGGTCCGGGAGTCGGAGTTGGAGTCGGAGTCAGAGATCAGCGCTGTGGAGCTGGGCGAAGGCGAAGGCGACGGCGATGTGATGCATGGGGAGAGAATAGAGATGTTGTGTCTTTCGCCAGATAGATCTCGAAGGATGCAAGTATGTAGAACGGAGAAAAAATGCATTGAACGAGTACAAAACTATTTGCGAGCACAAGCAGAGAAAAGACCAAACGTCCTCGAGACCCGGGCCATGTTCTCGGTTAAACGGGTGGGCGCGGTGGTCATCGAGTGGAATTGAAGGACGCGGCATTTGTAACTCGGTCAGTTTCTATGAAAAAAATAGATCCTGATGAGTATGTATCTGAGGAATCCATTTGAGGTGGTCCTTCGTCAAGTTCAAGATGGTGCTGATATCGTCGGACTGTACAAGCGACGAAATGAATGGCCAAGTAGACCTGCAGGCATGCGGGTCCGTCGCGGTCCGGCCAGTACACAATACACAATCAATCTTGATCAGTCGATGGCGCATTTCGAACAAGGGAGCGCAGAGGAGGGGAAAGCGAGCGCATGAGCCGCATGTATATGTATTCCGATTCCGATTGATTATTCTTCTGACCGTGCCGTGTAGGCGAGGGGGGCAAGTTCGATCTGGTGCGCGACGCGTGGCGGTCTGCGCGGAGTTGTATGTACGCTTGCTTGAGTGCTCGCGGCCAGCGCTGCCAGCGAGCGGGTTGTTGCGACACCATGAGACGAGCAGGGTTTTTATTTTTTATTTTATTTTTATTTTTGCAGATTGATTCGACACATCGGGGAGCTGGTGTAGCCGTACATACTTGCGGGGACCCCAATCCGGGTTTGAAACAATGCCAATGCCAGTGGTTTGGTGGGGTGGTCGAGCGCCTGATCACATGCACACTAGGTGCGCGATTTCAGCCATGGATTGGGCGAGCCGCTCAATACGATTTGCGACGCACCAGTAGATACTAGGAAATGTCGCCCCTTGCGAGGTACATACTTTCTTGCACAGACGAAGCAGCTGAAGAGACCGCAGGCACGCCAGGGCCGAGGGAGAACAGACGAAGTATGTACTTGTCGTTGATGTTTGGCAGGGTGAGTCGGCGGGGAGGAGGAGGAAGGAAGGGAGTGTCCTTGTTTGGCTGTCTCGGCACTCGCGGCGGTCAAACACTGCCCCAAATGCATCGACCTTCCCGATATATTCGCCACGTTGCGGCGGAAACTCAGTGATGAAGACCACGGCTTGAACCGGTTGAGACGCCTCCTCAGTTGAACTTGACTCTAGACTAGGCGGCGACTATAGTTCTGTTCAGAAGACCTCGAGGTCGTCAAGCAGCTGCGCAGAACAAAGTTTCCAGCAACAGGGCGACGGGAGATTTGGACGCAATCCAGGGCTCAAACTCTTCTTGTCTTCGGATCCAACTTTCCAGGGCCAACGTTCAACTCTCCCGTCCTCGGATCCGTACACAGCCCGACTGCGCGATCTGAGGCGGACAGACACTTGGCGCCGGCGGTGCGCGGCAGCGGGCCCAGTCGCCGAGCGTGCCCACGCACGGTGTACACGGGCAACCTCGGCCCCTGGGGAATTCGACTCACAATGGCCAAGCTTTACCTCCATAGACAACTTGAACTCTCTTCGCGAGCAGGTAAATACTCTGCGCACAGGTAAATACTCTGCGCACAAGTAGACGCGTCCGACGAACAAAACCAAGTACACTGCTTCGCGCAGAAATAGGCGACGATCACACCAAAATTGAAGACAACTTGACAGGATCACGAAAATCCTCAGGCTCTACCGTAACAACAGAGATATGACGCCCACGAGCAATGCATCCCCAGCATACAGCATAGCAACCGATCTCCTAAGCTAAATCTAAAACACGAGCTATCCCAACCCACGGCCCATTTTCTTCCTTCTCTCCGCGCTGGACGACTTTCATTATGGTGCGCCCATTTGCGTTCAACGAGTTTTGGGGGGTTCGTTCATGGACTGTGTCTAGGCATCTGAGTCCCTGTGGGTCGGGGTGTCTACCCTCTGGGTCCGTCTCCCCGCCTTTCCCTTCCCATGCTCTCCTCGCTGACGATGATGCCCGCGCGCAGGTTTCTACATTCCTTTACGGTACGCCTCCCCCCCCCCCCTCCCCCCCCCTCCCCCCCTCACGCTCACTCACACGGACGGCGGACACAGGCATATACACCGTCCTCTTCTGCCGCTGCATGTACATCTTCTACGCCTCGCGCCACAAGCCCCTCCGCGCGACCCTCCTCCTCAGCGCCGTCCTCATGTTCCTCCTCTCCACAACCTCCATCACCATATTCCTCCTCCAGGGCGCCACCGCCTACGGGAACTTGGCGCTCGATTTGCCAAAACTGCAGACTGCGGGCGCGGTCGTTTATGTTACTAACAAGTGCGTTGCGGGCCTCCCTCTTTGTCTCGTTTGAAAGGAGCGAAAGGCTGACGGGGGTGAATAGTCTGGTCGCGGACGCGCTGCTGATCTACCGCTGCTTCGTCATCTGGGGCACGCCCTGGGTCACCGTCGCGCCCCTCCTCCTCCTTGTCGCCACTATGAGTGCGTCCTTCCTTCCTCACCATTTACCCTTTACTTAACTTGAGTAACCCCCGGCGCATCTTTGCAGTCCTCGGCTACTCCCTCCAACTCAAGCTCTTCTTCATCCTCTCCCTCACCATGAACCTCTTCGTCCCCGCCCTCGTCGCGGGCCGCCTCTGGTGGATCATCCGTCGCATAAGGGTGGATAATGTGACGCGGAGGAAGGGGCGGAACGCGATGGCTATTATGTGCGTGTCTGTTTCTTGGGATTTCGAATTTTTGTGTGTGCGGCGCGGGGGGCGGTGGGAGACGAGCAGTGCCCGGAGGTATGGCCGGACGAGGGCGCCACAGGCCATCCATCGTCTATCTTGCGCCCGCGCCGCAGGCCATCTAATGCCCGCGCCTGCGGCCATCCATCGTCTATCTCGCGCCCGCGCCGCAGGCCATCTAATGCCCGCGCCTGCGGCCATGCTCTGCGCCTGCGGCGATCCATCGTCTATTCTCTCTCTACCCTACCCTCCGCCTACCCTCCCCCTATGCTCGCCACACTTCGTTCATTGGCCTCCCTTCCTTCCCCGTTCTGTTCCCTCCCCTCCATCGCCTCTTCCTCCCTACCCCTCCCTTCCTTCTTCCCTCCAATCCCAAAGCGTTTGCCCGTTCGCCCGTTTCCCCGTTCCTTCGATTTTTGTTTCGCTCCGACGCGACGCGACGCGGAGTGGACGACGTGGGGCCTCCGTCGTTCGTCTGCGCCGCAGGCCATCCCTGCCTTCAATCCCAAAACGTTTGCCCGTTCCGTCCCTTCTATTTTTTGTTTTTTTTTGCTCCGACGCGGTGGTGGACGACGGAGGCCCGACGTCGTTCGTTGGGCTCCGTCTTCCCGTTCCTTGCCTTCGCTTCCTTCCCTTGACTTCCAAAGCATTTGCCCGTTCCTTCCTTCCAATTTTGTTTTGCTCCGACGCGACGCGGGGGGAGACGACGTGGGGCCCGACGTCGTTCGTTGGCGTCCCTTTGCGCGTGCGCCCTTCCCTCCAATCCCAAAATCCGTGCCCGTTTGCCCGTTTGCCCGTTCCTTCCAATTTTTTGGGGCTCCGACGCGACGCGACGCGGTGGTGGACGACGTCGGGTATGCTCGCCGTCGTTCGTTGATTGGCCTCCCTTCCTCCCTCCAACTCCTCCCCTTCCTTCCTTGCTTCCCCTCCCTTGCTTCCTTGTCTGTATTGTGATACTAATTGATTTTATCGCAGCCTCGAATCCGGCCTAATCTACTCCCTCTTCGTCTCCATCCACATGGGCTTCTTCCACTTTGCGGATCCGAGGGATCAGGTGCGTTTGCCTCCTTCCTATCCTTGCTTCCCATCTTCCCTACCGTCTTCCGTATTCCCTCGCCTTCCGCCTTCCGCCTTCCGTCTTTGTCCCTTTCCGCCTGCCGCCTTTCCGTAGTGTACCTTCTTCCGTCTTCCCTTTCGGTCTTCCCTTCCCCACCCTCGCCGTCTTGCCTCCGTCTTCACTTTCGGTCTTCCGCCTGCCGCCTTCCACGATCGAGCGGAACGTGATCTCTTGCATCCGCGCAGCCGGCCGCGGTGGCCCAGTCCGCTTAGGCGTGCTCGGCGCAGACCCACCCGCCACCGCCTGCTCCGCGCGATGTCGTCTTCCGCCTTGCCTCCGTAGTATAAGTGGAGAAGTAACGCGAACGCGGTCCGCGCGCCTCCCTTCCTGCCTCCGTCCCTCCTTCCCTCCCCGCCTCCCGCATTCCCTCATCCCCGCCTTCCCCATCCCTCCTCGCCGCCTTCCTCTACATCCCCGCCTTTTCCCCTTCCTATACCTTCAGGTTTAAGGAGAATTGGAGAACGCTAACACATAACGCGTCCGCAGATAATCTACGCCGCCCTCTCCCAAGTCGTCGGCATCGTCCCCACGCTCATCATCGTCCGCGTCGGGCTGGGCGTCTCTACGTCCGCCTCTTCCTCCAATTCTGGGGGCACGATGGTCGGGTCCGCGCCACCGATGAAGGGTGGGGGGTTGGAGAGGGCGGCGACGGGGGATTCTGTGAGGACTGCAATAAATATGGGGGCAGGGGCGGGGGTAGGGCAACAGGGGCAAGAGGTGGTGGAGAAGAGCGGGTGGGATGCGGAGACTATGGTTTGACCCCTACCGTTACCTGGGTGGGGTGGGGATGGGGATAGAAGGACACAGGACGCAGGACGATATGTATGTATAGACAGACTACTTAATTTAATTATCCGTTGCGAGCAAGGGTACTTTACAAGGCCCCGGAAGACAGAGGGAGGAACTCGGGCCGGCTCGGGTTCCCACGCCGTTGATCTTAACCGCCACGACGAGCTACTGACGAGCTCGAGCTTGTCGACGCCGACGCCTTTGTTCATACAAAGCGTTAACCCATCCTGGGCCGTCATCCGCGTCAAACTCGGGTTCCCACGCCGCCGTCTCGTTGATCTCGACCACCACCACGACTCGCGCCGACCAGGACTCCTTCATGGTAGGTAGGTATGTTTCAAATTCCACTGTGAAGAGGAAGTGTCATGAACTTCATGATGTCGTTCATGATTGTTCATAATGAAATTCATGATGTTTTACCAGGAAATTCCTTACCTTTCAACATGATTTCACAACAAAACATCATGAACGAGGGTGTTGAACTTCATGACGAATATGGGAACATTCATGATGGGTATTTCATGATGTTTTGTCGTGAATTCAACACGATTCATCATGAATAATGGCTGGTCTAAAACCGAAAAAAAGACAATAGGAAAGGTACCAGCAGCATCCTACATGCCACTGGTACCACTCACACCCACGAAGGAACTTGAACGGGGAAGGGGTACATAGGCAGACAAGTAATATAATGGATTGGTAGAGGCAAACTCAGTAGGAACTCAAAGTTGAAGTCGCACATATACACAGGAGAAAATATTGGGAGGTCATCACCTGAGTTTTGCACCTTGTTCGAGACACCGGGTTCAGGCTCCACCGAGCTCCACAGCCTGGGAAATCTGGGAGGACGATGAATTCATGTCGAAACATCGGGAATTCATGATGTTCAGAAAACAGCCAAAATTTGTCAAGTTCACCATCATGAATCCCGTCATGAAATTCAGCATTGCGTTCATGACAAACCACCATGAAACTTGAACTTCATGACGGGGCATCATGAAGTTCATGACGAATCCTTTTCACAGTGTTCGTGAACACTCGTCGTTACTAACTAAGCTAAATAACCCTCTCCTAGTTCCTACCGCAGCCGATTTATGCCGCATGCATGCATGCATACATGGCGGCCCTGGTGTGCAAGTTAACGTCCTCACAGCTTCCAAGACCGGTACGCACATTCAAAGCCCAACTCAGTGTGGCCTCGAGTCGCGGCTTCCCAGCTTTCAAATCTTCGCCGAAACCCTTCCCTCCTGAGTCGAGGATCCTGGACGCGCCTCAGCCTGGATTCTACGCATCAATAACTAACCGCCTCACTGACTCATCTAGGGCTTCACCCGAATGCCTCCGCATGGTTTGGACCTCGAATGCCCGCCTCCCCGTACTTTTCGCGGCGGGAACTACTTACTAGACTTACACGCAAAGTTGTCTTGCTTCGTTTAACTTAAAGGTGTGGTCCAATTCTACTTATTGCTGTTAATCTTCATATTGACCTTGATTCCTGAATCTTTTGGGCGCGGGGGACCCTGCCAGACTCGTTTCGGCTTGCTGCATTCAAAGACAAATGGCGTCGATACACATGTGGCCCGCTCAGCTTACTGACCGCCTCAGCGTACTTACTCGACGTAGCTAAGAGCTTTCCTCGGTGCGTTACATAGTCGATTTTTTGAACCCTTGCCAGTTCAATCCTTACTGACCTTCGCAGCATTCGCAGAATCTCAATAAAAATTCCCGAACATCGTGGGGTCCTCGGTCCAGACACGTCCGCTCCGAGGATGCGGCCCCGGGGACCAACGCGACAATACGTGGGCAGACGCGTGTCGGTGTGATATTTCGACGCGCAAGTCCACTGATGACTGACTCTTCACCACCAGCGATACTCAGGTACGAGCCATCCACAAATCCAGTCTTGCTCGCTCGTGGATTACCTACCACTGATTCCAAGAAGCTCACTGGCAATTGCGGGACCTTCGCGCCGCTGCTTTCCAAGGCGCCGCTAGCTTCCCTGCTTTTGCGTTTCGATACCGCGCTGCCTCTGTCTAATTATAATACAAGCCTGGAGCTTGGTGTTGCCATCGTTGCTTTGAAGGTTCAGGTTCATTGATTCAATTTGCTGACCGGATGGATGTCCACAGCGCTTCAAGTTCTTTGCGATTTTCAAATTCGTTTGCGTTTGGCCCGGGCCGTTTAATTCGGCACGTCGGTACTGGATCCAACCAGGCTGGTGTCCGAGTCAATGATTCCGGAGACCGTTTCGTGAGTTTAAATTCCCCGTTTCATGTCTTACCTCGACGTCATACGCCGGAAGGTAGACTATAGTCTATGGTTGCACGCAAGTTCACCTTGTTTTCGCAGTCCGCGAGCGCTGATCATTTTACTAGTACCCTGGCTCAGGGTCAACTGGAACGCGTCTCGAGCCTCGGCCTCACCTGTCCTCGTTCAGATCTTTGGGATATGCTCATTTGAACTCAGGTATGCAACGCCACCTTCACTCAGTAAAGTCTCCATTGATCTTCGTTGCACGTACATATTCGACTTGAAGATTGACCTCGACGTCGTTCAGAAATTAGAATACGAATAAAACTCAGTTATTTGCCGCCTCCTGAATTCGACCCGCCAGCATGGCCACGGCTGCAGACCGCGGGCCCGATCGTTTATGTTACCAACAAGTGCGTTCGTTGCGTTTGTTGCAAGCCTCGCTCCTTTTTTCGTTCGAGGCTGACGGGGTTGAATAGTCTTGTAGCGGACGCGCTGCTGATCTACCGCTGCTTCGTCATCTGGGGCACGCCCTGGGTCACCGTCGCGCCCCTCCTCCTCCTCGTCGCCACCATGAGTGCGTCTGCTCCTTGCTTCCCTCCTTCCCCATCCTTCCTCGCCCACCCACCATCTACCACGCGCGATGCTAATAAGGCACACACACGCATTCCAGTCCTCGGCTACTCCCTCCAACTCAAGCTCTTCTTCATCCTCTCCCTCACCATGAACCTCTTCGTCCCCGCCCTCGTCGCGGGCCGCCTCTGGTGGATCATCCGTCGTATCCGGGTGGATAATGTGACGAGGAGGAAGGGGCGGAACGCGATGGCTATTATGTGCGTGTCCGTTCCTTGCGACTACGACTGCTCCTTCCGCTGCGCCTGCGGTATTCTGCGTCCACAAAGGAGGCATGGTGTCGGGGCGCGCCGCAGGCCATCCATCGTCTATCTTGCGCCGCAGGCCATCTAATGCCCGCGTCCGCGCCTGCGGCCATCCATCGTCTATCTCTCTCGCGCGCTGCAGGCCATCTAATGCCCGCGCCTGCGCCTGCGGCAGTTCATCGTCTATTCTTTGTATGCGCCGCAGGCCATCCCTTCCCCCCGTCGCTTCCCCTCCCTTCCCTCCATCGCCCCTCCCTCCCTCCCCTCCCTCCCTTGCCTTCAACTCCAAAGCGTTTGCTTTCCAATTTTTGCTCCGACGCGACGCGACGCGACGCGGTGGTAGCCTTGTCGGGCCTCCGTCGTTCATTGGCCTCCCTGTGCGGGTGCGGCAGTCCAGCTGCGTCCGCGTCGCTTCCAAATTTTGCTTCGACGCGACGCGGTGGTGGACGTCGGGCTTCGGGCCTCCCCTGTGCGACTGCCGCTGCGGCAGTCCACCATCCGCGCTGCAAGCCATCCCTCGCCTTCCCCCTACCTTCCCTCTCTCTCTTCCCCGTTCCTTCCCTTATCTGAAACTAATCCCGTTTCGTAGACTGGAATCCGGCCTAATCTACTCCCTCTTCGTCTCCATCCACATGGGCTTCTTCCACTTTGCGGACCCGAGGGATCAGGTGCGTCTTTCCTCCCTACTTCTTGCTTCCTCTACATATTTCCGTCTTCCCCGCCTTCCCTCCGTTCTTCTTCGCCGCCTCCCGCCTTCCTTGTTCCTCTTCGGTCTTCCACCTGCCGCCTTCCGCCTTCCCTCCGCAGTATAAGTGGAGAACGCTAACGCGTTCCGTTTCCTCTTCCCTCTCCCTTTCTCCCTTACTCTGCTTCCCTTCTGCCTATCCCTATTCCTCCGCCTCCCCTCCCCGCCTTCCTCCTTGCGTCTTCCCCTCCCTCTTCCTTTACTCCCCGCCTCCATCCCATCCCTTGCGTATACCTTTTAAGTAAGGGGACTAATGCGTGGTTGTGGGGAATTTATAGATAATCTACGCCGCCCTCTCCCAAGTCGTCGGCATCGTCCCCACGCTCATCATCGTCCGCGTTGGGCTGGGCGTGTCCCAGAATGGGGGGTCCACTATGGTTGGATCTTCACCACCGATGAAGGGTGGGGGGTTGGAGAGGGGGGATTCGGTCAGGACCGCTGTACATGTAGGGGAGCACGGGGGGCAAGGGGGACAAAGGGGGCAAGAGGTGGTGGAGAAGAGCGGGTGGGATGCGGAGACTATGGTTTGAATCGAGTTATTACTTACCTTTGGAGGAGGGGTGGGAGGGACGCCGCAGGGAGGCATTAGGCTTAGGCTTTGGCTTTGCTTTGAAGGCTCAGGCTTTGAATGAAGAGAGGACGCAGGACGCAGGACGATATGTATGTATAGACTAATTTAATTTATCGTTGAGCGAGGGTATTTTCAAGCTTCTATGTACATTCGTTCATCCCGAAGGAGGGTTCCCACGCCGTCTTGCTTTGATCTGGCCCACCACGAGCAGGATTCGTCGTAGGTAGGTAGGTAAACGGTATCCTTCGAATTCGTGAGCGCTCGTCGTTACTACCTGAATACCTCTCTCCCAGCTCCTTGCGTAGCAGGTCTGACTGCCCGATTCACGTCGTGTGTGCTTAAGTGTATGCCGGCGGCTTTGGCGTGCAAACGTCTGACGATACCCAGGACCAAAGTTGCCCACCCCGAGTCGATAACCATCTCTCGCGGCTTGAAAGATCTTCGCCGAACCCCCGGTTCCCTCGGGCCTCCTTCGAAGGTCCGCGTCTCAGCCATTCGGTAACTGCCTCACTGACGCATCCAGGACTTCACTTCCGCGCGGTTTGGACCTCGATTGCCGGCCTCCCCGTGCTTTTCGCAGGGGGAACTACGCGCACGCAAACTGCCCTCGAAGTTGTCTTGCTAGATTACATAATACATACTGACCTGCGGTCTCGTCGACTGATCAATCCTGAATCCTTTCAGCGCGGGGGACGGGAACGACTTAAAGCGCGTTCCCTAATCCTGCCAGACATACTCGTTTTGGCTTGGTGGGTTCGAAGATGATTTTTTGGCGTCGATACGCTAGCGTACTTTCCTCGGTGCGTTACATACCCAATTTCTCTAACCCTTACCAGGAACTTACTGACCTTCGCAGCATTCGCAGCTCTGAATAAAAGTTTAGGGACATCCCTTGCTTCCTGCCAGTGCCAGATTCGGGCCGCCGTGGAGTTCAGTCTCCTCCAGACACGTTCTGTGACGGATGCGCGAGAGCGAGATCCGCCACAAGAGAGGGAGAGCGAAATCAAGCCCAAGATGACTGTTCTAAAGCAAGATTCGCCCAAACTATGGTAAATACATGGGCGGTTTATATACTACTAGGGGGTGGCGGTGCTAATAATGATCTCATCACCGATTAGGCGCCACGAGTTGAAACTGAGTTGAATGAGTGTGTCGACGCGACTCGGGCGTGAAACAGAACTAGAGGTAAATGATCGTGGTCAGTGAGTAAAAGAACAGAAAAAAGGAATATTATGTGAGCATGGGACGGAGGGACTGCCACAACCGTTACATACCCCCTTCCAGATCGACGACTGCGACGATCTCAAAAGTACCAACCACGATACACAGATGCATTCTCATCCGTGTCGGAGGCGCTTCCAGACTCACTGGAGTCTGATTCATTGTCTTCCCACGTTGGACAATCTCGAGCGATATGGCCGCGGCGTTCACACTTGAAACACCGGCCCGATGCCAGCAACTTACGGCGCTTGGAGTTGGACAGCTGCGAGGGACTCCAATACCCGTTATCTTCCTCGGGTGAGTCCTCCTCGTCCTCGTTCTCCGAGTTCTGGGTGCTTTCCACTCCAGAGTTATCTTCAGAGTCAGAATCTGAACTTGATTCTGCGTCCTCGGCTGATCTCGAAGGCGAGTCTGAATTTTCAGAGACCTCATCACTGGATTCGGCCTTCTGATTCAAAATGAACTCGCCATGCTCTGCGCTCTTGATCACTTCGTCCCACGACGAAGTCTCGGGGTCAATGCCTTGACGGTACATCTCCTTCTGCACCTCGGCATTGAAACTCAAGAACAACTTGATGATCCGTTCCTGATCATTCGGAAGCCCGATCATGAGGTACAATTCCTCGAATTCCAAGACGTGTTCCGAGACTAACTTGTCGTTCTGAAGACATTTATCCAGCCTTTCACGCTGCTGCATGCAAAAATCCAATGGGAAACAATATTTGAACAGCCCGGCAAAGAACTGTTCCAACGTCCACTCGGACGGATTATTGCGAGAAACTTTGTTCCGGTAAAATTTCTCCGCCTTCCCCGTGAGTTGATAACTTATCATCATGACCTTGTCATCAACTGAGACTCTACCCATTTGCAGGTACTGTCTAGCCTCATGCACAAACTGCATATACACCGCAGGATCCGGTGATCCATCATACGGCGTCGGGGGGATTGGTTTCAAGGTCATCTTTGACTTCTTGACCTTGCTCTTGGACGAGGAATACCCACGCGCATCAACTGACGACGAGTTGGACCGGGCTGGACCAGGCGTTGATTCCCGGGGACCGTGGAATGCGCCGGAGGAAACCGGTGTTTTCTCATTGAAGTCAGAAATTACGCCAAGCGTCATTCCTTCCAGAACTCCTCCAGGAGTATTTCTCCCTGGAGTCATCGGCATAGCGGACTTCCGCGAGGACTTACGATTCCTCTCGCTACCCGGAGGCTTCACAGTGTTACTCTCAACAGCTGAAGCACGACTACCTGAAGCATTCTTCAGTAGTTCAACATGTTGTTGCTCCTTGAGTCTATCTAACTCCTTAGTTAGATTCTCTATCTGCTCTGAGATAGTCTGCGCAGTGCGACTGCTCGTTCGAGTCGCGGGACTCACAACAACTAAAGGAGACTTTCCTCCTTCTCCACGCGGATATTCAACCGATGAGAAATCATTCAATTCAGATGGTTGATATTTATCGCGGTAACTTCCACCGCGGGACTTCAACGCAACTCGCGTTGGAACTGGAGCCTCGGGGAACTGTCCCTCGAGCTCAATGCGATGCTTCCCAACTGTGGGACTCACACTATGCTGGCGTACATTACCAGCATTCATGGCGGCAACCTTCCCCACGTCGGAGACAAGTTCCGCGTCGGCATCACTCGATGCCGTTGGTGCCGCATCTCCGAATGTACTAAACGGCTGCGCACCAAGATGCTCCACCTGAGAGTGGGGCCTGTGCGAATGCTCTCGGGCTCGCATCGCCGCGTGCGCAAGGGCATGGTACTCATGAGCAATCTCCAACAACTGTGTTGGACTCATTGACCTCGTCGACTGAGGTACTAACCCCGCACGCAAATTCTCCGGTGCAGAGACAACTGTGTCACTCACTGAAGAAGCAGAGGGCTCACGGCGAGCTTTCTCCATCACCGTCTCCAACCAGGGACGGTCCGTGGAGCCAACAGACTCCAAAATCCCATAGTCTGGATCATTGTCACTGGTGTGCTGCGCACCCGCAAAAATCGCACTTTCCCTAACAGAGGTACTAGCGGACACAGACGAAGCTGTGTAGACCCCGGGACTCGACGAGCCCGAAGGTGTGAGCGGAATAACCGCTGTCTCGAGGAACTCCGCTGCAGCAGAGCCCCCAATGTTGCCAGAGAGACCAGAGGTAGCCAGTGGAAGGGGAGACACAGGAGGTGAAGGACGAGACATAGAGAGGTTCCTTGGGGAATAACCAGACACGACGACGGCGGCGTAGGTGGATCAGACCCGACGGTAGCCAGAGAGAAGTGTCGACAAGCTTGTTGCACAGTCAAAAAGATGTGACGGATGCGCGAGAGCGAGATCCGCCACAAGAGAGGGAGAGCGAAATCAAGCCCAAGATGACTGTTCTAAAGCAAGATTCGCCCAAACTATGGTAAATACATGGGCGGTTTATATACTACTAGGGGGTGGCGGTGCTAATAATGATCTCATCACCGATTAGGCGCCACGAGTTGAAACTGAGTTGAATGAGTGTGTCGACGCGACTCGGGCGTGAAACAGAACTAGAGGTAAATGATCGTGGTCAGTGAGTAAAAGAACAGAAAAAAGGAATATTATGTGAGCATGGGACGGAGGGACTGCCACAACCGTTACACGTTCGCTCCGAGGAAGCGGCCTTCTTACCTTCATCGGCACAGGCGGCACCAACGCGACAATAGGTGTGTAATATTTCGACGCGCAAGTCCACTACTAATGACTGACAGTGACAAGCAGCGGCGGCAGTCTTCAACAAACGAACCGTCCCCAGATCCAGTGGATTACATTTACCTACCACTGATTCCAAGACGGAAAATGTTCATTGCAGGACCTTCGCGTTGCTTTCCGAGTCCAAGGCGCCTCGGGCAACCAGGTCGTCGCTTGGCCACATGTACAGAACGACACAGTGACACTTGGATGAAAACTGCATTACATTACTGGCGAGATTCGGGCGGGATTGCGGGGAGGGGTATACAAAGAAAAAGGTACTTATCTTTTGCATTTCGATACCACGCTGCCTCTGTGTTGGCGTCGCCATCGTTGCTTTGCTTTGGAGGTTCAAATATCAGGTTCATCGCTTTCGGTCCACCAAGGCTGGTGTCAATGATTCCCTGACCGTTTCGTGATTCTAAAACTTCTCTGTCGTTTCTTACCTTGGCGCGCAGCGGACGTTGTTCATGGTAGACTATGGTTGCCGAATGTTCAGGTGCGTTCAGGTACGTTCACCTTGTTTTCGTAGTCCGCGAGCGCTGATCATCTTACTAGTACCCTGGCTCTGAGTGAACTGGAACGCGTCTCGAGGCTCACCTGTGTCAGTTCCCTTCGTTCCGATCTTCGGGATACCCAAACTATGCTCGTTTGAATATGTACAGGTATGTAACACAATCTTCTCAGTAACTTCTTCAATGGATCTTCGTTCCACGTATTCGTCATTCAGAACCGATCCACCCAAAACAGTTGCCTTCGGCTGTCAAAGTTTCTCCAATCCGCTCAGGAGTACCTCGCGCCACGGCAGGCTTTCGTTCATGATCCTGGCCCGCTCGATGTACTGACCGCCCCAGCGTACTCGACGTAGTGTACCTTCTTCGGTGCGTTACACATCCCAGACCCTTGCCAGTATCCTCCTTACTGAGCTTCGCAGAATCTTCGAAAGATTCTATGAACATCCGCCGCCGTCTCGCCCGTTCGGCGTGTCGGTACGGGGTACGGGATAGATATTGGAACTCCGTCAGTTGGTTTAACTAGGCTGGTGTCAAACGGTGTCAATCATTCCGGAATGACCGTTTCGTGACTGGCTCAGAGCTCGTTTCATTCGGTACCCCAACGCTTCGTGGATTGGAGTATAGTTATAGGAATCTCTGGTACGTTTCCACTGGTCCATTTTTGCACTGGCAGGCCGGTAATTTTGCTCTGCCTCAGGTAGGACTGGAACGCGTCTCGAGGCTCACATGTGTCAGTTCCCTTGTTCCGATCTTCGGGATACCCAAACTATGCTCGTTTGAGTCCAGGTATGTAGGCAGTCTCTGGTCCATTTTTTGCAGGCTGGTAATTTTGCTCTGCCTCAGGTTGGACTGGAATGTGTCTCGAGGCTCCCCGGTGTCGGTTCTGTGGGATCCCCCAACTATGCTCGTTTGAGTCCAGGTAGGCAGGAACAACCGGGAGCCAGAGCTTGCCCTTTCAGCGCCTGCCACCGTGTAAGTGCGCGAAAGCCTAGCACTGACCGGTGTTCATTGTACATATTCCTCAGTGCTTGTAGGTCACCTGCTATTGATCCCACCCCCTCCGCTTACCTCCCACCCGACCCATTGTGCAGGTCTTCTTGACGGGTGCTGGCTATAGCGGGCCACTCCTCCCGTTCTCCTTGCACCTGGCACTCTCGTGGCGCCTCGGCGCCCTTGAAACCAGCGACACACCTGCTTTTCACATCATGCCAGCTGTCGGTACCCGCCCTGCAGTGTGTGTGATCCTTTCACAGCGGCAGACAGACTGTGCCTGTTCAGCAGCCAGCACAGATGAGAAAAGAGCATCTTCTTCTTTATAAAATTATGCATGCAAGTATGCATGCCAAGTCCGCCCTTCGGCAGACTGATCCAGGAACTCGGTTTCTTTATTTTCTGATCGGGCGGCTGTTCTTTCTTTCTGAAAACCTATCTGAAGGTTTACCCAATTCACTCCGGTGAGACAGACTATATTCCCCACTACAACTGAATTGGTTGAAAGTTCAGCAGTCAGTCTTGACCCGAATCGGTGTGACTGCCGCAAGTGTGCCGTGCCCCGATCAGGACACATGTTCAAATGCTGTTAACTGCTGTGAAGCAGAACAGCCGCCGGACTGAAGTGGTGGGGCGCTTTGCGCGCTCTTGTAAACATAGAGATAGAGTGATCAAGAAGTTGGCTGTACTACCCCGTGTCAACGGGCGCAATGATGGTCAGGCATCTTTGATCATGACCTTTGACGTCCACTGCGAGTTTTCAGTGCAGACATTTGTAGAAAGGCCTCACACAAATACATGCTTTTCACCTGTAGTGTATTCCCAGGTTCCCTTGACAAAGTACTGCCGGAGTAAAGACGACCGGTGTGGAACTTCTTTGAGCTGTCAGCAAGCTGTCAGATCTTTGTATGACAGCTTTTGAAACCAAATTTAACCAATCGTGCCACGTCTGCAGCTTGTCCTCCCCCTCCATGGCAGAAGCTCTGGGCACCATCGCAAGCATCCTCCAGGTCCTTGACACAGTGTCAAAGACCTGGGAGCATATCCAGGATTTTCATAATGCACCACAGGAGGAGAGACAGATCAGGATAGAGATGGGATACCTCGATTTCACTCTCAAGAAGCTTCACCAGCAGATATACCAGCAGACAACTCCAAATCTATCCACCCCGTCGACAAATTTAAATCCTTTTAGCCCGCAGATAAATCCAAATGCATCTCGCCCGCAGACACCTCCAAAACCATCTATCCAGTGGATCCAGGACATGAACAAACCATTAACCACATTCAAAGAGATGATGGAGGAGTTTGAATCAAAGCTGGGAGACTTAAACACAGTCACGACATTCAAGAGGCAGGTGAAGTGGTCGCTGGGTGGGAAGAAGGAGGCAGCAGAGAATCTTGCCAAGTTTGAGCAGTTTAAGTCCCTGATAAATACCTGGCTTCTGGTAGACCTTGGGTGAGCCACGAAATATGTTTCCAATGCATGACTACTTATTGCTTGCATTCCAGTGACATCTCCCGTGACCAGAGTGGTGTGTGGATACTTAACATATGGTGATGTTGGCCTGATCTTTCCCAGATCTGCTTGAAACGGTCAAGTCAAAGGTGACCAAGCTTGAGTCAGGGGTAAGCAACCTCACTAATAACCAGCATGGTGAGCACGATATTCCGTGCCACTTAACATTTCATCATTTTTCTTTCAGCTGCAGAACGAACCCGGATCATTGACTGGTTTTCACCTATCAATTTCTTTCAACAACATGCGGATATTGCCAGTGCTCGACAGGAAGGAACTGGAAGCTGGCTGATGGTAGATCCCTGCTTCAAGCAATGGAAGGAAGGATTGAGGAGAACCCTTTGGTGTCATGGAATCCGTGTGTGCCATGACCTCTCACCTACCTCAGTCTACTCATTTGATTGAACAGCGGGTGCCGGAAAGACAGTTTTGGCGTAAGCATTGCATTTTGAGTGTAGCTTGATGATAGATTCTGTTCACAGATCCATGGTTGTGAACCATCTCAGTCAAGACACAACTGCCCGTACAGCTTGCATATATTTGAACCACAAGGAAACCAAGGTTCAGACACCTGCCAACCTACTGGCAAGTATCTGGAGACAACTGGTCCTTGGTGGACGAGATATCTCGGATGTCAGAACACTATTTCAGGAACACTCTGAGAAGAAGACCAGACCCTCCCTTGCAGAGATTGAGAAGATTATTCACAGCGAAATTGGCATGTCCAAGGTCTATATTGTCGTTGACGCTGTCGACGAATATCCAGAGGACCTCCGGCAGATCTTGCTGCCAGCCCTTGCAGCAATGGGACCTACATGTAACTTCATGATGATGTCACGGCCCCATATCACACCTAGTCCTGCCTTCCAGAACATCCAATTATTGGAAATCCACGCCCATGTGGATGATATTCAGGCATATGTGAACATGGAAATCCAAAAGTCCTCACCCCTCTCAAAATGTGTCCAAAAGCAACCAGCCTTGATGGAGGAGATCCATGCTAAAATCAGTGGCAGAGCTGATGGAATGTAAGTTATCTCCACTTTATTCAGAACCAAAAAGATAATAGTATTTGTAGGTTCTTGCTTGCAAAGCTGCACATGAAAGCATTGGCCGAACAGCGGACACCTAAGAAAGTTCGGACGGCTCTGGACAACCTGCCTGAGACCCTGGCAGAGACCTATGCAGATGCTATGAGGCGAATTGATACTCAAAGCAAGGGGGACAGACAAATTGCACAAGCTGTTCTAACCTGGGTCACACATGCCAAGCGGATATTATCAGTTGCAGACCTGAGAGTGGCTTTGGCAATTGAGCCAGGTGCAAAGGAGTTGGATGATGACCTGCTGGACATTGAGACCATCCTCGGTGTTTGTGCTGGGCTCATTATTGTGGATGAACACCTTTCTGTGGTCAGATTGGTACACTACACCACCCAAGAGTATATGGAGAGCATTTCCTTGCAGCACTTTCCAGGTGCCCAGACCAAAATCACCCAGAATCTTCTTACCTTCCTCAGCTTTGATTCAGTGTGGAATCTCATAATTGCCAGCAGTGGATATGACATTGATAATTATGATGATGACGATGATGTGGAACTCCCTCCCCTCTTTCAATATTGCCAATATTGTCTGACACACGCAGCTGGAGAGCCAGAAAAGGATTCAGAGCTCCAACCCATGCTTCTGAAATTCATTCATCAAGTTGGTTTCTGGGTGGGATTTGCCCAAAGGTATTGGGATCTGAGTCAGTGGGACAACACACTACATGATGCTTCCCCATTATGTGTGGCTGCCATCACAAACCTTCTAGAGATTGGACGTATTCTGATTGAACAAGGACAATATTCAGGGAACATGGCCAAAGAGCTAGATTTAGCAGCAGCCAGTGGCCATTGTGACATGGTCAGATTGCTTGTCGACTCAGGAGCTGACGGAAATGCCCAGGGGAGAAAATACAGTGATGCACTTCAGGCTGCAGCAGAGAACGGGCACAAGAAGGTTGTGCAACTGCTCATTGAGCACGGAGCTGATGTCAATGGTGTGGGTGGGTTGTTCGGCACTGCACTTCAGGCTGCAACACGGTATGGGCACAAGGAGGTTGTACAGCTGCTCATTGAGCACAGTGCCAATGTCAATGCCAAGTGTGGGCAGCACGGCAATGCACTCCATGCTGCAGCTTATCATGGCCACCAAGAGATTGGACAGCTGCTCATTGAGCACGGTGCTGATGTCAATGCCCAGGATGGGTGGTATGGCAATGCAGTTCGTGCTGCAGCAGTAAACGGGCACAAGGAGGTTGTGCAGCTGCTCATTGAGCACGGAGCTGATGTCAATGCCGAGGATGAGCAGTATGCCACTCCACTTCAGATTGCAGCACTGTCTGAGCACACAGAGGTTATGCAGCTGCTCATTGAACACGGCGCTGATGTCAATGCCAAGGGTGGGCAGCACGGCAATGCACTCCATGTTGCAGCTTACTCTGGCAACTACAAGGTTGCACAACTGCTCATTGACTACGGGGCCAATGTTAATGCCCATGGTGGGCAGTACAGCACTGCACTTCAAGCTGCAGCACATTGGGGCCACAAAGAGGTTGTGCAGCAGCTCATTGAGAACGGTTCAGATGTCAATGCCCAGGTTGGGGAGTACAGCACTGCACTTCAGGTTGCAGCACATCGGGGCCACAAGGAGGTTGTGCAGCTGCTCATTGAGCATGGTTCCAATGTCAATGCCCAGGGCGGGAGGTACAGCAATGCACTTCAGGCTGCAGCAGATGATGGCCACAAAGATATTATGCAGCTGCTCATTGAGCACGGTGCTGATGTCAATGCCCAGGGTGGGTGGTACGGCAATGCAGTTTGTGCTGCAGCAGTGAACGGGCACAAGGAGGTTGTGCAGCTGCTCATTGATCACGGTGCTGATGTCAATGCTGAGGGCAGGCAGTATGCCACTCCACTTCAGACTGCAGCACTATATGGGCACACAGAGGCTGTGCAGCTGCTCCTTGAGCATGGTGCAAACCTCAATGCCCAGGGCGGGAAGGAAGGCAATGCACTTCAAGCTGCAGCAATGAATGGGAGTAAGGAGGTTGTGCGGGTGCTCATTGAGCACGGTGCCAATGTCAATGCCAAGTGTGGGCAGCACGGCAATGCACTCCATGCTGCAGCTTATCATGGCCACCAAGAGGTTGGGCAGCTGCTCATTGAGCACGGTGCTGATGTCAATGCCCAGGGTAGGCAGTACAGCACTGCGCTTCAGGCTGCAGCACATCGGGGCCACAAGGAGGTTGTGCAGCTGCTTATTGACCATGGTGCTGATCTCAATGCCCAGGGTGGGGAGCAAGGCAATGCACTTCAGGCTGCAGCAGTAAACAGGTACAAGGAGGTTGTACAGCTGCTGATTGACCACAGTGCCGATGTCAATGCCCAGGGTGGGCAGGACAGCAATGCACTTCAGGCTGCAGCAGTGAGGGGGAACACGGAGATTGTGCAGCTGCTCATTAACCACGGTGCCGATGTCAATGCACAGGGTGGGGAGGAAGGCAATGCATTGCATGCTGCAGCTTATCACGGTCATAGAGAGGTTGTACAGCTACTCATTGACCACGGTGTTGACGTGAATGCCCCACATGAGGTGTATGGTACTGCACTTCACGCTGCAGTATACGACGGCCACAAGGAGGTTGTGCAGCTGCTCATCGACTATGGTGCCAATGTGAATGCCCCACATGAGGTGTATGGCAACCCACTTTATGCCGCAGCGTATGACGGCCATAAGGTGGTTGCGCAGCTGCTCATTGACCACGGTGCAGATGTCAATGCCTCACATGAGGTGTACGGCAATGCACTTTATGCTGC